>OX381719.1:60724112-61173112 GCA_947462335.1 Harmothoe impar | reverse complement strand
TTTCACTTACTCAATTTAGGTCTTTTGGAGTGCACACTCTAAGTCTACCCATTGAAAATATACTGTAAAAGGAAATATCATATTGTAAACACATTTAAGTATAAACTAATATATGGGAAAAAACGGACAGTCCCACTTTAAACAATGACTTATAAAAATGCCCCTTTGCAGGATCCACCACCACCACCAGCATGGGGAAGGATATTCCGTATGAAGAGCTGGGCCTCAGAGAGTCTGCCGAACATGAGGAATGTAAGTTTTTTTTCTATGGAATGCGAGAGAGCTATTGGTTTAATGCTTTAAGGACGGGTGTTGCTAAAAGATGACGTTGGTCATCATGATGCACCAATGCAGTGACACTTGCCAGTGCAGCATTGGTGCATCATGCTGACCCTCTGGGATTGTCTTAACCCTGTAGGGTTGGCATGATGCTTGAATGCAGCACTGGCAAGATACTCACCAGGGCTGATTTTATGTATCATGGCAACCAAAGGCATGATGCATCAAGGCATTTTATGTATCATGACAACCAAAGGCATGATGCATCAAGGCATTTTATGTATCATGACAACCAAAGGCATGATGCATCAAGGCATTTTATGTATCATGACAACCAAAGGCATGATGCATCAAGGCTTTTTATGTATCATGACAACCAAAGGCATGATGCATCAAGGCATGATACTGTCCTCAAAGGGTTAAACAAGGAGCGCCGTATATTTCATCCCCCTGTGAAATAACCCATGGCTTTATCAAAATGGTGGTTTGTTTACATCTGAAAAGCGTAGAAATAAGCTTATTCAGCTAAATTAGGCCCTTCTCCTGTGTATATGATTTGAAAAACCAGCCAAAAACCACAAAGGAGCACTCATTTTAGTGAATTGGCTGGGATATTGCACTATTTGCATGTCAATTAGGCCCAATTTAAGTTGGCCCCGATCTTGATGACATCCCAACTTTAACTCTAAAATAACCAAAATGGGAAACTTCATACATGATATGGGAGTGCACCCTGAGCACAAATGCAATTATTACTTTGCTGTAATTGTACTTAATCATAACTCAGAAATAAAGGTGTGTTTTTTTTTAAATAATAGATATTTCTGTCTTTCATAAGCCTCCCATCATGTTTCATGGTCATGACCACTCTGTTCTACATAGATGTCATAGACAAAAGCGGTTTGTAATGATCCAAGTTACATGGTGGAAGATGGGGGAAGTTTGTTTGTTTGTTTGTTTATGCAATCTAATGTCCCATTAGCTAAAACAGAGGAGACTTTCAAGCTACAATTGATGATCGTATGTAATGTTCCAATCTATTAAAAGAACTGAAGATAGAAGTCCCACTCCTACTTATTTATCAAGGCAAATGGTTCTTCTGACACCACATATACATGATGTGAGAGGGACAGGCCTTTGGTATGCTGTAAGTCCACCACAGCATGGCAGAGGGCAGCCAAGGCTGGCGTCACAAGGTAGAAAGTTAATACAACTGTGTGCATTGAGTCTGGAGAAATACATCACTATAGACCATAGATGTGGCCTCTTAGCTAGCTACTGTGGGTGAACGAGGGACCCAAGGAAAGTTCACGGTCTTAGCCTACCCATAATGCATCACCCACCACACATTGCTTATATGATGTCATAATGGCGCCAAAATATAGCACCAATCAGGGGCTATCCTGACTTTGCTCTGTAATGGTCCCTTGCTCCAGCCATAACCCGGAGCAGTGGACTATAATATGGTCCATACATTTACCAAGCTGCCCACACCCATTTCTATTAGGAGTGTGGTCATAACATGCGAAGGTGTGCATACGATTCATTCCCAACCCCTCTTTTTTACCTTTTTCTATTTTTCCTTTTGTTCCGTTTCCATTTTTTGTGTGTATCTTTCACAGTTTGTCCCATTATTGAGCCTCCTCTGGGAATTTGTACTTCATGGTATAGCTACACAAATACATGCCAAGCATGCTGCTCTGTTTAACCCTGTGGTAATATAAAGAAGGGAGGGTGTATTATAGTGATGTCATTCTGTGCTGGTTCCTGCTGGTTGCAATGGGAATCAGCACACCCCAACAACAACAGAACAATAAGGTATCAACTGTTGTAGAAGAGCACTAATTGTTATGATGATAGACTGTTTGTGTTAGGGGGGGTTCCAACTGCAAAGACTGCATCTATCGGGGAACACAGGAACAACAACATTGAGCTGCTATCTCTCCAACCCAGTATTTCTGAGAAAATGCCATAATACACTAATACTACCACATGTGACAACTAACCAATAATACATCTATATCAAAAATATGTTCCCCTTTGTGCCTGCTGCATATTAGAAGCATGCAATATTTGAGAAATCTAGGCTAATTGACCTGACATTGGCTGTCCATGAAGCCAAAGATTAAACAGTTACTGGGACTTTTGAGGGGTAGGTCCACTGAATCTAAAAAAGGGAAATAAATAGATTGATATGCCCTGTATAAACTTGCAGCTGGAACTCTGAGGGAGCTTCAGTCCTTCTGGTTGAAAAACATATTTTAGATTGTCTCATATTAGCACTCTTCCCCGTTAAAGCCTATAGTAACTAGTTCCCCAAACTGCTAAAGATGGCACCACTGTATTGGGATTTCACCACTCTATATCCATTTGGCTCCTGAACTAAACCAAAGTATGCACGAGTCTAACACCAGAGTGCGAGCCAATTCCATCCCCCCCCTATGTTTGTGTTGTGTTTCTCAGTCGGTAATTGATTATATCATCTGGTCCAACCCCTCCCACCTTTGACCCTCAAGATGGATGCTAATTAATGTGTAACACTTTGAAGCTCAGACATGTTTGCCGTCTCCTTTGTGTAACTCTTTGTAGCATCGCTGGTGCCCCAGAAAAGACCAGTCAGCATTAAAATGGCAGTGAGGCTATGTAATACTATTGTGATGTGTTATTGTTATTTGTCTTTGTGATGTGTTGTCATTGTGATGTGTTATTTGTCATTGTGATGTGTTAATTGTCATTGTGATTTGTTATTGTTATTTGTTATTGTTATTATGATGTGCTACTACTTACAGCATCGCTGGTGCCCCAGAAGAGACGAGTCAGCATTGATACAGCGGTGCGGCTACGTAATGCGGTTATAGTGGTGTCTATCATCTCGGTGATTGTGCTAGCTGTACTTGGTGCTGTTACACTAGGTATGAACACACATCAGTTATTCACTCCTCTTCCTTTTACATACATGGCCATGTCTCACCATGTCAATCCAAGTCGAAAGTCTATGACCGCGTGCAATCTATGACCGCATGCAATCTATGACCGGCTATTTAGGGCAGATGTAGATAGTAATTGAAATGAAATTAGCAATATAAAGTCTTAACGTATCAATCAACCTCATATATTGCACCGGTCATAGATTGCACTACATTATAGATCAATATTCTACACCCAGGAAAATATGAGCGTTAGCTTGACGCTTGCTTTGTTGCCAAAAGCATTCACCTACAAAGTTCAGGTATTTTGGTAAGGGTTAGGCATTGCTGGGCTCACCTATATGAGGATGAGGTATTGCTAGACTCACACAAGTAGCCTCTAGACCGAGTCTAGCAATGCTGGACTATAGGGTGCCTCTCTTTCTGACTCAAAGAGCCCAGCATTGTCAGATTCATTGTGCAGGACTGACTTAGTACTCACAGAGTGTATCTAAAGCTGCTCTACAAGTTGGCACACTCAATCCTACACTTTCCTTTTTGTATCGGAGATGATTGTAAGACCTTTTGCCTCTTATGATCTGCCATTCATTATGGCAAGAGATTCTTAATATGTGCAATACAAGACTCCAATTTCAGCTATTAGTTTGCTTATAAATGTTGACAATGACAGGTGGCAGCACCGAGTAGTGTCCTACCTGAAAGCAGTACATTTTTCCTGATTGGTTTCTCTGGATTTAGCACACCTAAATGTCACAAAAATAATTGAGATATACCATCCTTAAACGGCTCAGAACAGGGAAATGTCCTTTCTATTCAAGCTGTGTTTAACAAAGTCTCTTTACTTTCCCCTCAAACTGTTTCAGCCTGTAGGTATACTTATCATCTGGTTCTGGGCATTATTTACGTGGACAGGGGTTGCTGGTATTTAGAAGTGTTTACACCCAGGTCACACCTTTAAGGGCTGCATAGTGCCTCAATCTGATATGCACTGTCTCATCATAAGGCAGCACTATGCTAAGGCCTACTATGGGGCCCTAAAGAGTTAACATTCACATGCCTGTTGTCCACTGTGTTGTCCCCTATGTATGGTGTATATGTAGTGTGTTCTATGTGGTTAAACACATAGGCTTTTCCTGCTTGGACTGAGACAGGCCGAATGGCTCTCTCCTACCTCATTTCTCGGAAAATATGTCTAAAGAACTTTCATTAGCTGTCATTTTATATTGAAGTATAGACAGAAATTTTACAAAATTTGCAGTATGTAGTTATTCATTAGTAACTTGGTGGGGGTGGGTACAAACAATGTCATTCTTTATTAAGCAGCAGGAAAGCTTAAATATCACTATTACTCAAAAAAGGGAGGGGGAAATAATTTTACGCCCTCAAAATATTTGCAGGAAAACATCCAGCACTTATGCACACAGAAAAAAGAAGTAGAATCTCTGTAACTTCCAACTTGATTACTGAGGTAACTCCCCTCAGGACTAAGATTCCCTAATAATTGGGAGTCACTTTAGAGTCTTGGGGAGAGTTACCTCAGTGATCAGGTCCTGGCTCCCATTAGGGAGTCAGTGTGATTCTACTTCTTTTTCTCTGAGTATCAACAGGACTAAGATAAAAGTGTCACATTGTCAATACCATGTGGTGCCAGGCTGTCTATGCTGTGCTTTGTATGGTGCAGGGTGCACTGTAAAACTGCTGTAATCAGTAATTACTATCACAGCCTTCTGCAACTGTTAACCCAGGAGCTCTCAGATATGATATTTGAATGACGAAAAATCCATAGGCCACTGTACTATAGAAACCTGTACAAGTAATTCATTCCCTGGATAGTTTATTTTGTATTTGTTTCCTCTCCAAGTACTGCATTGTTTAGGGAGCACATTACAGATATTGAGTAACACTTAACATAGCGAGAATAAGTTAAATATGCTGAGCTGTTGAAATCTGCAGATCATAGAAACTCATAGCACAGGGTGCAGCTTCATCCACTAGCCAGGGTCAGTGGCCACCTGGTGGTTGGCTGTGGAACTAAACATGGAGGACCTTATTGTTCTGTTGCTCTGGGTCTATAAATATTTACCTAAGTTATGTTGCTCTCTTACAGTTGGCGCCATCATTGATGAGAGTTCTTCATCCTTTGCATTTGCAGTAAGTTTATAGTTCATATCTAATACTCCACAACTAAGGGTACACCTGCTAACAACGGCCGCAAGAACCACTACCTCTTTCGGGAGATAGAACTCCTAATAAACCGTAGTACTAAATTACCAAGTCCTATCGCATAATTTGTTGTTTAACATGTTACTAGTAGGTCACTAAATATGTAGATAATAAGTATGTGGGTATATAATGATAAACACAGTACATAAATGCTTAGTTACACTAAATTTTCCCCTTTACTTTGTATTTTGACATCCTATATAGCCAGGGATCCACTTCCGGTGGTGAGTTATGATCCTGTGTCCAGTGACAAATTACAAGTATGGTATACATGCATCATGCCGGTCCCACAATAATACAATCCAAAAGGGTCATCATGATGCACCAATTGAGTGCTAGTGATTTAGCAAGTTAGCACTGTGTAGGTATATCATGACAACGAATACTTACGCAAACAATTATGATTATTCTTGTTTGTTTCCACTTTCAGCTTAATGGCTTTCTTGATGCTCTGTCGTCACTGGTTGTAATATGGCGCTTCTCGGGTAGTGGTAGTAGTTTATACTCAACGAGGCGCGAGGCTATGTAAGTAGGCAGTCCTACAATACACTAGGGACTGTGTCTTACCAAATCAATACAAGTTGAAAGTCTATAACTGGGTGCAATCCACAGCCGGGTGCAATCCATGACTGGGTGCCATCCACAACTGGGTGCAATCCATGAGGGGCATGAAAGAAAATGGCTTATTTAGGGCAGATGTTTTAAGAATGTATGATACTAATCCAATTTTAAGTTTTCATAATAACTTTTCAAATTCTGGCTTGCCATTCATAGATTGACCTAGTCATAGATTGCACCTGGTCATAGACTTTCAACTTTTATCGATTTTGTGAGACATTAATTCCCAAAATTGTATATAAAGCTACCAGGTACATGTTTAATTAAGGAGAAGAACCATTGTTTCAGTGATACAAACCTTTTTAAGATTGGTATGGTTTGTAGCCAGGGTAGGAACTGAATACCCTCCTAGACCCCTAAAGTCCAATTTGGATTATGGGCAGAGTCGGCCTGTAGAGGGGGTTTTACGATACACTGTAAAAAGTGTGTTGCCATTTTTGTAGGCGTACAGTAGATTCTACTGTAGGTGTAAAGTTCATTGTAAGTAAACAGTAGAATTTACTGTAAATTTACACTTTTACTTTACAAATTGGTGTTTTATCCTGCAGTGCCTGCATCATACTGGGAGTGTTCTTCTTCCTGTCTGCTGTCATCATCTTTGTCCAGTCCGTCTACAGCCTGGTTAATGTACTCGTCCCCATCGCTGTAAGTTCACACGGTTACTGTTTTATAGACTGCCCTTCAAACAGCACCCTGGAGTTGACCGTCTGTGATTTGGGCAAATCTGGACACCAAAACAGAATCCAGAATCTCTCGTGCTGTTTGGAGGGTGGTCATTTAATGAATAATGGGTTGGTGTTGGGTAGGAAATAAGTGAGTCCTATGCTGTGATGAAATATTCATGCATCATACTAAACATACAGGTTTATATGCTCTCAAAGTGTTGTCAGTGCAGTGCTGATGAGTTGCATACGGGTGCAAAAAGTCTTCAATTACCTAAAAAACAAACAGTGCTAGGTTAACTGTACACTAACTAACAAGTCCTTCAGCTTATATGGGCGTAAGCCTAATCACCCATATTAGCCACAACCCTAACTTTCACAAATCTTATAAGCCTAACAGAGGGTCTGAAAATCTTGGATTAAGTATTGTATTTTATTGCTAAAAACTCGCGACAACCCGACTTTGTCCTGATCATAAGCCACATTTGTGATCTGACTTGTGTTCTAGCCATGGCCTGTATGCAAGGTGTTTTTTTTGGTAGCTGTCAGACTAATGGTGTGAGTCTTATTCCATGTTTCAGAGTGTCTTTCTGTGGTATGGCTGCCAGAGTAATGCTATGAGTCTTGTTGTGGTTTCAGACTGCCTTCCTGTGGTGGGGCTCCATGATTGACGGTGTGGCGTGCACCCTGCTACTGGCTGCCAAGCTGTACCTCGCTGTTAAACTAGAGAGTAGGGCCCTCCTCACTGATGGTGAGTCACGCCCTAAACCTTTAAACTTAAAGGGCACATAATGCCATAATCCTATAAGCCAGACAGCAAGTCTGAACATTTAGTATTAGTTTAGTATTGTTCTACACTAGGACAAACTCTCATATAAGCCACAGCTTTTTATATCACATTAAAGCTGGTTCTTTCTTCCCTACAAGTTATGGGAGAATTTATGGTATACACAGAGAAAAGAAGTAGAATCACTGTGACTCCCGACTTTATCACTGAGGTAATTCTCCTCTAAAGTGACTCCTTAACATTAGCAGGACTCTACAATAGCTCTATAATGACTCCTATTGTAAGACTGCCTAATAATTAGGAGTCACTTTACAGTGGTAGGGAGAATTACCTCAGTGATTGAGTCCAGATTTCGTGAGTCACTGTGATTCTACTTCTTTTCTCTCTGTACCCTTTATTGCCATGTTGTACGAAGGGTTGATGAGATGTTTTATTCAAAATCTGTACTAAGGCCAAATAAAAAGTTGGTCAATGGATTTCCAAAGAATTCCGGAAATTTGGGTGCGCGGAATTCATCGACCATGTCTTTTCTTTGGACTGGCCTTATAAGCAGGTTCAAAATCATTGTAAGTTAAGATAACAACAGAGAAGCATGCACCTTGTTGCATCATGCCAAGCACTAAAATAATACCTTAAATCAAATTCCATATTTCTGTTGTTACAGCCTTTAATACAGCAGCGGGGGTCCTGCTGGCTCTATCCACCATCGTGTCAGAACTTGTGTACCACAATAACAATGACATCTGGCAGCTAGACGCCATTGTGGGCGTAATCTGTAGTCTAGTCATCTTTGGTTACGGTGTATGGTAAGTCAGCTATATTACCATATTTAACATGACTAGCACATTTTCAGCCAAAAAATGTATCAAAATACAAATACATCGCACATCGCACATCGCACATCGCAGATGACTCTTTTGATAGATAGATGCATATGACACACCAATTTTTTAGCATTATTATTTCAAATAATTTAGGTTAATTGTTTCTTAGACCTGCAAATGAAACAGGTGTTTGAATCTTCACTGAGATTTGTATTCTCAGCAGATTGGCATTATGCATGGCTTGGATCTGGCACTATTTACAAATTGGGCAGCTCAGAATGTCAATATTGGCATTCTGCACAGATTGGTGAATAGTTTCCAAATGAGCCATACTTGAATTACATCAAAGTTTGTTTTCTGTTTCAGGATTGTTTACGAGAGTTATCACTGTATACAAGGGGACAAAGTAAACCGAGGAATGGATGCTGCAAAGGATGAGAACAATTAGCCATGGTGAATGCTGTCATAAATGATACACTAAAAGCACAATCATTTAATTTATTTATCTTATATATTTTCTGGCATCTACCAAATAGAAAATAAATATTATTGCAGTGGCGATGGCCTATAGGTATAATCACGGTACTGGTAAACAATGAGGGTATTTACGGCTTGTTACTTGTTACTTTTTATGCTGTACCATAATTGCAATTTCACACTGGTTTCAAAAAAGTGTTGGCCTTGTACAAGATCCAGTGATAGAGGGGTCTTGAATTATCTTGTACGAAATGATGCATCTTCATAATCAATTCACTGCATGCCCTATCTGATTCAAGCAGTTTAAGCCACTTTTTTAAAAAATTAAAGCAGCTTAATTTGCTTCCAGCTGCTGGAGAGTCGGCCAATTATCATCTTTTATTTGTGCTTACAGTAGCTTAAATCCAATAGTTCATGCAGTTGGATTTAGCTCAAAGCTCTTAGCGTTGTTATATCCCAATTTGCACATGTCTGATATCAGAAGATTCATCAAACAGTTATGCTGCAAAAAGCTATCAGAGGAACAATGTCATAATGCCAACTGTGAATATACAACTAATTCATATGGCAACCTTTTTCCTTTCTAGGTGGAACCAATGTAATCACCTGGTTTCTGTATTTTTAATTTTGATATTTATCAAATCAATTTGTGGGTGGGTGTGGCCCTTACTGCTTTATAGCAGCATACAATCATGTCCTATATCACTTTAGGAATGATCCCACCTTTTTCTTAGGGTATGTATGAGTATTTCGCTTGGTAACAATATGAATGACGGTCTGTGAGCATACAAATGTTGCTTGGTAACTGTATAAATGTCATTTAGTGACATACAAATGTCACTCAGTGCCATACAAATGAAGAGTTTTGTCCAAAAATGCAAAAAAAATCTCTCCAAGAATCAAAGCATGAAGTGATTTCTGTCACCATACAAATGAAGGGTTCCATTCCAAAATCCATAAATCTATTCTGTACGTCTACCATAGTGGGAATTCTAGTGTTCTGGATATACTGTGTTCACCAGAGAGGACAATACAAATGTATTTTAGTGACATACAAATGTTCCTTAGTATCATAGCTATGGTGGCTTGATAACCATTAAATGTCACTTGGTAACCATCAAAATGTTGTTAGATGATGGTTTAGTTGTTGCAAAGTGATCATGTAAATGTCGCTTGCTGATCATAGGTTTATCACTCAATGACAATAATAGTCGTCATTTGGTCCTACAGTGTTGTTTGGTGACTACAGCAATATAAGCTTATCATGCAAGAACAACTATGCTGACGCCAATTTACACTTTACAAAATGACATTCACAAACTTCACAATGTTGTATGGTATGCTCATCCCTGGAATTTGTGTAATTCCCAGTCCTCTGGTTGTTCTGTCAACACTTCAGCTAATTCGTCCGTCTTGCATTGATGCATTATGCCGAGCCTTTGGGAGAGTATCAACCTCATAGAGTCCTCCTGTTGCTTGAATGCAATTATAGCAACATGCTCATCATCTCAACACCACAGTATCCACAGCATTAATCTTAAACCGGCCAATTTGAAAATCAGAAAATCGTACTGTATGAAAATCAAACCGTGATACTATCTAGTAAAACTTTTCAGGAAGCCTGTGGTTCACCATTATGTAATTTACCTCTGTTGTAAACTGTTGTTAGCCAAAACTTTGTGCAATAAAGAAATGCCCTGTGGAGGGAAGTTCTTTGTTAAGGAGTGTTAATGCAGTAGGTATCTTCTATCATCCCATGCCAGATCTTCTGTTATGGAGTGACAATTTCAGTGCAGCATAATGCTTCAATGTGGTACAATGTTAGATGTTGGTGACCTTTAAACAATATAAAGGGTTTCAAGGAAATACGGGGCCTTTCGATGTCAATATGTCGGGGAAATACAGAACTTAAACAAATATATAAAGGGTTTCAACGAAATACGGGGCCTTTCGATGTCAATCTGTCGGGGAAATACAGAACTTAAACAAATCCTGTATATGTATATCCTTGAGGATATCCTCATGAAAATCCTTGCAGAAACTGCTTCCTGTCTGGATATCCTCATGAATATCCTCATGAATAGCCTTGTGATTATCCTTGCATGAACTGTTTCCTGGCTGAATATCCATGAAGATATCCTTGTGAATATCCTCATGAATATCCTTAAAGATAGCCTTGTGGATATCCTGGAAGAAACTAGTTCCTGGCTGCATATCCTTGTGAATCTCCTTAAAGATATCCTTGTGAATATCTTTTGCAGAAACTGCTTCCTGGCTGGATATCTTTATGAATATCCTAAAGATATCCCTGTGAATATCCTTGCAGAAGCTGGATATCCTTATGAATATCCATGAAGATATCCTCATGGTTATCCTTGCAGAAACTGTGTCATCCCCCTGAATTTCTCTGTCAATAACATCATTGCTGCGAAATAGAGGGTTACATTTGTAAATGCAGAATGATGCCCTCTACTGGTCATGTTGCTAAGATGGACTACTAGCCATTGACATCATTCTGCATATTCCCGTTACATAATATACTGGATATCGGTTGTGGTGATGTACAATTCTACAATTTGACTGTTCTCTTCTAGGACAAGCTATTAGCCGGCCCACATTATTATCCAACACTATTTCAAACCTTTTTAGATTGGGCTGTCTTTTTGTCAGCTACGATATGAGGCAGCGCGTAGAACATCCTTGTAGTAAACAGCTTCCTGTCTGCATATCCTTATGAATATCCTCATGAATAGCCTTGTGATTATCATTGCAGAAACTTATTGCTGGTTGGATATCCTCATGAATATCCTTAAAGATATTCTTGTAAATATTCTTGCAGAAACTGCTTCCTGTCTGGATATCCTAATGAATATCCTTCAAGATATCCTCATGAACATCCTCGTAGAATCTGCTTTCTGGCTGGATATCCTTAGGAATATCCTAATGAATATTCCTGTGATTATCCTTGCTTGAACTGATTCCTGGCTGAATTCTTGTGAATATTGTCATGAATAACTTTAAAGATACACTTCTGAACATCCTTGCAGAACCTGCGTCATGGTTGGATATCCTTACGAATATCCTTGCAATAACTGCTTACTGCCCGGATATCCTCATGAATATCCTTGAGGTTATCCTCATACAAATCCTGGCAGAAACTGCTTCCTGTCTGGATATCCTCATGAATATCTTCATGAATAGCCTTGTGATTATCCTTGCATGAACTGATTCCTGGCTGAATATCTGTGAAGATATCCTTGTTAATATTTTCATGAATATCCTTAAAGATAGCCTAGTGGATATCCTGGAAGAAACAAGTTCCTGGCTGGATATCCTTGTGAATCTCCTTAAAGATATTCTTGTGAATATTTTTTGCAGAAACTGCTTCCTGGCTGGATATCCTTATGAATATCCTAAAGATATCCCTGTGAATATCCTGGCAGAAGCTGGATATCCTAATGAATATCCATGAAGATATGGCTCAGTCTCATGAGTTTGTAACATTTCAAACGTCTTTGACCGGAGCCGTCTTTGACCGGAGCCGTCTTTGACCGGAGCCGTCTTTGACCGGGTATGTGATTAAAATGAAGAAAAAAGTAGTGTATAGTAAAGAAATGGGTAAATATTTTGTATAATATGTTATAAAACATCATTTTGAGGCATTATCTAAAATTGATATATTTCATATATTTATGTTACTGGCTCAGTCTCATGAGTTTGTAACAGTTGAAACGTCTTTGACCGGCGCCGTCTTTGACCGGTGACGTCTTTGACCTGCTGAAGAAAAAAATCCCAAAAGGGACCCTTAATATGTGCATTAAAATATATTTTTTTTAATTGGGTAAAACAACCATAGACTGTTTATTACATGAAGAAGTTGAAGCTTAAATTTCTTTACTATATACTACTTTTTTCTTCATTTTAATCACATACCCGGTCAAAGACGGCTCCGGTCAAAGACGGCTCCGGTCAAAGACGGCTCCGGTCAAAGACGTTTGAAATGTTACAAACTCATGAGACTGAGCCATATGCTCATGGATATCCTTGCAGAAACTGTGACATGGCTTGATATCCATATGAATATGCTCAAAGATATCCTTATGAATATCCTTGCAGCAAGTGCTTCCTGTCTGGATATCCTCATGAATATCCTCATGAATAGCCTTGTGATTATCCTTGCATGAACTGATGAACTGGCTGAATACCCTTGAAGATATCCCTGTGAATATCCTCAAAGATACCCTTGTGAACATTCATGCAGAAACTGCTTCCTGGCTGGATATCCTCCTGAATTTCTCGGTCGATAACCTCATTGCTGCGAAATAGAGGGTTACATTGGTAAATGCAGAATGATGCCCACTACTGGTCATGTTGCTAAGATGGAATACTAGCCATTGACATCATTCTGCATATTTCCGTTACATAATCTACTGGATATCGGTTGTGGTGATGTACAATTCTACAATTTGACTGTTTTCTTCTAGGACATGCTATAACCTGGCCCACATTATTATCCAACACTATTTTAAACCTTTTAAGATTGGGCTGTCTTTTTGTCAGCCACAGTATGAGGCAGGGCATAGAATATCCTTGTAGTAAACTGCTTCCTGTATGCATATCCTTATGAATATCCTCATGAATAGCCTTGTGACTATCCTTGCAGAAACTAATTGCTTGTTGGATATCCTCATGAATATCCTTAAGGATATTCTTATAATTATTTTTGCCGAAACTCTGGGTGGATATCCTAATGAATATCCTTCAAGATATCCCCATGAACATCTTCATAAATAGCCTTGTGATTATCCTTGCATGAACTGATTCCTGGCTGAATATCTGTGAAGATATCCTTGTTAATATTCTCATGAATATCCTTAAAGATAGCCTAGTGGATATCCTGGAAGAAACAAGTTCCTGGCTGGATATCCTTGTGAATCTCCTTAAAGATATTCTTGTGAATATTTTTTGCAGAAACTGCTTCCTGGCTGGATATCCTTATGAATATCCTAAAGATATCCCTGTGAATATCCTGGCAGAAGCTGGATATCCTAATGAATATCCATGAAGATATGCTCATGGATATCCTTGCAGAAACTGTGACATGGCTGGATATCCTTATGAATCTCCTTAAAGATATCCTTATGAATATCCTTGCAGCAAGTGCTTCCTGTCTGGATATCCTCATGAATATCCTCATGAATAGCCTTGTGATTATCCTTGCATGAACTGATGAACTGGCTGAATACCCTTGAAGATATCCCTGTGAATATCCTAATGAATATCCTCAAAGATACCCTTGTGAACATTCATGCAGAAACTGCTACCTGGCTGGATATCCTCCTGAATTTCTTGGTCGATAACCTCATTGCTGCGAAATAGAGGGCTACATTGGTAAATGCAGAATGATGCCCTCTACTGGTCATGTTTTTAAGATGGAATACTAGCCATGGACATCATTCTGCATATTCCGGTTACATTGTGGTGATGTAGAATTCTACAATTTGACTGTGTTTTTCTAGGACAAGCTATTAGCCGGCCCACATTATTATCCAACACTATTTCAAACCTTTTAAGATCGGGCTGTCTTTTTGTCAGCCACAGTATGAGGCAGCGCATAAAATATCCTTGTAGTAAACTGCTTCCTGTCTGCATATCCTTATGAATATCCTCATGAATAGCCTTGTGACTATCCTTGCAGAAACTTATTGTTTGTTGGATATCCTCATGAATATCCTTAAAGATATTCTTGTAATTATTTTTGCAGAAACTGCTTCCTGTCTTGATTTCCTTATGAATATCCTTCAAGATATCCTCATGAACATCCTCGTAGAATCTCCTTTCTGGCTGGATATCCTTAGGAATATCCTAATGAATATCCCTGTGATTATCCTTGCTTGAACTGATTCCTGGCTGAATTCTTGTGAATATCGTCATGAATAACTTTAAAGATACACTTCTGAACATCCTTGCAGAACCTGCGTCATGGTTGGATATCCTTATGAATATCCTTGCAGAAACTGCTTACTGCCTGGATATCCTCATGAATATCCTTGAGGTTATCCTCATACAAATCCTGGCAGAAACTGCTTCCTGTCTGGATATCCTCATGAATATCTTCATGAATAGCCTTGTGATTATCCTTGCATGAACTGATTCCTGGCTGAATATCTGTGAAGATATCCTTGTTAATATTCTCATGAATATCCTTAAAAAAAAGCCTAGTGGATATCCTGGAAGAAACAAGTTCCTGGCTGGATATCCTTGTGAATCTCCTTAAAGATATTCTTGTGAATATTTTTTGCAGAAACTGCTTCCTGGCTGGATATCCTTATGAATATCCTAAAGATGTCCCTGTGAATATCCTGGCAGAAGCTGGATATCCTAATGAATATCCATGAAGATATGCTCATGGATATCCTTGCAGAAACTGTGACATGGCTGGATATCTTTATGAATATGCTCAAAGATATCCTTATGAATATCCTTGCAGCAAGTGCTTCGTGTCTGGATATCCTCATGAATATCCTCATGAATAGCCTTGGGATTATCCTTGCATGAACTGATGAACTGGCTGAATACCCTTGAAGATATCCCTGTGAATATCCTCAAAGATACCCTTGTGAACATACATGCAGAAACTGCTTCCTGGCTGGATATCCTACTGAATTTCTCGGTCGATAACCTCATTGCTGCGAAATAGAGGGCTACATTGGTAAATGCAGAATGATGCCCTCTACTGGTCATGTTTTTAAGATGGAATACTAGCCATGGACATCATTCTGCATATTCCGGTTACATTGTGGTGATGTAGAATTCTACAATTTGACTGTGTTTTTCTAGGACAAGCTATTAGCCAGCCCACATTATTATCCAACACTATTTCAAACCTTTTAAGATCGGGCTGTCTTTTTGTCAGCCACAGTATGAGGCAGCGCATAAAATATCCTTGTAGTAAACTGCTTCCTGTCTGCATATCCTTATAAATATCCTCATGAATAGCCTTGTGACTATCCTTGCAGAAACTTATTGTTTGTTGGATATCCTCATGTATATCCTTAAAGATATTCTTGTTATTATTTTTGCAGAAACTGCTTCCTGTCTTGATTTCCTTATGAATATTCTTCAAGATATCCTCACGAACATCCTCGTAGAATCTCCTTTCTGGCTGGATATCCTTAGGAATATCCTAATGAATATCCCTGTGATTATCCTTGCTTGAACTGATTCCTGGCTGAATTCTTGTGAATATCGTCATGAATAACTTTAAAGATACACTTCTGAACATCCTTGCAGAACCTGCGTCATGGTTGGATATCCTTACGAATATCCTTGCAATAACTGTTTACTGCCTGGATATCCTCATGAATATCCTTGAGGTTATCCTCATACAAATCCTGGCAATAACTGCTTCCTGTCTCGATATCCTCATGAATATCTTCATGAATAGCCTTGTGATTATCCTTGCATGAACTGATTCCTGGCTGAATATCTGTGAAGATATCCTTGTTAATATTCTCATGAATATCCTTAAAGATAGCCTAGTGGATATCCTGGAAGAAACAAGTTCCTGGCTGGATATCCTTGTGAATCTCCTTAAAGATATTCTTGTGAATATTTTTTGCAGAAACTGCTTCCTGGCTGGATATCCTTATGAATATCCTAAAGATATCCCTGTGAATATCCTGGCAGAAGCTGGATATCCTAATGAATATCCATGAAGATATGCTCATGGATATCCCTGCAGAAACTGTGACATGGCTGGATATCCTTATGAATATGCTCAAAGATATCCTTATGAATATCCTTGCAGCAAGTGCTTCGTGTCTGGATATCCTCATGAATATCCTCATGAATAGCCTTGTGATTATCCTTGCATGAACTGATGAACTGGCTGAATACCCTTGAAGATATCCCTGTGAATATCCTAATGAATATCCTCAAAGATACCCTTGTGAACATTCATGCAGAAACTGCTTCCTGGCTGGATATCCTCCTGAATTTCTCGGTCGATAACCTCATTGCTGCGAAATAGAGGGCTACATTGGTAAATGCAGAATGATGCCCTCTACTGGTCATGTTGCTTAGATGGAATACTAGCCATGGACATCATTCTGCAAATTCCAGTCACATAATCTACTGGATATCCATTGTGGTGATGTACAATTCTACAATTTGACTGTTTTCTTCTAGGACAAGCTATTAGCCGGCCCACATTATTATCCAACACTATTTCAAACCTTTTAAGATTGGGCTGTCTTTTTGTCAGCCACAGTATGAGGCAGTGCGTAGAATATCCTTGTAGTAAACTGCTCCCTGTATGCATATCCTTATGAATATCCTCAGGAATAGCCTTGTGACTATCCTTGCAGAAACTAATTGCTTGTGGGATATCCTCATGAATATCCTTAAAGATATTCTTATAATTATTTTCCCTACACAAACTTGTTCCTGTCTTGATATCCTTATGAATATCCTTATGAATAGCCTTGTGATTATCCTTGCAGAAACTAATTGCTGGTTGGATATCCTCATGAATATCCTGAACGATATTCTTGTAAATATGCTTGCAGAAACTGCTTGCTGTCTGGATATCCTAATGAATATCCTTCAAGATATCCTGGTTGGATATCCTCATGAATATCCATAACGATATTCTTGTAAATATGCTTGCAGAAACTGCTTGCTGGCGGGATATCCTTATGAATATCCTTGCAGAAACTGCTTACTGGCTAGATATCCTCATGAATATCCTTGAGGTTATCCTCATACAAATCCTGGCAGAAAACTGCTTACTGTCTGGATATCCTCATGAACATCCTCATGAATAGCCTTGTAATTATCCTTGCATGAACTGATTCCTGGCTGAATATCCATGAAGATATCCTTGTGAATATCCTCACGAATATCCTTAAAGATAGCCTTGTGGATATCTTGGAAGAAACTAGTTCCTGGCTGGATATCCTTGTGAATCTCCTTAAAGATATTCTTGTAAATAATTTTGCAGAAACTGCTTCCTGGCTGGATATCCTTATGAATATCCTAAAGATATCCCTGTGAATATCCTGGCAGAAGCTGGATATCCTGATGAATATCCATGAAGATATCCTCATTGATATCCTTGCAGACACTGCGTCATCCTCCTGAATTTCTCTGTCAATAACATCATTGCTGCGAAATAGAGGGTTACATTGGTAAATGCAGAATGAAGCCCTCTACTGGTCATGTTGCTAAGATGGAATACTAGCCATGGACATCATTCTGCATTTTCCTGTTTCATAATCTACTGGATATCGGTTGTGGTGATGTACAATTCTACAATTTGACTGTGATTTTCTAGGACAAGCTATTAGCCGGCCCACATTATTATCCAACACTATTTCAAATCTTTTAAGATTTGGCTGTCTTTTTGTCAGCCGCAGTATAAGGCAGCGCGTAGACTATCCTTGTATTAAACTGCTTCCTGTATGCATAACCTTACGAATATCCTCATGAATAGCCTTGTGACTATCCTTGCAGAAACTAATTGCTGGATGGATATCCTCATGAATATCCTTAAAGATATTCTTATAATTATTTTTGCAGAAACCTTTCCTGGGTTGATATCCTTATGAGTTCAAAAATCCAACTGTGTCAGTGGGCGCGCGGCAATAGGCAACGACACTGATCCCCAGTGGGGAGTTAACACACTATAATCCAGGCAAGCTGATAGAGCTGCCCCCTGCCAGTAGCAGCGGCTACTACAGCGGTGGTCACTACTGAACAATTATATACATGTTAATCTCTGATCAACATAGCTCGATATGGGGGTTATAATTATGTTGTTTCTATAACGGTATAACTCAAGTGTATTAGTACTATTACTCCTGCGGTGGTCTGCTACTCAGACGCTGCAATCCGTTCCTGGTCTCCCTCTTAGGGGTCACCTGGGTGGCACTTCCTGCAATCCACCCCTGTGACCCAGTTAGCTTTCTAACACTGGGACTAGGTTCAGCCATATTGTTTTCTTATAGATATCACTAAAGATATCCTTGTAAATGTCCCAGCAGAAACTGCTTCCTGGCTGGATATCCTCATGGATATCCTCATGTGTTTATCCTTGCATGAACTGATTCCTGGCAGGATATCAGTGAAGATATCCTTGTGAATATCCTTGTGAATATTCTTGCAAAAACTGCTTCCTGGCTTGGTATCCTCATGTATATCTTCATAAAAAGCCTTATTAATATCCATGAAGATATCCTCATGGATATCCTTGCAGAAACTGCTACATGGCTAGATATCCTTATGAATATGCTCAAAGATATCCTTTTGAATACCCTTGCAGCAACTGCTTCCTGTCTGGATATCCTTATGAATATCCTAAAGATATCCCTGTGAATATCCTGGCAGAAGCTGGATATCCCGATGAATATCCATGGAGATATACTCATTGATATCCTTGCAGACACTGCATCATCCCCCTGAATTTCTCTGTCAATAACATCATTGCTGCGAAATAGAGGGTTACATTGGTAAATGCAGAATGATGCCCTCTACTGGTCATGTTGCTAAGATGGAATACTAGCCATGGACATCATTCTGCATATTCCTCTTACATAACTACTGGATATCGGTTGTGGTGATGTACAATTCTACAAGTTGACTGTGTTTTTCTAGGACAAGCTATTAGCCAGCCCACATTATCATCCAACACTATTTCAAACCTCTTAAGATTGGGCTGTCTTTTTGTCAGCCACAGTACGAGGCGGCGCGTAGAATATCCTTGTAGTAAAGGGCTTCCTGTATGCATATCCTTATGAATATCCCCATATAAAGCCTTGTGACTATCCTTGCAGAAACTAATTGCTGGATGGATATCTTCATGAATATCCTTAAAGGGGCAGTCTCACCACTCGCACTTAACCACATAGTAGACTAGAACAGTACTAGAATTGTGAGTGGGATACGCTTAGTGATTATGTAACTTTAAGGATATTCTTATAATTATTTTTGCAGAAACTGCTTCCTGGGTGGATATCCTTATGAGTATCCTTCAAGATATCCTTGTGAGTATCCCCGCACAAAATGGTTCCTGGCTTGATTTCTTTATGAATGACTTCATGACAAGCCTTGTGATTATCCTTACAGAATCTGATTTCTTGATTGATATCCTAATGAATATCCTAAATGATATGGGGGTTATAATTATGTAGTTTTTATAACTGTATAACTCAAGTGTACTATTACTATTACTCCTGCGGTGGTCTGCTACTCAGACGCTGCAGTCGGTTCCTGGTCTCCCTCCTAGGGGTCACCTGGGTGGCACTTCCCACAATCCACCCCTGTGACCCAGTTAGCTTTCAAACACTGGGACCAGGTGCAGCCATATTGTTTTTTTATGGATATCCCTGAAGATATCCTTGTAAATGTCCCACCAGAAACTGCTTCCTGGCTGGATATCCTCATGAATATCCTCATGTGTTAATCCTTGCATGAACTGATTCCTGGCAGGATATCGGTGAAGATATCCTCGTGAATATCCTTGTGAATATTCTTGCAAAAACTGCTTCCTGGCTGTATATCCTAATGAATATCTTCATAGATATTCTTGTGAATTTCTATGCAGAAACTGATTCTTGGCTGGATATCCTTATGAATATATATACTTAAAGATATCCTGGTGAATATCCTTGCAGAACCTTCTTTCTGGCTGGATATCCCAATGAATACCCTTAAAGTTACCCTTGTGAATTTATTTGCAGGAACTGCTTCCTGGCTTGGTATCCTCATGTATATCTTCATAAAAAGCCTTATGAATATCCATGAAGATATCCTCATGTACATCCTTGCAGAAACTGCGACATGGCTGGATATCCTTATGAATATGCTCAAAGATATCCTTATGAATATCCTTGCAGAAACTGCTTCCTGTCTGGATATCCTTATGAATATCCTAAAGATATCCATGTGAATATCCTGGCAGAAGCTGGATATCCTGATGAATATCCATGAAGATATCCTCATGAATATCCTTGCAGAAACTGTGACATGGCTGGATATCCTTATGAATATGCTCAAAGATATCCTTATGAATATCCTTGCAGCAACTGCTTCCTTGCTGGATATCCTCATGAATATCCTCATGAATAGCTTTGTTATTATCCTTGCATGAACTGATTCCTGGCTGAATACCCTTAAAGATATCCCTGTGAATATCCTAATGAATATCCTCAAAGATACCCTTGTGAACATTCATGCAGAAACTGCTTCCTGGCTGGATATCCTCCTGAATTTCTCGGTCGATAACCTCATTGCTGCGAAATAGAGGGTTACATTGGTAAATGCAGAATGATGCCCTCTACTGGTCATGTTGCTAAGATGGAATACTAGCCATGGACATCATTCTGCATATTCCCATCACATAATCTACTGGATATCGGTTGTGGTGATGTACAATTCTACAATTTGACTGTGTTTTTCTAGGACAAGCTATTAGCCGGCCCACATTATTATCCAACACTATTTCAAACCTTTTAAGATTGGGCTGTCTTTTTGTCAGCCACAGTATGAGGCAGCGCGTAGAATTTCCTTGTAGTAAACTGCTTTCTATATGCATATCCTTATGAATATCCTCATGAATAGCCTTGTGACTATCCTTGCAGAAACTAATTTCTGGATGGATATCCTCATGAATATCCTTAAGGATATTCTTATAATTATTTTTGCAGAAACTGCTTCCTGGGTGGATATCCTTATACGTTCAAAAATCCAACTGTGTCGGTGGGCGCGCGGCAATAGGCGAAGACACTGATTCCCAGTGGGGAGCTAACACACTATAATCCAGGCAAGCTGATAGAGCTGCCCCCTGCCAGTAGCAGCGGCTACTACAGCGGTGGTCACTACTTAACAATTATATACATGTTAATCTCTGATCAACATAGCTCGATATGGGGGTTATAATTATGTTGTTATTATAACGGTATAACTCAAGTGTACTATTACTATAACTCCTGCGGTGGTCTGCTACTCAGACGCTGCAGTCGGTTCCTGGTCTCCCTCCTAGGGGTCACCTGGGTGGCACTTCCCACAATCCACCCCTGTGACCCAGTTAGCTTTCAAACACTGGGACCAGGTACAGCCATATTTTTTTCTTATGGATATCCCTGAAGATATCCTTGTTAATGTCCTAGCAGAAACTACTTCCTGGCTGGATATCCTCATGAATATCCTTATGTGTTAATCCTTGCATGAACTGATTCCTGGCAGGATATCCGTGAAGATATCCTTGTGAATATCCTTGTGAATATTCTTGCAAAAACTGCTTCCTGGCTGGATATCCTTATGAATATATATACTTAAAGACATCCCGGTGAATATCCTTGCAGAACCTTCTTTCTGGCTGGATATCCTGATGAATACCTTAAAGATTATCCTTGTGAATTTATTTGCAGGAACTGCTTCCTGGCTGGATATCCTCATGAATATCGCTATCAGTTAGCTTATAGCTGTGAGAAAGAGGGTTCCATTGGTAAGCAAAAGAATGCCTTCCACCGGTCATATTGCTCAGTTGAATGGTAGCCATTTACATCTTTGATCATCTTTCTGTTACATAATCTACTGGAGATTGGTTGTGGTGATGTACAATTTTACCATTAGACTATGTTCTTATAGGACAAGCCATTAGCCGGCCTGAGTTATCATCCAACCCTAATCTAACGCAGATGAGGTGCATCCTTGAAGATATCCTTGTGAATATTCTTGCAGAAACTGCTTCCTGGCTGAATATCCTCATGAATATCCTCATGAATATCTGTGTGAATAACCTTGCAGAAACTGTTTCCTGAGTGGATATCCTCATAGATATCCATGTAAATATCCGTGTGAATAATCTTGCAGAAACTGCTTCCTGGCTGGATATCCTTATGGATATCCCTATTAATAAGCTTATTGCTGCTAAAAGGTTACATTGATACAAGCAAAAGGATCCTTTCACCCGTCATATAACTAAGATGGAATACTAGCCATGGCGTTCTTTTTCATATTCTGGTATTATTGTCTGCTGTATATTGTTTGCTACATTGGACCCCCTGATGACAAAATGAATAGTAATTATATATGTATTATAACTCATGTATTATGACTGCCAGTAATTAGGCTCAATAACCCTTGATTTCTTCTACCCATTTAAGGGTTAATGGCAATAGTTTTTATTCTGTTTGAATATCTTTAGGGATATTTTCCTGGATATTCTGCTGTATTCTCTCATGGTTATCCCTCTTGGATATCATGAATATCCTTGGATGATTTCCTAGTTTTGGTATTGTGCAGATATTCTAATGAATATATCCTTAAAGATATCCTTGTGAATATCCTTACAGAAACTGCTTCCTGGCTGGATATCCTTATGAATATATATACTCAACGATATTCTTGTGAATATCCTTGCAGAACCTTATTTCTGGCTGGATATCCTAATGAATACCCTAAAAGATATCCTTGTGAACTTATTTGCAGGAACTGCTTCCTGGCTTGGTATCCTGAAGTATATCTTCATAAAAAGCCTTGTGAATATCCTTGTGAAAACTGATCCCTGGCTGAATATCCTCATGAATATCGCTACCAGTTAGCTTATTGCTGTGAAATAGAGTGTTCCATTGGTAAAAGCAGAAGAGTGCCTTCCACCGGTCATATTGCTCAGTTGAATGGTAGCCATTTACATCTTTGATCATCTTTCTGTTACATAATCTACTGGAGATTGGTTGTGGTGATGTACAATTATACCATTAGACTATGTTCTTATAGGACAAGCCATTAGCCGGCCTGAGTTATCATCCAACCCTAATCTAACCCAGATGAGGTGCATCCTTGAAGATATCCTTGTGAATATTCTTGCAGAAACTGCTTCCTGGCTGGATATCCTCATGAATATCCTCATAAATATCTGTGTGAATATCCTTGCAGAAACTGTTTCCTGAGTGGATATCCTCATAGATATCCATATAAATATCCATGTGAATATCCTTGCAGAAACTGCTTCCTGGCTGGATATCCTTATGGATATCCCCATTAATAAACTTATTGCTGCTAAAAGCTTACATTGATAAAAGCAAAAGGATCCTTTCACCGGTCATATTACTAAGATGGAATACTAGCCATGGACAGTCTTTTTCATATTCTGGTATTATTGTCTGCTGGATATTGTGTGCTACATTGGACCCCCTGATGACAAAATGAATAGTAATTATATATGTATTATAACTCATGTATTATGACTGCCAGTAATTAGGCTCAATAACCCTTGATTTCTTCTACCCATTTAAGGGTTAATGGCAAAAGTTTTTATTCTGTTTGAATATCTTTAGGGATATTTTCCCGGATATTCTGCTGTATTTTCTCATGGCTATCCCTCTTGGATAGCCTCATGAATATCCTTGGTTGATTTCCTAGTTTTGGTATTGTGCAGATATTCTAATGAATATATCCTTAAAGATATCCTTGTGAATATCCTTACAGAAACTGCTTCCTGGCTGGATATCTTGATGAATGTCCATGTGAAGTCAGTAATACCCTACTTTAACCCAGATCTATCGGTCGACCCATTTGACAGCCACAATATCAGGCAGCCGGGCAAATATCTTTGGAGAAACTTATTCCTAGCTGGATATCCTCATGAATATTTTCAAGATATCCTTGTGAATATCCTTGCAGGAACTGGTTCCTGGTTGGATATCCTTATGACGACCCTTAAAGATATCCTCATGAAAATCCTTGCAGACACTTCTTCCTTGCTTGATCCCTATCAATATAAATATTGCTGCAGAATAGAGGGTTACATTGGTAAAAGCAGAAGGATGCCCAGTAAACAAATAACGTTATACACCATTTTATAACGTTATATAACGTTATATGTCAACGTTTTTCTAAGGCTCTTTAGTATGACATAACGTTATTTAAAATTTAAAACGTTATTTTGACGTAAAATAACGTTTTTTTGTTAGCTGGGTGCCTTTCACCGGTCATATTGCTAGGTTGGAATACTAGCCATGTAAATACTTACATATTTAGTTGGATGTTTTATGCCACATTGGACCCCCCTAATGACAAAAGAATAGGAATTCTTCATGTTTTATGCCTGCCAGTAATTATGCTCAATAACCCTTTATGGTCATCATACTGCATTAATGCATCATGCCCTCTCTTAGAATGATGCATGAATGAGGTTGATGCACTCCCAAAAGGGCAGGATGATGCACCAATGTAGCACCAGGTAATTGCTCTTCTGATTTGCCATCCTGAGCTTAACGGCAAAACTGCTTCCTGTTTATTTAAGACAGCTGGTTTGGTGCCAATTTAGGCATTTTTAACCCATCAAAGGGTTAATGGCAAAAGTTTCTTATGTTTGAATATCCTTGGGGATGTTTTACTGGATATTCTGCTGTATTCTCTTATGGTTATTTCTGCTGGATATCCTCATGAATATCCTTGTTTGATTTCCTGGCTTGGTATTGTGGTGATGTACAAATTAACCATGAGACTATGTTCTTCTATGGCAAGCCATTAGCCAGGCCTGGTTATTATCCAACCCTAATCTAAGTCAGATGAGGTCCACGTAATTCATGGTGCACAGGTGCACATATATATAATAGACTCAATCATCAGTTGATGCTTGTGCAATGTCTCCTTTAAGACGTTAACACAGTCATAACTGGGCCTTACTGTATTATCTGATTACCAGATTACACTATTGAACTTACACATTACCTACTTTTGATAAATTAGGAATAATTATTGCACATACAGAAAAATGCCAGAATTAATATTTTAACCTAATTAGTGTGGTCAAGAAAATTAGTCTCTTCATGAGCAATCTGGTCATATTAAGCGGCAAGTGATGGAAATTATAAAGCCAGATCTTGCAGCCTGAAGCAGTAAGCTTTAACCATTGTTTCAACCCTATTCCCCCAGTCTTGTGATACAAAGGTGACACATGAGAGAATTATGGTAGCACTAGAATTTATTGAACATCTATGTCAACAATGCAATGCAGATCATACAGAATTAGTAAAAAGTAAGATCTGAAGTCTTTTGCAGACCAACTTTTAATGATTTCCCTTTTAGTAACACAATATTTATGACCAGTCTAAAAGGTGTAAAGGTCATATCCTTAGCACTGCCATTTAGGACTAATGTGTATAGTAGAAAGGGCTCCCTGAAAGCCAAGATTTTGCGTTTACATTGGAAACAATACGCTATGGCAGTGCGCCTCCAGAATGTACCAGCAGTCCTGAGGATATACCATTGTTCTGCAATACACCATAGGCCTTCTGTAAATGACCACTTTTTTAAACTAACAATCCCACTCAGGAGATTGTGAAGAATGGTGCTCTTTCACAAGAACTCTAGAGGTTGTGTAAGAACACATTGATTCCTTTCAAATTAACATGTAATAATTTTATCTCCACAAATGATTTCAATTAAGAACATGGACACAGGGTTATTAGGATTAGATCTAAAGACCTCCATTTATATATAGGTGTTAGGAATTTGAGAGAAAACCAGCCTTCCATTTGACATGATCATTGAGACAAATATCTCTATTGTTTATAACCATAACTAAACATCTTTAATCAATACAGATCACTTCTAGAATGATATACATTACAAGCGGTATTTTCTCAGCCATGTATCAAGTATACCTATGAAATATTTCAGGACAAAAGAATACCCTTTCTCTACATGAACCCAGTCAAAACATCCTTCAATCCCGCATCAAAAGCTTCATATACTTCAGCAATCTTTATTGCTATGAAATGTTGAACTAAAATGCTATAACTAACACTGATCTTTTCTACAAGTTTTCTATCAACCAACATTCCTTCCATAAAGCATGTTACAGTGGAGCACTGGTAGTGGAATAAGAACATTCTGTGCATATACTTAGTTATACTTCAACAATCATCATTCTGTTTGATACACCGATTGAAGGGGGAACTGGACATGTTGTGTGTATGACCCAACAGTATGACAAATGTATTCTTAAGGAAGTGCCCATATCACTCTCTTGTAACTAATTGACAAACCTTGCTAAATACCTACATTAGATAACCAAATGCAACTCACATAAAGCATACAATATGTGTCAATAGATGTACCAATAAGATAAAGACATGTCTTACATACATATTCAGGAGTCCATGGCCCATGTGAGGACCATGTTGAGGGATACATTCAGCATGTTAGATTACTTAGCACCTTTATCTTGTGTAATGCTCTATAGGATATTCAAACACTAATTGATCTCATCAGATCACACCGTACATCTATAGTTTGCATGTTGTGCATGAGGCTGGTCTCCCATACACTGTAACCATGATGAGTATGTAGCAGGGACGGCTTCCTTCATCCTGCCTACAATGTCTTTGGGGTGTGACACAGCCGGCCGTTACTTAACTTCTCACCAGTAAATGTCATCAGGTCTCCATGGCTAAGTGTCCACAGAAGAAGCTTGATGTTGACATCATAACCACTAGAACCACTTCGACCTCTGCTGGCCGACTGGTAGCACTACATCAACTGAGAAATATGGAAAGAAACAGATGAGCATATCAAAAACATTCTTTGATTTATATTTAAGTAATATCATATGAGACCAGGGATGTCAATATCATTGAGCTTAGTATTCCAGCAGTGCTACTGGAACAAGTATTAGAGTTACCTGGACATTGACTATTGATGTAAATAATGAGGTGAAACAAAATGGATGTTAAAGCGGAACATGGAGCATGTAGTTGATGTAAAACATGCTAGACCATGAATTACACTGTTATGTCATTAGTATCCATCTCAGCACACAGCAGAGCAAGCAGTAGCAAACAGTGCAGCAAGTAACAAACATTCACTAGTCTTTTTCTCAGTGAGATTAATAGGTTGTGTCATGGTGTGAAACAAGTTAAGCACCAATCAACTGTCCTTGTTACCTCACCTAACCCATAGACTTGGAACATGGGGTAATGGCATAACCATAGGCTATATATATTATTTAACATGTATCACCAGGATTATGGAACCTCCCGTGATCTTTTCTCTGCTAAAGCAGACATTGCACATTTCTCAATTCAGGGAATTCTTGAGTGCAGACTATAGATATAAAAATTGGTGTTGTCAGGTTGTGAACAGAGAAAAATGTGAGGGTCATTATTGCTGAATCTACTGAGAGTCGGGCAGTTGAGGTAACAGTAGTTCTGGCGACAATGACTCTCCCCTTTTTCTTTGTGTAGCATCTGGACAAGACTGGGTGATGAAAGATGAATAATTTCACTTAGACATTTCCTCACTCCAGTGATACCTGGCATAATGTTAAAAGTCTAAGCTAGATTTCTATTCATAAACCTAGGAATTACTTACCATTTAGTAGAGCCACATTCTGTATTCTCGCATCACCTTCACTGCGAGTTCTGTTGTTTCTGAATGTGAAAAAGTTTAAATGATACATTTCAGCAATTAAGAAATGCTATGTGCTGTTCTTTTTTTTACATAAAAAATTTAATATGATTTTATGATCTATCACTTTGAAAGAGACAAGATGATGTCATCTTTCACATCAGGCTCACAATTAGCAGCTACAATTTCATCTAACCTGGTTTGGTTTAGCTCATGCCATAGTTGAACAAGCTGCCTACACTGAGAAATCAACCTGCCCTAAATAAATTAGATTTCATTATCAACTGTCCTCAGTAAAGCTTCTCTTTTTTTCTGCTTCCTATGGTAATTATTATGGCACGATGTTTCCTACTCACTTGTTTCAGTAAACGTTTCTCCTCTCCTTGGCGCAATGCCCGCAGCCGTCGTTTCTCCATCTGCTCGGGAGAGAATATCCTCTTTGGCTTTCCATTACTGTAAACAAATGAAATGTATTCTTACATCACACTGTCCAAATATGAGTTTGATCACTGCTTACAATCCTTAGGTTTCTGCTGCTCCTGTTGTCAGAATATAATCAAGACATGGTGACATGACCTATTTGTATTTGAAGTCCTAGGTACCATACGTGATACAATTAGATACATGGTACACTTCATGTATGCCATGTTGCACTATGTACATGCTATTTTACACTATGTATAGGGAATGTTACGCAACATACTGTAAATGTAAAAATGCTACAACAGCAAAACATGGACATTCCTCATCATGTTTGCTGATGTGCTCAGAGCCTCTCCGGGCATGGCATGTCCTCAAATATCCTACAAAAATGGTGCTGATTTGGCATTCCCAGTCAGCCTCATTCAGAATGGTGTTTTTTTGTCCATTCTCAAACTGTTGTGAGCACATACCAAGCAAGATATCTATTTGTCCCACTAGATGTCTCTAGCGCTAGAATCAGCTTATTTGTCTTGGGGAAATCAGATTTAATTGAGCGTGGCTATCCCCGCAATAGCTGGGTGCTCATGAGTTTAGCCATCCCTAGTGAGGCTGGGTGATCAAGGGGACAAACGGAGGACTTCACCAATGATGGCGAGGAGTCACCATGATGTGCTGAGTAGACATATTTCCAGCATAACAGAACTAATACTAATACTCACATGACAGCAGGGGCATGAGACAACATCGAAAGGGCCAACTTTTTCAAACGCAATTGTTGTTTCTGCAAATCAAAATTAAGATAAAGATAGTGAATTTTAACAGATTTACATATTATAGTGGCAACATGGGTGCACAGTACATTCTCTCCCACAGCATTGTTCCATGCTATGCTGAGTCATGCTAAGTTACATCACCAGCAATTCTGGATTTTAAAGGAACATGATGTGTACACAAGGTTACCCAGGTAGTCAGCATAAACTGCTGAAACTTAAATGATCTGGTATGTCATATGTCATTATGAAGCACCCTTTTCCAAACATTCTAGCTATTGCAAATACTAGAACTGAACATATTGACTACACATTGTGATACATCACAGCACAGTATAAAATATTAGCCCCAAAGAGTATATGTGTTGATTAGAGGCTGAAGAATTTCATTATTATAGTGCTCTATAAAAAATCACATGAGATTGTGCACCATATTAATCTGAAGCCTTTCATCTCACCTGGTTGTCTAAACGCTTTTTCTCCTTTTTTGTCCCGTTCTCTTCATCCTCATCACGTTGTTGTTGCGCACGCTGGCGCCGCTTTTCCATTTGGGCAGCATTGAATGTCCTCTTAAGCTTTCCATCACTGTAAACAAATGACATCCAGTCTTGTACACATTAGAATTCTACCCAACCAGAACCAGATGGGACCTTGATATACTCTGGTTACTTTAATAGTATTTGTTGAAACACATTTTCTGATTAGAACTACTGAAGATATAATCCCCTATGTTTTGCAACACTTCACTTAGAGTAATTGAATAATTCAAAGAGAATAACTACTAAATCGTATTAGCCAAAGGTTTGTTTTTTAATACAGTAAGTATATCACCTTAAAAACAGAGATTTATTTACTCACTTGTCCACTGGTGCATTGGGCATTGCCAATGAGGCCTTCTGTTTCAATGTTTTCTGTTGATTCTGTATAAGAAAACAAGAACAGCTCAACAGGGTTATCTTTCATTGCCCAAATTGAATAGCATTTAATGCTAGAATGGAATTTGAATTGACATCGACAAAGTTATACAAGTCAATGTTGATTCAATATTGATTCAAGGATGATCTGAATTTTTTTTCCCCTGGTAGACCCAGGGAGACTTACATAAAGGAAGCGGTATCCCAAATACTACCATGCATGCCAAAACTTGTTCTGACACTAATTTGATTTCTTTCTCCAGGTAGTCATTGAAGTAGTCATCTCAATGTCTGGACACAAGTATCCTTACAGTAGCAATTGAACAGTTGATTATTACAATACTCTTTAATAATCTAGATTCACATAATCATATGCACCCTTTCATTCTCACCTTGTTGACTAGATGTTTCCTCTTAGCATTTTTCTTGATTCTCTGATGTTTGACCTGCTTCCTTTTGCCCTTTGATGACATCTTTCTCTCTGGAGTTTTGTCACTATAACAAATAAACATCTCCAAATAATGTTTGTACAGTTCCCAAAGCCATGGTAAGCACTGGCATGTTGAAGTGATCTAACAATGTTAATGTGTATGACACAGCTGCATACTTGTGAAAGCTAGGCACTAATTGTTTAACAGAAATGGACAATATTGCCCCACACTAATGGATGTAGCAATATAAGTGCATTCAAAGAGTAGGCAACTGTTCCCCATAGCCCTGCTCCAATCTGTACACATTTCAGCTTCTTACCTGACCAAAGTCGTGCACAACAGTCCACAATCTTCCATGTGCTGCTCCTGGCATTCTGAACTCAATGTCTGAGGGCAGTAGGAGCACATCTGGAAATGATGAGTAGGCACGTAGTAAGTGACTGTCATTTGACTTACGTTGAGATTTTAAATATATTTTATAAAACATAGCTTGTGGCCTTTGATGCCTGCCATGGGTGTGCAGATTTATGTATGTCTATGGACAAAACCTGATGTTGAGGGGAGGGGTTCCAGGAAGTTTAAAATAGCCAATGTAGACAAATAAAAGAAAGCCTGAACTCACTGAAGCATGGAAGTTGTAAAGGTCCTTGAGGGCGCTGGCACGTTTCCCACTGTGGGCCTCAAGGGAGGCCCAGTTCTCTATAACCAGCACCTGCTGCTGCCTGATCTTCTCAGCATCATCATCGGAGCACTGCTCCTGTAGACACAGTGCCTCATCCACCAGCACCTGCAACTGTTCACAATGTGCAAAGTTACACAAAAATATCAACAGTTTATTCAGTTCTATGGTGACTCAGACCAGACCAGATCCACTGCCTGTCTGGGATATCACTCATTGAGAAGAGAGAGTAAATAGGGAATCTGTTTACAGTTCATGGATGAATCTTGTTGTCTTATTAATCAGACATTGCTCATGGACTATTAGTATAAGACCATATATGGAAGAACCACAATAAGGTTAGGATGTATGGTATGCATAGTTTTAGATCGATATTTAATATGAACTGCAGCAAGCAAGGGGGACTTTTTCATGATACAGTTGTGTTTACTTTGTTTTAAAAAGAATCCTTAGAAAATTGTCTGTATTGGCTATGTTTGTTAACATTTAATATCAGGGGATTCACAGGACAATTATCTCTCAAATAGTATGTATTAGAATGTGGCATTTTGTTATATTCATGTATTCATGAGTCACACTGCAGAAATGTTCAAAAACTCTGTTAGCAACTTTTCTGAAAAGTCACCCTTTCTTGCTGCAATGGTTTATAGTAATCTGACATGAAGCTTTAACTTACCTTAGCCTCTAAGGTGATCATTTCATTTTGGAATGCCTCATGTTTATCCTGGTAGTTGGTAACTTCTACGATATCCCTGCCAATGTCCTCTGGGATGGCGCTGTACTTATCCTGAATGTTTAACAGCGCCTCCTCAACATCTTGGTTAAAGCGATAGATCTTCAATGCACTCAAGTCGTCATGCAGCTCGAGTAAGGCTTCCCCGAGCTCGTGCCATTCACACCTGGTTAGTTAAATCTAGAATTTTTACTCTGACACAAGAATTGGAATTCAATAATTGTTTACATATATCCAATCTCAAAAGATGAGAAAGGATCAAACATACTGGAATAAAGAGGTAGCTTTAGCTGCTAGCAAATTAAATTCAAACAACACTTAAAATCCATGAAAACCTTCATAAAGTAGGGAAGAAGTATGACTAACTTCATAAACTGTACAATATTGTATCCGTTTATAACATACTGTTATAAACTACATCAGGACATGCTATTCTATATGATGCCTACCTAAGGTGCCTCTGTCTGTTGAGTATGTCAGTGGCGAAGCGGCTGTTTCCTGTGACCAGCTCCATGGCCATGTCCTCACACTGGGTGAAGCGATTAGACTGGGCCTCCACTGCCATCTTCAGCTCATCCAACTTCTCCTGAATAATCTGACAAGGAACCACTGTTTTCCATTAAACCTGTTGTACATGTATACATATTTTGACTAGTATCAAGGTTAACAAATTGGTATAATTCAGGAGTTCCTTTCTGTGATTAGTCAGGACTCTAAGAAATCTGGTTATGAGTAAAGTACTTATGGTAGAATTACTTTAATTAAAATCAACCATGCTCCTTAAAGAGCTCAATAATGATGGATCAATCTGAATCCTCCAAAATTCTCAAACCACTTCACTATAATTCTTCAAAAGAAACCCACATGGGCAGAATGTATCATTAAATCTTTTACAAAACACTGCATAATCTGTGAGTGTCACATACAGGCTATGATGGGGATGATCGATTCAGACACCTTGTTTTGTTGTAATCACTCAGTAGATGAAGGTAAAATGGTCCCGAATAGTGATCCTATCTAGCCTGTTAGTGGTATACCATTTTGTTTAGTACATAAGGCACTGGTAACTACAAGGATATCCTCTCCTGAATAAAAGTATACTTACTGCTATGTGTTCATAATCCCTGCCAAACTCATCTGAGCATGCTAGCATGTGTTCCCTGATCCACTGTTGGAAGTCATCGCTCTCCCAGAGGTACTGGTGGTAGCTCTGCAGCTCCTGCAGGTATCGATGCTGCTCAGCACACATCACCTGCCGACCCAACACAAACTTCTCAAGGTCATCCTGAAGTATAAAATGTGGTTAATGGTAAAGGGGTAACCACATCCATAGGATAATAAATGCCAAGTTAGGAAGAAAGTCTAATGGTTCAATAGACAATGCAAAGGTCAGCATAATGCACATATACTATATTTCTGACAACATTAATCCATAAGGATGATGGTATTGGTAATGGTGTATACATAATGACTATAATTGAACAAGGGTGTAATGCATGAATCTCTGCATTGGTGAAAAGAAACACATAAAGCATCATGTATTTCATAAAGGTTCATTTGTCATAATGGCAATTGAAACCTATTGCCTCAACCATTTTGTCAAACAAAGGCAGTACTGCATTGATTATACTTACAATATGTGGAAGAGTCACAAAAGACAACAGAGTTGGTGTCCCCTCAACCTTCGAGTCCATCAGTACCCTGCAAAATAAATTAAATAGTTTTTTTTTTAAATCATCCCCCACTTGGGTACTTTGCACTCTAATACAATCAATGTTGTAGATAGTGGGGTAAATTATCATTTTCCTTACATATAAAATGGCCCTCATACCATTCAATGCATTTCAAAACTGGAAATCATGCAAGCACACAATGATCAACATGAGTGAGAGGAAAGACTATTATCCTGAAATATATATTATTTGAGAAGTAATTATATGAATCTGAAGAGCAAGACTTAGTTAAATTGGCATACTCTTTCTGATACTATTGTTACACATGAATTAAAATATTGGTAACATCTAACAACCTAAGAGCAGTTTGGGTTAAAGGTTTCAGTCGGAACTCATGGATATTTTGTACTCACGGGACGGCAGGCAGGTCTCTCATCTCTGTGGACGGCACACAGGAAGTTGGAGGAGAGGCAGAGAGGATCTGAGGACTGCAACTCTCAGTCACCATCGGCTTACTTAAATATGCAGAATAATCACCAACGGAAGATAAAGCTTACAATGTTAGTTTGAGGGGGTAGGTGAAACAACAGAGATGGTGACAGGCCTGCTGTTATCTGTCAGCATGGGTGAGCTGTGATAAATGTAGACACATCGGTATGGGGGAGCACAACTGGAACAGACAGAACACTGGTAGCCTCTCAATGCCTAATTCTTTGCATTTTACTTATGCCTACCTTTAGTATATACAATTTGGCTCAGTAGATGAACCACTGTTGAGGGAAATCTATTTCTAGCTTGCTAATATGATCACACCTCATTTCAACAGAAAAGTGTGAAGTACATGAAACTAGCAATACATGTGACGAATACTGAAGCCTCTCTCGCACCTTCTAAGAAGAACTATCTTTAATCTAGCTCACATTTAAGGACATCTTGCTTACCGGATGTTCTTAGGCCGCCTGAATGTAGCCCAATCGGTTTCTCCATCATCCAGCCCGTAATCCCAGAAGAGCTCCTCTCCTTCTGGGATGTCCTCTGCAGCAAAGAAAGGCATCCTGGGTTGTGTCCCGGGCTCCACAGGCAGTAGGTGGAGGTATTTCAGGTTGGGCCCCCGGGAATGGTTCACCAAGCGCCCATACGTACCCGTTTTCATTGTCCCATCAAGAGCACAAGACTTGTTGTTCCAGGTGACATCAACAATGTAGGACCCTTTGTTCTGCTTTTTGTACTTTTGTTTCCTTATTTTCTTGAGTTCTTCAGTTATGATTTCTCCCTCATACTCAAGGACAAAGCTGCCTTGCTTGAATGCCCGCCTCGTCACCACACACTTTCCACGTTCAGGGTGTTCCACAACCGTGAAGTCAGCATCAGCCTGGCTCTGACTCCAATTACGCAGTCCATGAGTCATGATGTCGACGGTGGTTGTGCAGGGGTTGTCCTCATCTAACTCATCCTGTTACAAAGAATTTAACAAAAATGGATTATTGCTGTGTCTTAGGAAATCAATGCATGAAACTCTACAACCCGCACACTTCTATGACTGGCAGAACTAAAGATGGCTTAGAGCAGATCTATGTACATAGAAATGCATTAATTAGATTTACCAATCATGTCCAACCAAGTAAGAGACCGAGGGTTTATTACATTCCTCATTTCTCTAACTACAGCACTGAATACAATAATTATGATGCAATAAATAGTGCAATAGATGCTATGCAAATGCAAATTGTATTTAACATTGAAATGGTTAAAATGCCTAAGCAGCATTGTATGATACATTAAAGGAGTCAAAAATGATTAAGCTACAAATGTGTGAATGTTGTGTGTGTTGAGTACACACTAGACTTCCATGGGGGTAAAAGGGTACATTTACTTACAGCCTGGGGCAGAGACATCCTTTCTTGGCGTGTTAACATCCTATGCACTTCTCCAGCCATGTTGACCGATCAATGTGAGCTGCAGAGACAACACAGAGCAGGGTTAGGTTTGCTGTCACATCACCGGTGGTCAATCATTTGAATTGCATCTGGACAACTAAGGGGCCATTCAAGTAGCATCACCACAGAGAAATTAGAAATATATTATATTCTTATAATGCGTCTTTGTATTAGTACCATGTAATTAGGATTACAAAACTGTCTTAATATTGTGTCTGCCACGTCTAGAACCGACAGAATCCGAGATTATGCATCAAATAAAAGGGGCACTTATTGGAGAAAACTCCCATAGAGAACTCACATTTAGTCGGACCCCCCCCTACAATAGATGTCACCCAGGTGGCCATGCACAGTTTTCACAGCTTTTACCCCCACCCCCCTCCCCCTCCCGGGGAGCACCCTCATGTGTCCCGTCAGTGTTGAGCGGCTTTATAAAGTGATGAAACACACCTTTACAAATGAGAAAACCCGCGGCTCTTAAAATAAACTCAGGCAGTAAATACAGATATGAATGGATAGGTATTGATGTCATCTTTCTTATGTGTATTTGAGAAAATATTCTGAAAAAAATAATGATTTGTGAAAAAAAAATCTTTCCATAAGCACAACATCGGCCATAGGTGTTCTATTTAAACATGGCAGGTATTGGGTTGTACCTAAATATGTTTCCTAATTGGCCATTGCTTTACTGAAAGAATAAGATGTAACAGGGACTCGCAATAAGGGGAATAATGAGGGGGTGCCCGTTCCAGGTTGAGTAAAAAACGGCCCCTGTGTGTGTGTGTATTCAATAGGTCAACACATCCAACTGATAAGTACCACCAATTGGCGCAGCTAATTCAAGTATGGCATCATCACCTTTAGGCATTTTTCAAGAACCCCCCCCCCCCCCCCCTCCCAGCTGTTCATCATTTTCCCTTTTCGTACAATGGTAGCGTATAGGAAAAACATGGTCATTTCATCATTTCCCATATAGCCCTGTTTGTGCCGGCACTGCTTTGGTAGACCAAGCTAAGCCTTTGTGAGTGTGTCAACCAAAGAGGCTCAAAGTCATGCATGCATCCAGTGCTGACATACCTTTTGTGTACTCCCATGGGATGCATGAAATCAGTATAGATTAGAGTATCAAACCAGGAACCCAATGCAGGATATTCACCAGGATATCCAGCAGGAATATTGAGGATAATATCATCACGCATATTCACATGAATACCCAACCAGGCTATGCATTTCTTATGCCATTACTGTATTTTCCGTAATAAAAACTCTTATTTTTTTGAAATACAAGATTATCTATGCTTAAGTACTAGAATGACCGTATTCAATGCCACCCATTGAAGTCGTATTCAACGGGCTAAGAAAAGTTTGTCCCTTTTTTTCAGTCCCTTTCCGCCTGTGGCTTTGTGGGATACTGCCCCAGCCCCCTTACATGAAATACAGCAAAGACAGTATCAATGGACGTTGGCATTTGTCTGTTTATTATGTTGGTAACATTTTGGTACTCAATAGTCTCAGTCTAAAAGAAAACCATAAAAATGTAACTATTTCAGTTTAAAAAATAGCCCCAAAGGGAGGGGGCCTTATTATGAGGAGGGTGCATATTACATTGAATATGGTAACCTTTCACCATGTCAAGAAAAATATCCATACAGATATTCAGACAGTGCCAATACAAGCACCAGTATACATCAAAATATCCACCCACTAAGAATATCCATGAGGATATACAGCAGAATACCATTGAAAAGACCAGGACTAGGATAATGCATCAATGCATCATGCCCTTGGTCATCATGATGCATGAATGCAGCCCTGTCCAGTAATTTGCCAGGGTTTCATTCAAGCATCATGCTAATCATATGGGGTTGGGACACTCCCAAAGAGTCAGCATGATGCAGCAATGCAAATTGGATGAGTTACTCATCTGGACTGCATTGGTGCATCATGACAACACATACCGTAAATTTCCGCGAATTACCCGCATCTCGCGTATAACCCTCACCCCCAACTCAGGAGAATCCTATCACCCGTTTTTATATCTGAAAATCTCAATTTTAGTACTGCTCTATAGTAATAAAAACCCTCGTATAACCCACACCCTATATAGGCATGTTTGGTATCAAATGAAAGCTGAGTTTGATTAGCATACAACCCGCGGGTAGTACGCAGGAATTTACGGTATCAGCTTTTAGTGACTTGCCATCCATAAAGTGTTGCCTAAAGGGTTTACCAAAATATCCTTCAGGCAATGATATCCATCAGAAAGTATAGCAGAATAACCTGGAAAATATCAACAAGGGTATTCACAAGGATATCCACCCAGGAACTTAATTACTATCGCCTCTAATCCTTTAAGGATTTCAAAAACCACAACACCTTGCCCCTTTGATCCAAGAGAGGTCCAGTCTGTGGTCAGCAAACCAAGGTTCCATACCATTAATAACATGGAGCTACATGCCAATTATTAATATTTCTAACCATTTAGGGAGGGCAGCTCACTAAAAAGCAATATTTGTTATCTCATTAAAAAAATGTATCAACCTCACTCATGCATCATATCCAACTGTAACATCGGCATAACAACCCGGGAAAGCGATCAAGGATATTCACCAGGATATCCAGCAGAAATATCCTACCAGGAAATAAATTTCTTTTGCCTTTAACCCTTTTAGATTTGCATATCTTGCAGATGCTAAAATCTTGCAATAATGGGGGGGGGGCTTGCTGTGATACATCAAGCCTTCATGATTGTATCAACGAGGGTTAAATTGATGCATGTGTGTAGTGCTGCCTTATGACTCCCACAACAGCACAAGAACAACTTCCTATACAGCCATTAAAGGGGCAATCTCACCACTCACACTTAAGCACATAGTAGACTAAAACAGTACAAGAATTGTCATTGGGATATGCTTGGTAATTATGCCACTTTAACACTTAAGGGAATCATAGTGCTTTAACCCTTTAACACTTTAAGGGCAGCATAGTGCTTTGACCCTTGAACACTTTAAGGTGGCCAGCGGGTATATGCCCTCACCATGTCTACACCACTATGGGTATACCCTCTCCATGTCTACACCACTATAGGTATGCCCTCACCATGTCTACACCACTATGGGTATGCCCTCACCATGTCTACACCACTATGGGTATGCCCTCACCATGTAGTCGGACCCCCCATACAATAGATGTCATCCACGTGGCCATGCACAGTTTTCACAGCTTTTACCCCCACCCCCCTCCCCCTCCCGGGTAGTACCCTCATGTGTCCCGTCAGTGTTGAGCAGCTTTATAAAGTGATGAAACACACCTTTACAAATGAGAAAACCCGTGGCTCTTAAAATAAACTCAGGCATTAAATACAGATATGAATGGATAGGTATTGATGTCATCTTTCTTGCATCCAGTGCTCATGGGTTAACATGAGGCATCATGCTGTCCTTACAGGGTTAACATGAGGCATCATGCTGTCCTTACAGGGTTAACATGAGGCATCATGTCGCCCTTACAGGGTTAACATGAGGCATCATGCTGCCCTTACAGGGTTAACATGAGGCATCATGCTGTCCTTACAGGGTTAACATGAGGCATCATGCTGCCCTTACAGGGTTAACATGAGGCATCATGCCGCCCTTACAGGGTTACCCTACTACAGGGGTCTTGTATAACGTATCGTGTTACCTATTGTGTTTTTACTTCTCTCCAACTTGGCATCATCACCTTTAGGCATTTTTCAAGAACCCCCCCCCCCCCCCCGCCCTCCCAGCTGTTCATCATTTTCCCTTTTCATACATTGGTAGCGTATAGGAAAAACATGGTCATTTCATCATTTCCCATATAGCCCTGTTCGTGCTGGCACTGCTTTGGTAGACCTTTGTGAGTGTATAAACCAAAGAGGCTCAAAGTCATGCATGCATCCAGTGCTGACATATCTTTTGTGTACTCCCATGGGATGCATGAAATCAGTATAGATTAGAGTATCAAACCAGGAACCCAATGCAGGATATTCACCTGGATATCCAGCAGGAATATTGAGGATAATATGATCACGCATATTCAAATGAATACCCAACCAGCCTATGAATTTCTTATGCCATTACTGTATTTTCCGTAATAAAAACTCTTATATTTTTTGAAATACAAGATTATCTATGCTTAAGTACTAGAATGACCGTATTCAATGCCACCCATTGAAGTCGTATTCAACAGGCTAAGAAAAGTTTGTCCCTTTTCTTCATTAAATGACTTCAAATAAAAGAATTAAACACAAATGCCAGCTACATTGATACCACTCTGATGTATTTCACTCATGGGGGCTGAGGCGCACCCTTTCAGCCTGTGGCTTTGTGGGATACTGCCCCAGCCCCCACTCACAAAATACAGCAGAGACAGTATCAATGGGCGTTTGCATTTGTCTGTTTATTATGTTGGTAGCATTTTGGTACTCAATAGTCTCAGGGTAAAAGAAAACCGTAAAAATGTAACTATTTCAGTTTAAAAAATAGCCCCAAAGGGACGGGGGAGGTTATTATGAGGAGGGTGCATATAACATTGAATATGGTAACCATTCACCATGTCAAGAAGAATATCCATACAGATATTCAGACAGTACCAATACAAGCACCAGTATACATTAAAATATCCACCCAGTAAGGATATCCAATACAGCAGAATACCATTGAAAAGACCAGGACTAGGATAATGCATCAATGCATCATGCCCTTGGTCATCATGATGCATGAATGCAGCCCTGTTGAGTAATATGCCAGGGTTTCATTGAAGCATCATGCTGATCATATGGGGTTGGGACACTCCCAAAGAGTCAGCATGATGCAGCAATGCAAATTGGATGAGTTGCTCATCTGGACTGCATTGGTGCATCATGACAACACATATCAGCTTTTAGTGACTTGCCATCCATAAAGTGTTGCCTAAAGGGTTTACCAAAATATCCTTCAGGCAATGATATCCATTAGAAAGTACAGCAGAATAACCTGGAAAATATCAACAAGGATATTCACAAGGATATCCACCAAGGAACTTAATTACTATGGCCTCTAATCCTTTAAGGATTTCAAAATACCACAACACCTTGCCCCTTTGATCTAAGAGAGGTCCAGTCTGTGGTCAGCAAACCAGGGTTCCAAATCATTATTAACATGGAGCTACATGCCAATTATTAATATTCTAACCATTTAGGGAGGGCAGCTCACTAAAAAGGAATATTTGATGTCAAAATGCACAAATACAGCCCAGATGAATAGATAATTTCTCCATTTGTGTGTAAATACAAGGAACAGGTATATAAACAAGGGTTCCCATCCATCATTAACACGGAGCTACCTACCAATGACTAATATTTCTAACCATTCAGGGATGGTATCTTATTTAAAAAATGTATCAGCCTCACTCATGCATCATATCCAACTGTAATATTGGCATAGCAACCCAGGAAAGCAACCAAGGATATTCACAAGGATATCCAGCAGAAACATCCATCAGAAAATATAGCAGAATATCTGAGAAACATCAAGGATTTCATATGATTTTCCTACCAGGAAATAAATTTCTTTTGCCTTCAACCCTTTAAGATTTGCATATCTTGCAAATGATAAAATCTTACAATAATGGGGGGAGGGCTTGCTGTGATACATCAAGCCTTCATGAGTGTATCAACCAGGGTTAAATTGATGCATGTGTGTAGTGCTGCCTTATTACTCCCACAACAACACAAGAACAAAGTCCTATACAGCCATTAAAGGGGCAATCTCATCACTCACAGTTAACCACATAGTAGACTAAAACAGTACGAGAATTGTCATTGGGATACGCTTTAACACTTAAGGGCATCATAGTGCTTTAACCATGGTTATGCCCTCACCATGTCTAGACCACTATGGGTATGCACTCACCATGTCTACATGACTATGGGTATGCCCTCACCATGTCTACATCACTATGGGTATGCCCTCACCATGTCTACATCACTATGGGTATGCCCTCACAATGTCTACATCACTATGGGAATGCCCTCACCATGTCTACACCACTACAGGTATGCCCTCACCATGTCTACATCACTATGGGAATGCACTCACCATGTCTACATAACTATGGGAATGCCCTCACCATGTCTACATCACTATGGGTATGCCCTCACCATGTCTACACCACTATGGGTATGCCCTGACCATGTCTACATCACTATGGGTATGCCCACACCATGTCTACATCACTATGGGTATGCCCTCACCATGTCTGCACCACTATGGGTATGCCCTGACCATGTCTACATCACTATGGGTATGCCCACACCATGTCTACATCACTATGGGTATGCCCTGACCATGTCTACATCACTATGGGCACTCCCTCACCATGTCTACATCACTTTGGGAATGCCCTCAGCATGTCTACATCACTATTTGTATGCCCTCACCATGTCTACATCATTATGGGAATGCCCTCACCATGTATACATCACTATGGGTTTGCCCTCACCATGACTACATCACTATTTGTATGCCCTCACCATGTCTACACCACTATGGGAATGCCCTCACCATGTCTACATCACTATGGGAATGTCCTCACCATGTATACATCACTATGGGAATGCACTCATCATGTCTACACCACTATGGGAATGCCCTCATCATGTCTACACCACTATTTGTATGCCCTCACCATGTCTACACTACTATGGGTATGCCCTGACCATGTCTACATCACTATGGGTATGCCCTCACCATGTCTACATCACTATGGGTATGCCCTCACCATGTCCACATCATTATGGGGGCACTCCCTGACCATGTCTTCATCACTATTGGTATGCCCTCACCATGTCTACATCTCTATGGGAATGCCCTGGGTAGGTCTACATCACTTTGAGTGTGCCGTCACAATAAATGCTATCACCATGTCTACACCACTATGGGTATACCCCGTTCTTGTCTACCCCACCATGGGGATGCCTTCACCACATCTACACCACTATATGTATGCCCTACCACATATACACTACTATTGGAATGCCCTCACCCTATCTACACTACTATCGAAATATACGCTTTTCCCAAAAGTTTCAACATTTACAGGGGTCTCCACCCATTTTTAACTCAGAGCTGCATGTCAATAATTTGACATTTTTCTATGGTAAATTAAAGTTCAGTATAAGCATAAGTATAAGCACCCAGCAGGGGTATCCATTAGCAAGTACAGCAGAATATCCTGAAAAATATCAGCAATGATATTCACCAGGATATCCACCTACTCATTTTGTTTTCATGATGCGTGGTTGCAGGGCTCATGAATAACGTGCTGGATATCCTGGTGAACATCCATCAGTAAGATTGGAGATACACATGTGGCAGCTTCAATGCATCAGTCCACTAGTATAGCAGCTGATGACGATAGAAGGTGGTTACCGCTCAAACATAAAGTGAGTGATACTTTCAATGAACAATGCCCAGATGAAAGCCAGCTCATATGATTTTGTGGTTTGATGATACATATGGTAACCCCATGTATGTTTGGAATGTGGTAAATGCTTAACCATTGGGGCCTCACCATGTCTACACCACTATGGGTATGCTCTCATCATGTCTAAAACACTATAGGTATGCCCTCTCAATGTCTACATCATTATGGGAATGCCCTTGACATGTCTACACCACTATGGGTATGCCCTCACCATGTCTACACTACTATTCGTATGTCCCTACCATGTCTACATCACTATGGGTATGCCCTCACAATAAATGCTTTCACCATGTCTACACCACTATGGGTATACCCTGTTCATGTCTACTAAACCATGGGGATGCCTTCACCACATTACACCACTATATGTATGCCCTACCACATATACACTTCTATTGGAGTGCCCTCACCCTGTCTACACTACTATGGAAATATACCCTTTTCCCAAAAGTGTCAACATTTACAAGGGTCCCCGCCCATTTTTTTACACAGAGCCGCATATCAATGATTGACATTTTTCTACAGTAAATAAAGGTTCAGTATAAGCATAAGTATAAGCACCCAGCAGGGGTATCCGTTAGCAAGTACAGCAGAATATCCTGAAAAATATCAGCAAGGATATTCACCAGGATATCCACCTACTCATTTTGTTGTCATGATGTGTTGTTGCAGGGCTCATGAATACCCTGCTGGATATCCTGGTGAATATCCATCAGTAAGATTGGAGATACACATGTGGCAGCTTCAATGTTTCAGTCCACTAGTATAGCAGCTGATGACAATAGAAGGTGGTTACCACTTAAATGTGTCTCTGCATTAGCAAAATAGAAGAATGGCCAAATGGCAGCCAGCTGAACCTAGAGGCAAACACGTTCTGCATGTTTTACACATAGTTTGCACTTATTGGATGCACCTCTATAATCATCTTTGTTTCGACTTGATGAACATATATCCTAATTTCCCTACAGGAAAACTCTATTGTGAAGAAAAGCTGTGATACAACAACCATCTGCAATAACAAACGTGAATATCTCAAAAAGAATGAATGAATGGATGAAAATTATATTTGATGACAAATAATGGTTAGGATATCTAAATTGAATATCCACAAGGATGTCCAACTTAGAGAGTTGCTAGCATAGAGAGTTGCTAGCATATGCACCATTATACATCATAACGACAAGTCAGGTTAATGAACCTGGATATTCACCAGGATATCCAGGTTCATTAACCTGGATATCCTGGATATTATGGGTGTGTCTGACACTAACCCTGGGCTTGTTGTGGAACACCAACGTGGCGTCTGGGTGTGTCTGACACTAACCCTGGGCTTGTTGTGGAATACCAACGTGGCGTCTGGGTGTGTCTGACTGTTACCCGGGGCTTGTTCTGTTGGTGAGTTTTAGTGCACTTTTGTATGAATGTGTATGGTAATGATACTCAATGCATTCAACTTTTAGTTTTAAAATATATTATATATATATATGAACCAAAGAATTTATAAGTATTTTGCTTTAGCAACCTGGGGGTGAGATGTTGAGTGTTAAAAATAGTATTCGATTGGTCGCCTGATAGACCTGCATTGAACTTTATAGAGTTACTGCCTACCGTACCGTCATGATAAACTGCCTGTTTCGAAATAGCGCCGGTCTTGTATAAGCACCAGGAGTACAGGGGTGTTTAAATATTCCTTAAGCCCTGAAATAGGATCGCCAATAAGCGCCTATCTTGGATTTAATGTCCCCTCCGAATTGAAGAGCGCCCCGGCGCGTAATTGCGACGGTACGTTACACTTGAAGTAGTATGTGCCTGTATGTGTCGATTCATTGAGAGAGCTAGGTTAACTTATTGCAAGGTCAGGTGAAAGTTGCTAGCATAAGCACCAGTATACATCATAATAACAAGTCAGGTTAATGAACCTGGATATTCACCAAAATATCCATTTATGGGTGTGTCTGACACTAACCCTGGGCTTGTTGTGGAATACCAACGTGGCGTCTGGGTGTGTCTGACACTTACCCGGGGCTTGTTGTGGAATACCAAAGTGGCGTCTGGGTGTGTCTGACACTTACGTGGGGCTTGTTGTGGAATGCCAACGTGGCGTCTGGGTGTGTCTGACACTTACGTGGGGCTTGTTGTGGAATGCCAACGTGGCGTCTGGGTGTGTCTGACACTAACCGGGGGCTTATTCTGTTGGTGAGTGTTAGTGCACTTTTGTATGAATATTTATGGTAATGATACTCAATGCATTCAACTTTTAGTTTTAAAATATATTTTATTCACACTAGTCATATGAACAATCATGATTTCTAGTAAATTTGCTGAATACCGCCTCCCAGCCCTCCTCCCTTATATAAAAAGAACTACAGATTTAATTCATCATAAACCCTTACTACTTCACATTTGTATTCTATTAATATCATTAAACCAGGAAGTCTCTATAAGTAACAGAATTGACCAGTAACATTTCAGCCTTATCCCTTAAAACCTGTCTAATTCTGCAAAAACTTCATAGATGAATTAGAATAAAGTATAATTAATGAGTCACTTGGTAAAACTATATGACCTTATTTAGCATGTCAACTTCTGCTACTCAATATGCTGTTCATTGAAATATACAGTTTGGTAAATCCCCATGCCCAAAGCACACCTTCTCACGGTTGCAATTATTGCGCTGCTGGTTCACATGTCTAGGTTCATTGGATAAATGGGACAGTTGTATACACTTTTTTGTGTGACACAAATGAGACATTTGGTGTTGATCTATCTCAGTCTTTCCAGCTAGAACATACACCAATCTATGTACCGGCTGATATTCCTCGCCCCAACCCTCAACTGTTAGTTTCAAGCGGCTGTAACCACGGGAAAATCTGCCATGCCAAAAAAGGCATCCGGTATCATCATCATGAGCGCTGTACTCTTTTATCCGATTCACAATCGTCTCTCTGTACTGATCTGTCATCAGTTGCACTACTTCCGTACTCATGGCCTCTATTGGTTTGTACTGCACCTATAAATGAACCAAAGAATTTATAAGTATTTTGCTTTAGCAACCTGGGGGTGAGATGTTGAGTGTTAAAAATAATGTTCGATTGGTTGCCTGATAGACCTGCATTGACCTTTTTAGAGTTACTGCCTGCGGTACCGTCATGATAAACCGCCTGTTTCGAAATAGCGCCGGTCTTGTATAAGCGCCGGGAGTACAGGGGTGTTGAAATATTCCTTAAGCCCTGAAATAGGATCTCCAATAAGCGCCTATCTTGGATTTAATGGCCCCTCCAAATTGAAGAGCGGCCCGGCGCTAAATTGCGACAGTACTGTACACTTGAAGTAGTATGTGCCTGTATGTGTCGATTCATTGAGAGAGCTAGGTTAACTTATTGCAAGGTCAGGTGAAAGTTCTCTCTCCCAAAAGAATATCCATGGATACTTTAACACCTCAAAGATATCAGCCTGTCTCCTAAGACTATCTATGTGAGTGTCGGATATTGCATTAAATCCTGACTTCTTAAGTCTGATGTCCATATGACACACCCAACCAGGCATATCCTATCCACACCAAAATGTGTACAGGAATGCCGATAGGACCTAGCTACCCCTTTGACACTTCACCATGGTATTGTGTCCTTGCCTAACCCCAGGCCACACCATTCTCAAAGCATAATATCCCTGACTCAGAAATTTAGGCTGACATATTTCATTCATCATAGTTACTTTTGATATCATATTCATAGGGGGAGATCATACAGGTATTTACTGTTGAATTGCATTGTATTTGATATCTGTTCTACTACAATTATTTCATACTAGTGTCATATTGAAGGCCAAAAATATGGTAGATTTTTTCCGTTGCTAGCACTTCTAGATTTCTCCTGTTGTTGCTAGCAACCCACCTGCAAAAGTAAGTATTGATTACCCCTTTTCTTTAAAATGCTATTTGATTTTGTGAATTAGTTAATGAAGAGAGAGATCACAACATGAGGGCTGCTATAGATATTGATTTATGTAAGTTTGGGGAGAAGATGGTAACAACTTGGTAACAAGTACATGTATACTTCCATCTAGCCTCTAACTGTTCCTGTCAAGCATCTCAAGTCTGTTTTAAATGGGTAGGCAGGTACCAGGGATGAGCTTATGCTGTTTTATGTATGAGGGAACAACGGGAGAGACCTTGTGTGTGTTCCGATTGCAGTAAACAATTGAATTATTCAGTTAGCCCAAGTTGTGGGTGTTTAGACCTAACAAATTGGTACGTTTTAACCGACCACTACCCATACTTATCATGGTTATAGATTATATGTTATTATTTCTAAGATATAAACCATCAAATAGCCTGATAATATAATCCAACATAGATCTGTTTCTTACCATAAATGATTTGGTAGCAAAGAGATTCCTAGATTGTAGATGAAAATATGGTATGACAGGAGTTATTATACTTCTACTTTTAGCCTTATGTAGATCTGACATCTTCATAACGTCTGACTTATAGATCATAAGTAATCATTAGGACTTTAAAATCTGTCATACTTACAAGTTGAAGGAAGACAGCGGGTCAGAGATAGGAAGACAGTTGGTCAGCTTTTGGAGTTGTGCCTTGCTGTCTTGTTTTTCCTTTTCCTCGTTCAGCTCTCACCATGGACAAACATCAGACACTGTAGACAATGAGTATGGAATCATTTATAATGCTTGTCATCCCAAATCAAAGAATGATTCTGAATAAGACCTTGATCGCGCCTTTAGTCAGCACCAACTCCAATAAATAATAATAAAGTGTCTCTCTAAGGGATGGGCGTAATACAAGTAGCTTTTAGTCAGCAATGTAACCTAAATACAAATGTAGCTAGATAAGGTAATAACACACAATGCTCCCTTAAGGGAAGAAAGCCCATGAGTGGTCAGAAAGTGGAAAAGCATTTAGTCAGATTACATAGGACGTAACAAATTGATATATGCTTTAATTCAATCAATGTCTAATGAGACATTAATACTAAAACTCACTGGTATGTTTTCCAAGAGTACCAATGTGTAATTTTTAACTCTCTTACATTGTATGGGACTCAGCATACCAACCTGGTATCTGGGACATCATCTGGGACAAGTTTAAGCAAACCAAGTTCAACTATCACAATATCAATACACATACAAACAGAATAGGGCTGTGTCTCATTAGATCGGGCCAACGTGAAGGTCTTTGACTGGGTGCCATATTTAATCTCCTGACAGAAAATGGTTTGCTTAGGGCACGTAAAGTTATATGAGGAGGTATAACCACCTCCATTCTCTTTCTTTTATCCCTGACATATCAAAGAAGACTTTTTTTTTCTTTTAAATCTTCTTTTTTTATGGTGGCGGGTCAAAGATGGCACACGGTCAAAGATGGCACCCGGTTAAAGCCATAGAGATATCATATTGGAGTATCGGGAATTGAGGCTCCAGACACTTTCTCGTTTTGACCCAGCAGAAGCTCATCCTGCTGCCATAACCCTAACACAAAGTTACAAGCTGCATCACCAAGGAGACCGATAATTTACTTTATTAGCAACTGTCGCCCATGTTCCATTGTGCACCATTCTCCCCTATCTAGAAAGGTCAATGCAGGTCTATCAGGTAATCGATCAAACATTAGTTTTGACACCCAACATCAACCCCATATACTCAAAAACATCTCAAACATGGGATACATGGATGCATCATTACAACAAAAAGCCAGCCATCAACCCATTAACTGTTTAAGGACAGCATATTGCTAAAAAGTGTCATTTGGCATTTGTCACTTCAGGGAAGTAACTATCTGGTGCTGCATGGAAGCATAATGCCAACGCTTTCTGAGTGTATCAACCCTCACTCGCATCACTCTGGGCTAGGTCATGATGCATTAATGCAGTATGAGCCCTGGTTCATTTGCTTAATTACTGGTACCCTTAACTGTTTGAGGAAAAATAATGCTTGCAGAATTCCTATATATATTTCATCTTGGGTGCCAAGGTAGGTCAGTATATCCAACAGAATATCCAAACTGAATATGTCCACAAGGATATCCAACCAGGATAGTGGTGCAAGCACCAGTATACATCATGATAATGAGCCAGATAAACAAAGCTGGATATTCACCAGGATACCAAGCAGAAAATATCATCCAGGATTTTCACATGATTATCCAACCATGACTTCAAGTTTTTGCTAATTTAACCCTTTAAGCATTGAATAATACATCAAGACTTTATGTTTAGGAAGCTCTCATGTAATGCCAAATATTCTGACGAATATATATTCAAGAGAAAATGTCCTCAGGGATATATACACACAAGGATATCCGATCAGGATATTACTTACTATTGCCTTAAACCCTTGAAGAACTGTTCATTTGTTGTCATGATGCACTAGGCTAGTGATGGCACACAACTTGCTGGCACAGCTCCGGTAAATCATGCCAAGCCTTCATTACTCTCGTTCCCAAATCCTTCCGAAGGAAGGCTCTGGTAACTGCCAAATGTTTGGATTTTGCTGGGTCTGGGCAACCCCTGCTGCTAGCTTGGAACCAGTGAACAGGAACAGGAAATGGCTGATTGTTATAAATCTACCTAAAACTACCATCATACATTCTGGTTCCATTTCCTGTTCCTGTTCGCTGGTTCCAGCCTACCAGCAGGGGTTGCCCAGACCCAGCAAAATCCCAAGTTCAAGGTCATTTGGCTGTTACCAGAGCCTTCCTTCTGAAGGATTTGGGAACGAGAGTAAGCCTTCATGAGCACATCAACCCTATCTGCTAAAAAACATACATGTATGCAAAACTTCATGAATACATCTCAAAGGGATGCATGGATGCATCATGACAAAAAAAAGAAGTAATTAAACCTTTTAGGGCAGCATAGTGGTTAAACCGTTAAAGGATGGCATGTCCTTAAAATGCAACATTTGTCGTCATGATGCACTACAGCAGGCCTTTAGCTACTGGCTGGCACTGCATTGGTGCATCATGCTGACATAGAGCATGATGCAATATAGCACAATACATCCTTTTAAGGGTTAGTGTACTTGATTGCCGGTACCTTGTGGCATAGTGCCTCAAGAATTCTGATTCATTTCTTTATCACGAGGCTCCACTGAAGCGTGAATGTCGGCCAGAATATTCAACCAGAATATCTAGCCAAGACACTGGCCAGTATAAGCACCAGTGTACAGCAAAGTATCAAGCCAGGAAATCAGGCCCGGATATTCACCAGGATATCCAGCTGGAATATGCATGAGAGGGGCATACACTCCCCCTTCCCCTTGTGAGGGGTGACAGTTTTTACCCCCCCCCCCCCCCTCTGCCCCTGGCTACCCTATTGTGCATTGACTATAGTCATTACCCCGGCAGGGCGAGGATCAACTATAGTAAACCCTTACCCTAAGGGGAAATTCCTGGGAAAATCTATTCCTCACAGCTAGCCATCACAACGTTAGGCTGTTTTTAAAGGGTTTGTCAGGTGTTTCCTTCCCTAAATGATCTGATACCAGAAACCTCCCACATTGTAGCTGAGTCATTATAACTGTTACCTTAAGCCCAGATCGTTAAAAGCTCTGGCAAATACATCATAAATAATCATGTGGACCTTAAAATGTGAACATACTTACACGTTGAAGGAAGATGTGTCAGCGATAAGAAGACTGTGGGTCAGGTTTTTCTCACTCAGCTTGCACCACGCTAAAACACCAGTTACTGTAAAAAATGAGAATAGAATACAGATATTAGAGATATGAGCATTCTTAGATTTTATTGCACTTTACATGCCACCTATGTTTAATGAAAACTAATTACAAATGTCATGTTACAGCATTAATACATTATGCCCTTGGTCATTATGATGCATTAATGGGACCATGGTCGTAACTTGGTCATTATGATGCATTATTGGGACCATGGTCTTAACTCACCAGGGCTGCATTCATGTAGATTATCCAGGATAATATCCATGAGATTATTCACAATGATATTAATTACTATCACCTTTAACAATTTTATTGTGGCAAAATCCAGACATCATGTTTTCATTTGTTCTTCATGAGTATATCAACTCCATGTCCTCTCCACCCATGTGCTCTAAAGTATGCATATCTGTAATACTGAAGTCTGCAATAATGAATCTCAAAAGGATCACGAATGCATCATGGCAACAAAAGTGAACTGTTCAGATATTGACAATTCAAGGGCAGCATAGTACTCTGACCATCTAAGGAAGCTGTGTTGCTAAAAAGCAATATTTGTTGTCATGATGCACTACATCAGCGGCCTTTAGTGACTGGCTGGCGCTGCATTGGTAGTGGCATAGTGCCTCAAGAATTCTGATTTATTTCTTTATCATGAGGCTCCACTGAAGCATAAATGTCCGCCAGAATATTCAACCAGAATACCTAGCCAAGACACTGGCCAGTATAAGCACCAGTGTACAGCAAATTATCGAGCCGGGAAATCAGGCCCTGATATTCACCAGGATATCTAGCAGGAATAATGCATGAGAGGAACATACACTCCCCCTCCCCCTTGTGAGGGGTGACAGTTTTTACACCCCCCCCCTCCTGCCCCTGGCTACCCTATTGTGCATTGACTATAGTCGTTACCCCGGCAGGGCGAGGATCAACTATAGTAAACCCTTACCCTATTCCTCATAGCTAGCCATCACAACGTTAGGCTGTTCTTAAAGGGTTTGTCAAGTGTTTCTTTCCCTAGATGATTTGATACCAGAAACCTCCCACATTGTAGCTGAGTTTTTATAACTAGATGTTACCTTAAGCCCAGACCTTACATCTTTAAAACCTCTGGCAATCACATCATAAATAATCATGTGGACCTTAAAATGTGAACATAAGTTTACACGTTAAAGGAAGAAGTGTCAGCGATCAAAAAGACTGTGGGTCAGGTTTTCCTCGCTCAGCTTGCACCATGCAAAAACACCAGTTACTGTAGAGAATGAGAATAGAATACAGATACTAGAGATCTCAGCATTTTTAGATTTTACTGCACTTTTCATGCCACATATTTTATAGAAACACTAATTACAAACGTCTTGTTACAGCATTACACTGCACAAGTTAATGGATTTACAAAAATGGAAATGTCAGTAAATCATGACCATATTTACTAAATTTGATAAATCTAAGTAAATCCCAAAGCCATATTTACCAGCCTGTTTAAATCCCAGTAAATCCTAAAGCCATATTTACTGACTTGTGTAAATCCTAGTAAATCCCAAAAACTCATAATAATTCCTAATTCATCAAAATAGATATCAATAATATCTTCTATGGTTATTTTTACATTCAATGGTATGTCATTTGTTTTTATCTGAGACTTTCAAATTGTTATTTTTCAACAAGTTCACCTGTTTCCACGGCCCCAGGGCTCCAGTAGCTGATCCCAGGGCTCCAGTAGCCGGCAACAAGCCACCCTAGTTCTTCCTACCCACCCTACAAGTCCCCAGGGACGGCTACAAGCCACACCACTGCTTCCTACCCGCCCTACAAGTCCCAGGGATAGCTACAAGCCACACTAGTTCTCACTACTCTACTGTAGTATGTAGCCCTAAATTGCCATACTATTTAATGGATTTTAGTTAAACATGCCTTTGATGTTTATGTCAAGTAAATTTGATGTTTATGCCATGTAAACATGAGGTTTATGTCATGTAAACATGAGGTTTATGTCATGTAAACATGAGGTAAACATCAAGTAAACATGAGGTAAACATCACATAAACATTAGGTTGCACATGTGCACACCATGGTGGTCAATGCAATACTGATGTCTCAGCATGGGGTTTGGGTCCTGGTTTTGGGTCCATGTCATCATTAGGACCATGGTAATAATTCATCAGGGCTGCATTCATGTAGATTATCCTGGATAATATCGATGAGGTTATTCACAATGATATTAATTACTATCACCTATTACCATTTTATTGTTGCAAAATCCAGACATCATGTTCATTTGTCCTTAATGAGTATATCGACCCCATGTGATCTAAACCCCATGTGCTCTAGAGCATGCATATCTTTGATACTGAAATTTGCAGTAATGACAACTGTTAAGACAATGACAATTCAAGGGTAGCATATAACTTTGACCATCTAAGGAAGCTGTGTCGTTAAAAAGCTATATTTGTTGTTGTGATGCAATAATGCAGCTTAGGGGAGTAATTATATAGTGATGCTTTGGTGCATCATGCCGCCCTTTTGGGAGTGAATCAGCCTCATTCATGCATCATTCCTATAGAGGGCATGATGCATAAATGCACTATGCTGATCACGACGGGTTATTGAGCTTAATGACTCGTACCCTTAACCCTTTGAGGGTGGCATAATGCATGAAGAATTCCTATTCATTTGTCATCATGGGTCTATTCATAAGGTTATTCATCAGGATATCAAACCAGGAAACAGTTTCCACTAAAGAAATTCAAAAGGATATTTAAAAGGATATTCATGAGGATATCCAGGGTAATGATAGTTGAAATGGTATTCATGGGGATATTCAGGGTAATACCCTCAAGGATATTCACAATGATACTTAAAAGGATATTCATGAGGATATCCAGAGTAATACCCTCAAGAATATTCACAATGATATTTAAAAGGATATTCATGAGGATATCCAGGGTAATGATACTTGAAGGGATATTAATGAGGATATCCAGAGTAATACCCACAAGGATATTCACAATGATACTTAAAAGGATATTCATGAGGATATCCAGGGTAATGATACTTGAAAGGATATTTATGTGGATATCCAGAGCAATTCCCACAAGGATATTCACAATGATATGGGGCCATCCATTGAATACCTTTGCACATCAAAATAGACCCCCCACCCAACTTGTTGCACCATGTATGCATTTGGACTACCCCCTCTCCCATGCGTACATACACATTTTAATTTGACCCCCCCCCCTCCACTGAGAAAATAAAGGGATGTTATCAAATTTACTGAGAAACATTAACCTCTTTTTGGGGGATCTGTCTCTTTAAGGGGATGGGACTTTCTTACTAGAGTAACTTTGTCCTGACCATCGCCACTACTAATAAAAAGGATGCCAAGTTACCTCACCCCCAAAATCGTATTACTTATGATTTCTTGACCCAAATATTGTAACAATGAAAAATAATTTTACAAAGTTCAATGCTATTTGTGGTCATAATATATAGGCGTAATAGGGTCTTAAAATTGTAACGATTTGGCACCCCAGTAATAAGTTTAAAGCAACCTGCCCCCGGCCCCCAAAGATGTTATTGAGAAGTACCCCCTATGCCCGACTCTGGCACAGTCTACAGATATTCACGGGGATATTTATAAGGATATCCAACCAGCAAAGTTTACCCAAGGATATTCAATGGGATATTAATCAGGAGATTCATAAGGATATCCAAGATCAGCAAAGTTTCCCCAAACATATTCACAATGATATTTTTAAGGATATCCATGAGGACATCGAACCAGCAAGGTCTAACCAAGGATATTCAGAGGGATATTTATAAGGATCTTAATACAGATAAGGGATAATAACCCTGAATAAATTCACAAAGATATTCATGTTTTTGTTCTTTAAAGCCTAAGCTCTAAATATACAACACAACTAATTTATCAACATTAACATAGTAATGGCATTTTTTTTGCAGTATTGAGATATTCATAATGATATCCAACAAGCAAGGTTTCCAGAAGGACATCCACAATAGTATTTAAAAGGATATTCATAAGGATATCCAAACAACAAAGTCTACCCAAGGATATTTACAAGGAAATTTATAAAGATATTCATAAGGATATCCAACCAGGAAACAGTTTCCACAAGGATATTCACTTGGATATTCATAAGGATTTTCATAGGGATATCCAAGACCCGTAAAGTTATTTGCCCATTACAAGTTTACTTATTAGTATTCTATAAATAAGTATATGTTCCTGGTTGGATATACATGGTTATTTAGGAGAATATTCACAAGGATATTCAACCAGGAAGCAGTTTCCGCAAGGTTTTTGATAAGCATATTTAAAGGATATTTATATCCAGTAAACAAATAATGTTATACACCATTTTATAACGTTATATAACCTTATATGTCAATGTTTTTCTAGACTTTTTAGTATGGCATAACGTTATGTAAACGTTATTTTGACATAAAATAACTTTTTTTTGTTAGCTGGGTAAGGATATCTGACCAGAAAACTGTTTCCACAAGGATATTCACACAGACATGTATAAGGATATTCATAAGGATATTCATCCAGGAAGCAATCTGAAGAAAAACTATGCTGCAAAGGGCATAGTTATCCTGTTGATGAATAATGACAACTCCCTTAGGGACTATACTTGACCGCTTTGCCAGGATACTGCTGCATCAGTAAGGAATACACTTATCAGCAAACATAAATAGTTCACTTATCAGTTTGATTAATCAATTATTAGTCTACAGAGAAAGTGTCCTGTAGGCACACATGATGACCCACAGAGGAGAGAGACCTCATATGTGTTCATGATGCGGTAAAGGGTTTAGTCTGCTTGGTGACCGGTAGACACATATATATGATGACTCACACCGGAGAGAAACCATATATTATAAGGATATTCATGAGGATATCCAACCAGGAAACAGTTGCCACAATAACATTCATAAGCACTTTCATAAGGATAATCACAAGGATATTTATAAGGGTATTCATATGAATAGCCAAACCAGTAACAGTCCACACATTACCTCACTGCAAAACTGAGCTCACTGCTGAATGATGAAACAATTTCAGTGTTTGATAAATTATTATTATTATCATAGTCCAGCGGGAAAGTGACCTGTAGATACACATGCTGGCCCACACAGGACAGACACCATATGTGTGATGATCCAGCATGGATATCCACCAGAAATATTAACAAGTAAATACAGCATAATATCCAAGAAAATATCATCCAAAGGATATTCACAAGGATATCTTACCAGGATATTGATAACAATCATCTTAACCATTTACCTATGTTTAAACTGTTTGTCACAGTAAGATTTCTCCCCTATGTAAATTAGCATGTCTCTTTAAGTTACCCATAAACTACCCAGCTAACAAAAAAACGTTATTTTACGTCAAAATAACGTTCTAAAACTGTATAAAACGTTATGCCATAGTGAGGAGCCTTAGAAAAACGTTATATTACGTTAAATAACGTTACAAAATGTTGTATAACGTTTTTTGTTTACTGGGTATTAGTTAAAATATCCAAATAAATATCAAAAGGATATTCACAAGGATATCCAATCAGAAAGTTTATCAAATCTCATTTAACTACGTTTGTCACATTAAGAACACATAAAAGGTTTATTCCCTATGTGTATCAGCATATATGGTGTGGACATTTTAGAGCTGAGAATGAGAAAAGACATGCAAGGCACAAATCACCCTCATCGTCTGCAAAAGAAACACCACTCAATCCCCCCCCTCATAGCAGGGTAGCTAAACCACCATTCATTAATATCTCTTTGGTGGGATTTTCTTATGGCAAGAATAAGTTTGACCCCAACCATGGCCCCCTCCTACTCAGAACTTTGAAAATAAAAAGGAATTGCATGCAACTAACTGCATTGTAAGTAAAAAACAAGTTTGCATTAATATTGACTCAGATCCTAACCAAAACCAAGAAAAGTGCCTCCCACCCAAATGCAAAGGAGGGGCCATTTTTTGGGGGTCCGAGTCAATTTTTTAATTCTATATTACAGCACTTCCCACACGGCTTCCTTTAAACTTTCCCGGGCTCACCCATATGTGTTCGAGTTTGGGTTTGGGTGCTACTGCCTTCCCTCTTCCATCAGTAAGTGGCAGTCACAATGTGACACTAATATGACACTATCATATGATAGTCACAGAAGCTGTAATGTATTTAATAATGTGGCACCAATGTGCATTTACCTGAATGATGCCCTTGGCTAACATGCCTTGCTCCTGGCGCCAATACTCCCAAACTCTTAGGTCTTCTATCATGGTTAGTAAGTATCACACATAATGTAGACAATTAGGTGATGTGTTATGCGTTGTTTGGTCCCTCCATGTGCAGAATAGAAGTACACTTCGCTATAGTGATATACTTAGACAGGGAGGTTTCTTCTCTGGCTAAAAGATTCAACATATAGACACACATGATGGCCCACACAGGATAGAAACCCCATGTGTGTTTGTAATGTGGTAAAGGTTTCTGTCTGCTTGGTGACATGTGGCAGCACGTGATGACCCACACAGGAGAGAAACCCCTTGTGTGTTTGTAATGTGGTAAAGGATTCTGTCTGTTTGGTGACATGTGGCAGCACGTGATGACCATACAGGAGAGAAACCCCATGTATGTTTGTAATGTGGTAAAGGTTTCAGCATGTAGACATTAAGCCAGGACATTCACAAAGGATATCAAAGCAGGGAATTAATTTCAATCACCTTTGCCATATCAACTGTTGCAAAATGCCTCAAGACATCATATCGATTGTTTGCACCAAGCCAATACCAAGCATCATGGTAACAAAAGATATTCAATTAAGTGTTTGTCACATTTAGTACACACATAAGGTTTCTCCCCCGTGTGATTCAGTATGTGCCTTTTCAAGTTACCTATTTGTGTAAACTGTTTGTCGCATTAAGAACACATGTAAGGTTTCTCCCCTGTGTGATTCAGTATGTGCCTTTTTAAGTTACCTCCTTGTGTAAACTGTTTGTCACATTAAAAACACACGTAAGGTTTCTCCCCTGTGTGATTCAGTTTGTGCCTTTTTAAGTTACCTCTCTGTCTAAACTGCTTGTCACATTAAGAACACATGTAAGGTTTCTCCCCTGTGTGATTCAGTATGTGCCTTTTAAAGTTACCTATTTGTGTAAACTGTTTGTCGCATTAAGATCACACGTAAGGTTTCTCCCCTGTGTGATTCAGTATGTGCCTTTTTACGTTACCTCTCTGTGTAAACTGTTTGTCACATTAAGAACACATGTAAGGTTTCTCCCCTGTGTGATTCAGTTTGTGCCTTTTTAAGTTACCTCTCTGTCTAAACTGCTTGTCACATTGTGAACACATGTAAGGTTTCTCCCCTGTGTGATTCAGTATGTGCCTTTTAAAGTTACCTATTTGTGTAAACTGTTTGTCGCATTAAGAACACACGTAAGGTTTCTCCCCTGTGTGATTCAGTATGTGCCTTTTTACGTTACCTCTCTGTGTAAACTGTTTGTCACATTAAGAACACATGTAAGGTTTCTCCCCTGTGTGATTCAGTATGTGCCTTTTTAAGTTACCTCCTTGTGTAAACTGTTTGTCACATTAAAAACACACGTAAGGTTTCTCCCCTGTGTGATTCAGTATGTGCCTTTTTAAGTTACCTCTTTGTGTTTGTCGCATTAAGAACACATGTATGTGCTTTTTTGAGTTACCCTTTTGTAGAAAACATCAATATAATTATGAGCATAAGACGGTTTAACTTCAACCCTGAGGGATGTGACTAAAAGATGACATTTGTTGTCATGATACTCCAAGGCCGAAACAGGTGCTACCACCTGCTGTCAGACTGAAGGGTTCGGATAGGACTCGCAACATGACTTCCAACAGAACCCGTAAGAATATATATAAGGAAACCTGGCTCCTACAAGAGCATTAACCCTCACTGTAAAGTTTCACAAATAGTGCTGCCCCTATCATCACGTAGCTAGTACCATTTAGGAAATAATTCAATGAGACATTCAAAGGGAAACTCTTTTTTTTCAAAACCTATCCAGAGAGGGGGGTTCCTTGTTTTTCATAAAGTTCATAAAGTGGTGCTCGTATTTTTCTTACATTTTCCTTGTGAAATCCTCACCCCCCCCCCCCCCCCCACTTGGCATAAATTTTATTTGCAGATATCGCATGATCCACAAAAGAGGGAAAGGTGTAAATGACTTCTTGGATCAGAACACAGAAGAAAAAAGACAATTTGATGTCTGTTGTCATTTTTCAACATCCACAAAATTTTACCGACCGCAAACAAAAACTAATATCAACTGTTGCAAAATGCCTCAAGACATCATATCGATTGTTTGCACCAAGACATCAAGGCACCAAGGCATCATGGCAATAAAAGATATTCAAAAAGTGTTTGCCGCATTAAAAACACATGTAAGGTTTCTTCCCTGTGTGATTCAGTTTGTGCATTTTAAAGCTACCTCTCTGTGTAAACTGTTTGTCACATTAAGAACACACGTAAGGTTTCTCCCCTGTGTGATTCAGTATGTGCCTTTTAAAGTTACCTCCTTGTGTAAACTGTTTGTCACATTAAAAACACATGTAAGGTTTCTCCCCTGTGTGATTCAGTTTGTGCATTTTAAAGCTACCTCTTTGTGTAAACTGTTTGTCACATTAAGAACACATGTAAGGTTTCTCCCCTGTGTGATTCAGTATGTGCCTTTTTAAGTTACCTCTTTGTGTAAACTGTTTGTCGCATTAAGAACACATGTAAGGTTTCTCCCCTGTGTAATTCAGTATGTGCCTTTTAAAGTTACCTCTCTGTGTAAACTGTTTGTCGCATTAAGAACACATGTAAGGTTTCTCCCCTGTGTAATTCATTATGTGCCTTTTTAAGTTCCCTCTCTGTGTAAACTGTTTGTCGCATTAAAAACACATGTAAGGTTTCTCCCCTGTGTAATTCAGTATGTGCCTTTTTAAGTTCCCTCTTTGTGTAAACTGTTTGTCGCATTAAGAACACACGTAAGGTTTCTCCCCTGTGTGATCCAGTATGTGCCTTTTAAAGCTACCTCTCTGTGTAAACTGTTTGTCACATTAAGAACACACGTAAGGTTTCTCCCCTGTGTGATTCAGTATGTGCCTTTTAAAGTTACCTATTTGTGTAAACTGTTTGTCACATTAAGAACACATGTAAGGTTTCTCCCCTGTGTGATTCAGTATGTGCCTTTTAAAGCTACCTCTTTGTGTAAACTGTTTGTCACATTAAGAACACACGTAAGGTTTCTCCCCTGTGTGATTCAGTATGTGCCTTTTTAAGTTACCTCTCTGTGTAAACTGTTTGTCACATTAAAAACACACGTAAGGTTTCTCCCCTGTGTGATTCAGTATATGCCTCTTTAAGGAGAGAAATGCCATGTGTGTCCACTTCATAAAAATACTTCCCATGGACGTCCAATCAGAACACACTTTAGAAATATTAAAAATATGGATTTAAAAAAATAAAATGAAATAAAAGATGAAAATAAATATTATTCCATTGCAGACAATTTTAAAATAATTTTGTCATCTATCACGCCTATACATTCCACATCCTACCTAGGCTGTGAGTGCTCAGATTCTCTTTGAGCTGTTCATACACTGACACTGTAAGTCTGTAGCCACAGTGTGGTCAGAGATAGGCTTACTGTCACTATAGTGTCAGCATCACAACACCTTTAAATTCTTATAAAGTCTGATACCTCCATATATTAGCCAACATCATCTAAAGGACCTAGCTCTGCTTCTAATTGGAATATTTACAATTGCCAAAAAAGCACAGATAGCTGTTGTTGTGGGGAGTACTCTCCTTGTGTCAGCTTACGCACAGCGTGAGCGATAATAAGAGTTCCGCGCGCATCTCGAGCAGTTGCAATATGCTCACTTCCCCTACATATAGCCAAGATTCATACTTTTATAAATCTTCTATCAAACTTCTCACACCAATATTTCAAATTAACATGTACTTACTCCTGATAAAGCAGTGGAAATGTTCTTAATAAGCCAACTTGAATGGGAGCAGTGACCAGTTGAAAAGAGGTCAAGGCATAAAAGGAAGTAGAAGACACTGCTGCCCCCTTGTGTTAGTTTCATTAACCAACTGTGGCCCCCTATCATCAATGAAAGGCATCCAGCACCATGTCTGAAAACCTTGCTATTTCAGTTGTGGTCACTATTCATAGACACTACACCTCCAAAAGTTAAACTTTAGTTACCCAAACCTTTCAACAGGTCTCCTAATAATGTAATGTATAACCATTGCTTCCAAAGGCTGTAATGGCATCAAATTGTGCACCTACATAATGGTCTGGGTGTTCAACACCTAAGAGATATGATGTTAACTTCAGCTTGGAGTCAGAAAAAACTCTGTACGATCTGAGTAGGAAATCATGGATCTTTTGTGCTTGGGGTAATTCCTCCATGGTATGAATCACCATGATCTGAGTCCCCGACCCTGCTCATCCTTGATATACTCTCAGGTTCATTCACACATTCAATGTATACCCGTAGTCTGATATTGTCTCTCCTGCACTGCCATGCAGAACCTTCTTGTTATACCTCGCCCGTCTACTGTAAGTAGATCCCTGCTAGTGGGATATGCTGTATCATGCAACTGTAGCAACATGCTGGTCATCTCAACACCACAGTATCCGAAGGCATATCTTAAACTTAAACTGGCCAATTTGAAAATTAGAAAATCGTACTGTATGAAACTGTGATACTATCTAGTAAAACTTTTCAGGAAGCCCTTGGTTCACTGTTATGTAATTTACCTCTGTTCTAAACTGTTGTTAGCCAAAACTATGTGCAATAAAAAATGCCCTGTGGAGGGAAGGTCTTTGTTAAGGAGTGTTAATGCAGTAGGTATCTTCTATCATCCCATGCCAGATCTTCTGTTATGGAGTGACAATTTCAGTGCAGCATAATGCTTCAATGTTGTACCATGTCAGATGTTGTTGACCTTTAAACAATATAAAGGGTTTCAACGAAATACAGGGCCTTTCGTTGTGAATCTGTCGGGGAAATACAGAACTTAAACAAATATATAAAGGGTTGAAACGAAATACGGGGCCTTTCGATGTCAATCTGTTGGGGAAATACAGAACTTGAACAAATCCTGTAAACGTATATCCTTGAGGATATCCTCATGAAAATTCTTGCAGAAACTGCTTCCTGTCTGGATATCCTCATAAACATCCTTATGAATAGCCTTGTAATTATCCTTGCATGAACTGATTCCTGGCTGAATATCTGTGAAGATATCCTTGTGAATATCCTCATGAATATCCTTAAAGATAGCCTTGTGGATATCCTGGTATAAACTAGTTCCTGGCTGGATACCCTTGTGAACCTCCTTAAAGATATTCTTGTGAATATTTTTTGCAGAAACTGCTACCTGGCTGGATATCCTTATGAATATCCTAAAGATATCCCTGTGAATATCCTGGCAGAAGCTGGATATCCTGATGAATATCCATGAAGTTATCCTAATGGATATCCTTGCAGAAACTGTGTCATCCCCCCGAATTTCTCTGTCAATATCATCATTGCTGCAAAATAGAGGGTTACATTGGTAAATGCAGAATGATGCCCTCTACTGGTCATGTTGCTCAGATGGAATACTAGGCAGCGCGTAGAATATCCTTGCACTAAACTGCTTCCTGTCTGCATATCCTTATGAATATCCTCATGAATAGCCTTGTGACTATCATTGCAGAAACTAATTGCTGCTTGGATGTCCTCATGAATATCCTTAAAGATATTCTTGTAAATATTCTTGCAGAAACTGCTTCCTGTCTGGATATCCTAATGAATATCCTTCAAGATATTCTCATAAACATCCTTGTAAAATCTGCTTTCTGGCTGGATATCCTGAGGAATATCCTAATGAATATCCCTGTGATTATCCTTGCTTGAACTGATTCCTGGCTGAATCCTTGTGAATATCGTCATGAACATCTTTAAAGATACCCTTGTGTACATCCTTGTAGAAACTGGGTCATGGCTGGAAATCCTCACTAATATGCTTAAAGACATCCTTATGAATATCCTCACAGAAACTGCTTGCTGGCTGGATATCCTTATGAATATCCTTGCAGGAACTGCTTACTGGCTGGATATCCTCATGAATATCCTTGAGGTTATCCTCATACAAATCCTGGCAGAAACTGCTTCCTGTCTGGATATCCTCATGAACATCCTCATGAATAGCCTTGTGATTATCCTTGCATGAACTGATCCCTGGCTGTATATCTGTGAAGATATCCTTGTTAATATTCTCATGAATCTCCTTAAAGATAGCCTTGTGGATATCCTGGAAGAAATTGCTTCCTGGCTGGATATCCTTGTGAATCTCCTTAAAGATATGCTTGTGAATATTTTTTGCAGAAAGTGCTTCCTGGCTGGATATCCTTATGAATATGCTAAAGATATCCCTGTAAATATCCTGGCAGAAGCTGGATATCCTGATGAATATCCATGAAGATATCCTCATGGATATCCTTGCAGAAACTGTGACATGGCTGGATATCCTTATGAATATGCTCAAAGATATCCTTATGAATATCCTTGCAGCAACTGCTTCCTTGCTGGATATCCTCATGAATATCCTCATGAATAGCCTTGTGATTATCCTTGCATGAATTGATCCCTGGCTGAATACCCTTAAAGATATCCCTGTGAATATCCTAATGAATATCCTCAAAGATACCCTTGTGAACATTCATGCAGAAACTGCTTCCTGGCTGGATATACTCCTGAATTTCTCCGTCGATAACCTCATTGCTGCAAAATAGAGGGTAACATTGGTAAATGCAGAATGATGCCCTCTACTGGTCATGTTGCTAAGATGGAATACTAGCCGTGGACATCATTCTGCATATTCCTGTTACATAAGCTACTGGATATCGGTTGTGGTGATGTACAATTCTACAATTTGACTGTGTTTTTCTAGAGACAAGCTATTAGCCAGCCCACATTATTATCCAACACTATTTCAAACCTTTTAAGATCAGGCTGTCTTTTTGTCAGCCACAGTATGAGGCAGCGCGTAGAATATCCTTGTACTAAACTGCTTCCTGTCTGCATATCCTTATGAATATCCTCATGAATAGCCTTGTGACTATCCTTGCAGAAACTAATTGCTGAATGGATATCCTCATGAATATCCTTAAGGATATTCTTATAATCATTTTTGCAGAAACTGCTTCCTGGGTGTATATCATTATGAGTATCCTTAAAGATATTCTTGTGAGTACCCCCACACAAACTGGTTCCTGGCTTGATATCCTTATGAATGATCTCATGACAAGCCTTGTGATTATCCTTACAGAATCTGATTTCTGGCTTGATATCCTAATGAATATCCTTAATGATATCCTTGTGAATATTTATGCAGAAACTGCTTCCTGTCTGGATATCCTTATGGATATCCCTAAAGATATCCTTGTAAATGTCCCAGCAGAAACTGTTTTCTGGCTCGATATCCTCATGAATATCCTCATGAATATCCTCATGTATTTATCCTTGCATGAACTGATTCCTGGCAGGATATCCGTGAAGATATCCTTGTGAATATCCTTGTGAATATTCTTGCAAAAACTGCTTCCTGGCTGTATATCCTAATGAATATCTTCATAGATATTCATGTGAATTTCTATGCAGAAACTGATTCTTGGCTGGATGTCCTTATGAATATATATATTTAAATATATCCTTGTGAATATCCTTGCAGAACCTTCTTTCTGGCTGGATATCCTAATGAATACACTTAAAGGTTACATTGGTAAAAGCAAAAGGATCCTTTCATCAGTCATATAACTAAGATGGAATACTAGCCATGGACATTATTTTACATATTCTGGTATTATCGCTTGATGGATATTGTGTGCTACATTGGACCCCCCTGATGACAAAATGAATAGTAATTATATATGTAATATAACTCGTGTATTATGACTGCCAGTAATTAGGCTCAATAACCCTTGATTTATTCTACCCATTTGAGGGTTAATGGCAATAGTTTTTATTCTGTTTGAATAGCTTTAGGAATATTTTCCTGGATATTCGGCTGTATTCTCTCATGGTTATCCCTCTTGAATAGCCTCATGAATATCCTTGGTTGATTTCCTAGTTTTGGTTTTGTGCAGATATTCTAATGAATATATCCTTAAAGATATCCTTGTGAATATCCTTACAGAAACTGCTTCCTGGCTGGATATCTTGATGAATGTCCATGTGAAGTCAGTAATACCCTACTTTAACCCAGACATGCTTCATAGATCTATGGGTCGACCCATCTGACAGCCGCTATATCAGGCAGCCGGGCGAATATCTATGGGGAAACTTATTCCTAGCTGGATATCCTCATGAATATTTTAAAGATATCCTTGTGAATATCCTTGCAGAAACTGATTCCTGGTTGGATATACTTATGACGACCCTTAAAGATATCCTCATGAATATCCTTGCGGACACTTCTTCTTTGCTTGATATCTTTATAAATATCCCTATCAATATAAATATTGCTGCAGAATAGAGGGTTACATTGGTAAAAGCAGAAGGATGCCTTTCACCGGTCATATTGCTAGGGTGGAATACTAGCCATGTAAATACTTACATAATTAGTTGGATGTTTTATGCCACATTGGACCCCCCTAATGACAAAAGAATAGGAATTCTTCATGTCTTATGCCTGCCAGTAATTATGCTCAATAACCCTTTATGGTCATAATACTGCATTAATGCATCATGCCCTCATTTAGAAAGATGCATGAATGAGGTTGATGCACTCCCAAAAGGGCAGGATGATGCACCGATGTAGCACCAGGTAATTGCTCTTCTGATTTGCCATCCTGAGCTTAACGGCAAAACTGCTTCCTGTTTATTTTAGACAGCTGGTTCGGTGCGCCAATTTAGGCATTTATTAACCAATTCAAGGGTTAATGGCAATACTTTCTTATGTTTGAATATCCTTGGGGATATTTTACTGGATATTCTGCTGTATTCTCTTATGGTTATTTCTGCTGGATATCCTCATGAATATCCTTGTTTGATTTCCTGGCTTGGTGTTGTGGTGATGTACAAATTAACCATGAGACTATGTTCTTCTATGACAAGCCATTAGCCAGGCCTGGTTATTATCCAACCCTAATCTAAGTCAGACGAGGTCCATTTAATTCATGGTTCACAGGTGCACATATATATATAATAGACTCAACCATCAGTTGATGCCTGTGCAATGTCTGCTTTAAGACGTTAACACAGTCATAACTGGGCCTTACTGTATTATCTGATTACCAGATTACACTATTGATTTTAGTTGCAAAATAGAACTTACACATTACCTACTTTTGATAAATTAGGAATAATTGTTACACATACAGAAAAATGCCAGAATTAATATTTTAACCTAATTAGTGTGGTCAGGAAAATTAGTCTCTTCATGAGCAATCTGGTCATATTAAGTGGCAAGTGATGGAAAACATAAAGCCAGATCTTGCAGCATGAAGCAGTAAGCTTTAACCATTGTTTCAACCCTATTCCCCCAGTATTGTGATACAAAGGTGACACATGAGAGAATTATGGTAGCACTAGAATTTATTGAACATTTATGTCAACAATGCAATGCAGTTCATACAGAATCAGTAAAAAGTAAGATACTCCATTTAAGGTACCTCAGGACGCCACTAGACGTCCGCATCCAGCAAGACCTCAGGGTCGCCACAATATTATCTAATGTAGTGGGGTAAAACATTTAACTCTCCAATGCCATACATTACCCCAACACTGCCTTGACTATCCATTCATATATATATTAACGTACCCTGCTTAGATTGACTCAGAGTATAAAGCCCCTTTATGCAGGTGTCAAGAGCGGGAGCTAGTTCCCCCGCGCCCCACCAGGTGACGTTGGTGGTGCGCGTCCCCTAACTGCGCTGTTGGCGCCATTCTACCTCACCAAATTTTGCTTTATTAATTTGTTGGTATGGGATGTTATTCAATTGACTGTCAATTTTCATCAATTATCAATTCTTAGTATTACTTATGTTCATCAGTAATAAATGGGTAGGGACTGATTATCCCTCCAGTGTGGTAGGACAATGCCATACATTACCCCAACACTGCCTTGACTATCCATTCATATATATATATATATATATTAACACACCCTGCTTAGATTGACCCAAAAATAGACCCCCCAACCAACTTGTTGCACCATGTATGCATTTGGACTACCCCCTCTCCCATGCATACATATGCATTTCACTTTGAACCCCCCCCCCTCCACTGAGAAAATAAAGGGATGTTATCACATTTACTGAGAAACATTTACCTCTTTTGGGGCGATCTGTCTCTCTAAGGGGATGGGACTTTCTTACTAGAGTAACTTTGTCCTGACCATCGCCACTACTAATAAGAAGGATGCCAAGTTACCTCACCCCCAAAATCATGTTAGTTATGATTTCTTGACCCAAAAATTGTAACAATGAAAGATAATTTTAGAATAGCGTTTATACATGTTTATTCCACAGGTTTCTCCTATAAATACTGTGTAGTAAGGTTTTCATGCATCATGCCGTTTCAACAGCTCTCATGCAAGTGCCCTTTAAAGGGCATAGCACATTTAAGCGCTATGCAGCTCTTACAAAGTTCAATGCTATTCCTGGTCATAATTTATAGGCATAATAGGGTCTCAAAATCGTAACGATTTGGCACCCAAGTAATAAGGTTAAAGCAACCTACCCCCCCCCCCAAACATGTTATTGAGAAGTACCCCCTATGCCCAACTCTGGCAAAGTCTAATCAAGGATATTCCCAGGGATATATATAAGGATATCTAACCAGCAAAGTTTACCCAAGGATATTCAATGGGATATCAAAAAGGATATTTATGAGGATATCCAAAATCAGCAAAGTTTCCTCAAACATATTCACAATGATATTCATAAGGATATCCATGAGGACATCCAACCAGCAAGGTCTAACCAAGGATATTTACAGGGATATTTATAAGGATATTAATAAGGATATACAGGATAATAACCCTGATGATATTCACAAAGATATTCATAATGACATCCAACAAGCAAGGTTTCCAGAAGGACATCCACAAGAGTATTTATAAGGATATTCATAAGGATATCCAAACAACAAAGTCTACCCAAGGATATTTACAAGGAAATCTATAAAGATATTCATAAGGATATCCAACCAGGAAACAGTTTCCACAAGGATATTCACTGGGATATTCATAAGGATTTTCATAGGGATATCCAAGGCCAGTAAAGTTATTTGCCCATTATACTATGCTGCAAAGAGTGTAGTAACTATTTTGATGAATCATAACAACCCCCAATTATGACCCCTCCCTCAAGACTACTTCACCTCATGACTTGACTATTACAAGTTTACTTATTAGTATTCTATAATAAGTATATGTTCCTGGTTGGATATACATGGTTATTTAGGAGGATATTCACAAGGATATTCAACCAGGGAACAGTTTCCATAAGGATAATCGAAAGGATATTCATAAAGATATCCAACCAGGGGGCCATTTCACCACATAATATGGACCCCCCGTATAACTCATATGGGGGGTCCGTATGTGACATATGGCGTTTTTCCATTTCACCACATAATATGTGGAGATCCGTATTCAAATGTGGGGGGTCCGTATTCAAATGTGGCGTTTTCCCATTTCACCACATAATGTGGAGATCAAAAAATCTGTATATGGTCCGTATATTTCCCCTTGAATGTGGCAGGTCTAGGGGCAGCATATATTGAGAAAATGGAGGAAAAAGGGCCGTATGTAGGGCCGTATGTAGTAAAAGGGGTCCGCATGTTGGTTTTGATCTTGAGGACATGTCAGAGAATGGAGTCTAGTGACAGATGGTAGGGGAGGGGACAGGGGAGGTCGGGGAGGGGACAGGGGAGGTCGGGAAAAGGAGTGGGGAGGTCGGATAATGGAGTGGAGAGGTCTGGGATTGGAGTGGGGAGGTCGGATAATGGAGTGGGGAGGTCTGGGATTGGAGTGGGGAGGTCGGATAATGGAGTGGGGAGGTCTGGGATTGGAGTGGCCCAGTAGGCACAGAACATTGAATCAACATTGATAAATGGCTGTTACTGTTGATTCAATGTTGATACATTGTCGATTCAATGTTGGAATTTTGTGCCCACTGGGGGGGAGGACAGGGAATGGAGTGGGGAGGTCGGGGTATAGACAGGGACAAAAAGGGACAGTGGACAACACCTAACTGTATATTACCTTAATAAAAATGTATTTAAAAAAAAGAAAGAATGGGTACAAATTCATGTTGTATAGGCTTACCACTAGTTAAAATGCAACAAAGATAACTTGTAAGGTAGGTAATACAAGAGAGGTTTCTCCCCTGTGTGGATCCATGTTGGTATCAGGGTGTGTGTGAGTTGAATGGTGAAGTCATGACTATAAAAAAGTGTATTACCCATCCTCCCCTCACCCTGTCCCCTCCCCAACCTGCCCTGTCCCCTCCCCGACCTGCCCTGTCCCCTCCATGACCTCTCCTGTCCCCTCCCCAACCTCCCCTGTCCCCTCCCCGACCTCTGCTGTCCCCTCCCCGACCTCCCCTGTCCCCTCCCCGACCTCCCCTGTCCCTTCCCAGACCTTTAACTATGTTCACTGCATCAACTGATGTGTATTCAGAGTGGGGAGTGACTCTCGCCTGGCAGTGAGTTTATCTGACACTATAGTGTCAGCATCTTGAAAATAGCTAAAATCGATTTATTCTCATAACCTAAATCAACATCAAGTACATGAGCTGCTAAAATCAGTTCTAGTTGGAGGATTTAAAAAATTCAAAAGCCATTTTAAAGCTTTGGATGAGCAGCTCGCAGTCAGCTATTAGCTCATAGTGCAGCGATAAGCGTACACGCTCTTCGGGCGATATTCGGGAAGTTTATGATATTCTTTGTGTTTGTCACATCTAAGTTATTTCACAACACTAGTGACGTTCTCACCTCTCCCTTACACAATTACATTTACTTCATTTGCACTCACCTTGTCAAAATCCGAGGATATGGCCTTAATAACTTAATAAGCCAACTTGAATGGGAGCAGTGACCAGTTGAAAAGAGGTCAAGGCATAAAAGGAAGTAGAAGACACTGCTGCCCCCTTGTGTTAGTTCCATGAACTAACTGTGGCCCCCTATCATCAAAGAAAGGCATGTAGCACCATGCCTGAAAACCTTGCTATTTCAGGTGTGGTCACTATTCATAGACACTACACCTCCAATAGTTAAACTTTAGTTACCCAAACCTTTCAATAGGTCTCCTAATAGAAGGTTTGGTATAACCATTGCTCCCAAAGGCTGTAATGTATTTATTAAAAAAGATAGCAGGCTGTATTGACCTAAGTGATACCTTTAACTTACATCCCTTGCTCCTGGCGCCATCTAGTGCAATACTCCAAAACCCTTAGGTCTTCAGTAGTATTATGTGTAGTGCAAACATTGTATAGGTCAAGTAAATGTGTGTAATTTTGATAATTACCCCTTGTGCAAACCCCTGTAAATGTAAGTAATTTTGATTCTTATATATTGTGAGAAATCTAGGTAGATTCAATAATTAAAACCCTAGGAATTCCTACCATCGGGCACAAAAAAGTGTTTGTCGCATTGAGAACACATGTAAGGTTTCTCCCCTGTGTGATTCAGTATGTGCCTTTTAAAGCTACCTCTTTGTGTAAACTGTTTGTCACATTAAGAACACACGTAAGGTTTCTCCCCTGTGTGATTCAGTATGTGCCTTTTAAAGTTACCTATTTGTGTAAACTGTTTGTCACATTGAGAACACATGTAAGGTTTCTTACCTGTGTGATTCAGTATGTGCCTTTTAAGGTTACCTCTCTGTGTAAACTGTTTGTCGCATTAAGAACACACGTAAGGTTTCTCCCCTGTGTGATTCAGTATGTGCCTTTTAAAGCTACCTCTTTGTGTAAACTGTTTGTCACATTAAGAACACACGTAAGGTTTCTCCCCTGTGTGATTCAGTATGTGCCTTTTAAAGTTACCTATTTGTGTAAACTGTTTGTCACATTAAGAACACATGTAAGGTTTCTCCCCTGTGTGATTCAGTATGTGCCTTTTAAAGTTACCTCTCTGTGTAAACTGTTTGTCACATTAAGAACACATGTAAGGTTTCTCCCCTGTGTGATTCAGTATATGCCTTTTAAAGTTACCTCTCTGTGTAAACTGTTTGTCACATTAAGAACACATGTAAGGTTTCTCCCCTGTGTGATTCAGTATGTGCCTTTTTTAGCTACCTCTTTGTGTAAACTGTTAGTGGCATTAAGACCACATGTAAGGTTTCTCCCCTGCGTGATTCAGTATGTGCCTTTTTAAGTTACCTCTTCGTGTAAACTGTTTGTCACATTAAGAACACATGTAAGGTTTCTCCCCTGTATGATTCAGTATGTGCCTTTTAAAGTTACCTATCTGTGTAAAATGTTTGTCACATTAAGAACACACGTAAGGTTTCTCCCCTGTATGATTCAGTATGTGCCTTTTAAAGTTACCTATCTGTGTAAAATGTTTGTCACATTAAGAACACACGTAAGGTTTCTTCCCTGTGTGATTTAGTATGTGCCTTTTTAAGTTACCTCTTTGTGTAAACTGTTTGTCACATTAAGAACACACGTAAGGTTTCTCCCCTGTGTGATTCAGTATGTGCCTTTTCAAGTTACCTCTCTGTGTAAACTGTTTGTCACATTAAGAACACATGTAAGGATTCTCGCCTATGTGATTCAGTACTTGCCTTTTTAAGTTACCTCTTTGTGTAAGTTGTTTTTTCATGGAGAGGGGAGGTTGAAGAAGGGACAGGGGCCATTTAACCCTTTAAGGACGGATGTCGCTTAAAGATGACTTTTGCCATCATGATGCACCAATGCAGCCCCTGCATACTGGTGGTGCATTGATGCATCATGCTGACTCTTCTTGTGTGTCTCAACCCCGTAGGGTGGGCATGAAGCTTGAATGCAGCACTGGCGAGTTACTCCCCAGGGCTGTATACATGCATCATGGGGACCAGATAGCATTTGTAGTCAATCTCACTATGATAAGTTGCAAGGTAGGAAACACAAGACTGGTTTCTCGCCTGTGTGGATCCATGTTCCCTGTCCCCTACCCGACCCCCCTGTCTCTTCCCTGACATTTCCAGTGCTCCCCCAACCTCCCCTGTCCCTTACCCGACCTCCCCTGTCTCTTCTATGTCATTCCCAGTGTCTCCCCTCCCCCTTCCCTAACATTCCCTGACCATCCCAATCCATACCCTGACCACTCCAGTCCATATCCTGACCTCCCTAGTCCATACACCAACCTCCCTAGTCCATACCCCGACCTCCCGAGTCCATACCCCGACCTCCCCAGTCCATACTCTGACCTCCCTAGTCCATACCCCGACCTCCCTAGCCCATACCCTGACCTCCCTAGTCCATACCCCGACCCTTAGTCCATATACCGACCCTCCCAGTCCATACCCTGACCTCCCTAGCCCATACCCTGACCTCCCTAGTCCATACCTTGACCTCCCTAGTCCATAACCCGACCTCCCTAGTCCATACCTGACCATCCCAGTCGATTCCCCGAGCTATACTTTAGAACATGAGACATTTAAACAAAGACTTTAAGGGCCGCACAGTGTAGAATGCGGCCCTTAAAGGAGAAATTTATGTCCGTATGCTGCATATATTGCCATTTTTTCAAATTATGCTGCCTTTGTAGCTCAGGAATTGAGACCTCATATATGGACAAGTTATGGAAAATGTTTCCCATATCGGATGAGGAAAACTGCTATTTTTCCTTATGTGCATACGGAATTCCGTATGTGCATATGGAGATCCGTATTGGTGACATAATTCCCATATAGGATGAGGAAAAACTTTTTTTCCCCATATGTAGCATACAGACCCCTATATGCAGCATACGGAGCAAAAGTCCAGAAAATGGTTTGTTTAGGGCACGTAAAGTTATATGAGGAGGTATAACCACCTTCATTCTCTTTATTTTATCCCTGACATATCAAAGAAGACTTTTTTTTCTTTTAAATCTTCTTTTTTTATGGTGGCCGGTCAAAGATGGCACACGGTCAAATATGGCACCCGGTTAAAGCCATAGAGATATGATATTGGAGTATCGGGAATTAAGGCTCCAGGTACTTTTTTATTTTGACCCAGCAGAAGCTAATCCTGCTGCCATAACACAAAAGTACAAGCTGCATCACCAAGGAGACCGATAATTTATTTTATTAGCAACTGTCCCCCATGTTCCATTGTGCACCATTCTCCCCTATCTAGAAAGGTCAATGCAGGTCTATCAGGCAATCAATCAAACATTAGTTTTGACACCCAACATCTCCCCTCCCCCAGGTTGCTAAAGCAAAATGCTTATAGATTCTTTGGTTGAATATCATTGAAAGTATTCTCAAGAATCTTTTTTTTTTATTGATTTATCATTTATTCTATGTAACCTTACATGTGAGGCCTATATGTTAACGAAGTTGACTTTTCTTGCAAGACAAGTCTTAAACATACACTGTAGATGCTTCACCAGTCTTATCCTTCATGACAACAAAAGGCATATGTATGACAATATTTCACTATTTAATAGTGTATATATAATAGGATTGAGACAGAATAATAAGGAAGGGCTGCTTTTAAGGCCTAATGAGTCTATCAACCCCATATACTCAAAAACATCTCAAACATGGGATACATGGATGCATCATGACAACCAAAAACCAGCAATCAACCCATTAACTGTTTAAGGACAGCATATTGCTAAAAAGCATCATTTGGCATTTGTCACTTCAGGGAAGTAACTATCTGGTGCTGCATGGGAGCATAATGCCAACGCTTTCTGAGTGTATCAACCCTCACTCGCATCACTCTGGGCAAGGTCATGATGCATTAATGCAGTATGAGCCCTGGTTCATTTGCTTAATTACTGGTACCCTTAACTGTTTGAGAAAAAATAATGCTTGCAGAATTCCTATATATTTTTCATCTTGGGTGCCAAGGTAGGTCAGTATATCCAGCAGAATATCAAAACTGAATATGTCCACAAGGATATCCAACCAGGATAGTGGTGCAAGCACCAGTATACATCAAAATAATGAGCCAGATAAACAAAGCTGGATATTCACCAGGATACCCAGCAGAAAATATCATCCAGGATTTTCACATTTTGGGAGTGAATCAACCTCACTCATGCATCATTCCAATAGTCACCTTTAACCATTCTATTGTTGCAAAATCCAGACATCATGTTCATTTGTCCTTAATGAGTATATCAACCCCATGTGATCTAAACCCCATGTGCTCTAGAGCATGCATATCTTTGATACTGAAATTATCAATAATGACAACTGTTCAGACAATGACAATTCACGGGCAGCATATTACTTTCACCATCTAAGGAAGCTGTGTCGCTAAAAAGCTATATTTGTTGTTGTGATGCAACAATGCAGCTTAGGTAATTAGAGTAATTATATAGTGATGCTTTGGTGCATCATGCCGCCCTTTTGGGAGTGAATCAACCTCATTCAGGCATCATTCCCATAGAGGGCATGATGCATAAATGCACTATGCTGATCATGACGGGATATTGAGCTTAATGACTCGTACCCTTAACCCTTTGAGGGTGGCATAATGCATGAAGAATTCCTATTCATTTGTCATCATGGGTCTATTCATAAGGTTATTCATCAGGATATCAAACCAGGAAACAGTTTCCACAAAAAAAATTCAAAAGGATATTCAAAAGGATATTCATGAGGATATCCAGGGTAATGACAGTTGAAAGGGTGTTCATGGGGATATCCAGGGTAATACCCACAAGGATATTCACAATGATACTTAAAAGGTGTTGCTAAAAGATGACGTTGATCATCATCATGCACCGATGCAGCCCCGGCACCTCGCCAGTGCATCATGCCAGTACATCATGCCAACCTTTTGGGATTGTCAACTTCGGCAGTAAAAAAATCCAAAATGGGAAATTTTATACATTATATGGGAGTGCCCCCTGAGCACAAAAGTAATTTTACTTAATCTTAACTCAGATATAAAGATAAATGGGTAGATATATCTGTCTTCCATAAGCCTCCCATTATGTTTCATGTGCATGATCACTCTGTCCGACATACATGTCATAGACAAAGGCGCCGTCTAGATTGTTATCATCCACGGTACACGGTGGAAGATGGGGGAAGTTTGTTTGTTTGTTTATGTAATTTAATGTCCCATTAGCTAAAACAGAGGAGACTTTCAAGCTACAATGGATGATTGTATACAGGATGTTCTTATCCATGAAATGAACTGTAGATAGAAGTCCTACTCCTCTAATTTTGATTTTTTTTTGATAATTTAAAGTTTTGTCACTTTCCATCAATTTATACCCCATTTCCGAGCCACTGTGCATCAAGACATAACACAAGGGGTATGGTTTGGTATTTATTCCTGCTCTTTACTACAAGTAGTACCTGTGTTATGACACATGGACCTGTAACCCTGAGAGTTTCTACATGGTATAGACTTTTGAAAATTGCTAGAATTGAGGTTTTCCTTACCAGAGCAGATACCCTGCCCCGACTGAGTGGGCCAAAACCATGTGGAATTTCGCCAAGAGTTTTTGAGAAGATAATACGGATATGTATAGTCCAATCGGAAAATAAATTAACATGAAAATTAGAGATGGTCATCTGGGAATATCTTCAGATTTTGGTTGACTTGAGACGAAATTAAGCCCATGCTATTTGTCTATGTATATCATCTGGATCCCTCTCTTGTTGTGTACCACCTCCTCCCCCATGTTGGGAATACTTTGGCCTCTCAAGATGGATGAGGATTAGTTTGTTATACCTTCAAGGTTAGACATATTTGTAATTGCTTGTTTATGCTGGCTTACAGCTTAAAGCCTATGTCTTTGTATATAGAATAATTTATGTGGGTCCATTGAGCAACCTCATCTGTCTTTCTAATGGATGACGGTGTTTCCTGAGTACATTTATACCGGATGAAGGTGGTATATATTATATGTTCAGCTTCTTTGTGTTATTGGTTGCAGCATCGTTGGTGCCCCAGAAGAGACGAGTCAGCATTCATACAGCGGTGCAGCTACGTAATGCGGTTATAGTGGTGTCTATCATCTCGGTGATTGTGCTAGCTGTACTAGGTGCTGTTACACTCGGTATGTATACACATCAGTTATTCACTCCTCTTCCTTTTACATACATGGCCATGTCTCACCAAATCAATCCAAGTTGAAAGTCTATGATCAGGTGCAATCTATGACTAAGTGCAATCTATGAATAGCTTATTTAGGGTAGAAGTGGATAGAAATTGAAATAAAATTAGTATTATAAGGCCTTAATACACTTTCCCATCCTCTATATCTGTCCTATTTTTTTTCGAGCCGGTCATAGATTACACCTAGTCATAGATTGCACTAGGTTATAGATCAATATGCTACACCCAGGAAAATAAGCCTGACGCTGGCTTTGTCACCAAAAGCATTCACCTACATGGTTCAGGCATTTTGGTGAGGGTCAGGCATTGCTGGATTCACCTAAATGAGGGTCAGACACTGCTGGACTCACCCGAACAGCTTGAAAGTATGCCCATGCTGAATTCAGCATTGCCAGAGTGGCAGCACTGAGTAGTGTCCTACCTGAATTCCTCCATCCCTGATATTACCAACAGAGTCTACTACTACCTGGTGTATCACTACAAATGTTGCTACATTGTTGATGTAATTAAGTGCTGAATAGAATTCTGGGAGCGTTATATTTTTCCTGATTGATTTATTTGGATTTAGCACACCTAAATGTCATAAAATAATTGAGATATACCATCCTTAAACAGCTCAGCACAGGGATATGTCCTTCTTATTCAAGCTCTGTTTAACAAACTGTCTTTACTTCCATCTCAAATTATTTCAGCCTGTAGGTATACTTATCATCTGGTTCTGGGCATTATTCACGTGGTGAGGGGTTGCTGGTATTTAGAAGTGTTTACACCCAGATCACACCTTTAAGGGCTGCATAGTGCCTCAATCTGATATGTCCTGTCTCATCATAAGGCAGCACTATGCTAAGGCCTACTATGGGGCCCTAAAGAGTTAACATTCACATGCCTGTTGTCCACTGTGTTGTCCCCTATGTATGGTGTATATGTAGTGTGTTCTATGTGGTTAAACACATAGGCTTTTCCTGTTTGCACTGAGACAGGCCAAATGGCTCTCTCCTACCTCATTTCAAATATGTCTAAAGAACTTTCATTAGCTGTCATTTTATATTGAAGTAGAGACAAAATTTGCAGTATGTAGTTAATCATTAGTAACTTGTAGAGGGTGGGTACAAACAATATCATTTTTTAAATATCACTATTACTCAAAAAAGGGAGAGGGAAAAAATTGTAAGCCCTCAAAACATTTGCGGGAAAACATCCAGCACTTATGTACAGGATATAGCAGGACTCTATAACGACTGTATTCTACTAAGATTCCCTAATAATTGGGAGTCACTTTAGAGGCTTGGGGAGAGTTACCTCAGTGATGTCACTGTGATTCTACTTCTTTTTCTCTGAGTATCAACAGGACTAAGATAAAAGTGTCACATTGTCAATACCATGTGGTGCCAGACTGTCTATGCTGTGCTTTGTATGGTGCAGGGTGCACTGTAAAACTGCTGTAATCAGTAATTACTATCACAGCCTTCTGCAACTGTTAACCCAGGAGCTCTCGGATATGATATTTGAATGACGAAAAATCCATAGGCCACTGTACTATAGAAACCTATACAAGTAATTCATTCCCTGGATAGTTTATTTTGTTTTTGTTTCCTCTCCAAGTACTACATTGTTTAGGGAGCACATTACAGATATTGAGTAACACTTAACATTGCGAGAATAAGTTAAATATGCTGAGCTGTTGAAATCTGAAGATCATAGAAACTCATAGCACAGGGTGCAGCTTCATCCACTAGCCAGGGTCAGAGGCCATCTGGTGGTTGGCTGTGGAACTAAACATGGAGGACCTTATTGTTCTGTTGCTCTGGGTCTATAAATATTTATCTAAGTTATGTTGCTCTCTTACAGTTGGTGCCATCATTGATGAGAGTTCTTCATCCTTTGCATTTGCAGTAAGTTTACAGTTCATATCTAATACTCTACAACTAAGGGTACACCTGCTAACAACAGCCGCAAGACCCACTACCTCTCTTGGGAGATAGAACTCCTAATAAACCTTAGTACTAAATTACCATGTCCTATTGCATAATTTGTTGTAAAACATGTGACAAGTAGGTCAGTAAATATGTAGATAATAAGTATGTGGGTATATGATGATAAACACAGTACATAAATGCTTAGTTACACTACATTTTCCCTTTTACTTTGTATTTTGACATCCTATATAGTCAGGGATCCACTTCCGGTGGTGAGTAATGGTCCTGTGTCCAGTGACTAATTACAAATATGGTATACGTGCATCATGCCGGTCCCACAATAATACAATCCAAAAGGGTCATCATGATGCACCAATTGAGTGCTAGCGGTTTAGCAAGTTAGCACTGTGTAGGTATATCATGACAACAAATACTTACGCAAACAATAATGATTATTCTTGTTTGTTTCCACTTTCAGCTTAATGGCTTTCTTGATGCTTTGTCGTCACTGGTTGTAATATGGCGCTTCTCGGGTAGTGGTAGTAGTTTATACTCAACGAGGCGCGAGGCCATGTAAGTAGGCAGTCCAACAATACACATGGGGCAGATGTACATACAAATAGCCGGAAAAAGTAAATGGATGTTTTGAGACTGTTTCAATACTAATTTAATTTCAATTTTTTCATAATACCTTTCCAAATTCAGGCTTGCCAGCCATAGATTGATCTGGTCATAGATTGCACTCGCTCATAGACATTCAACTTTTATCGATTTGGTGAGACGAGTAATTTCCAAAATAGGACATGATGTGGACCAACTAGTTAGTACTAGTATTGATCAACAGTGACTCAGTGACGTTTCCTATATGTTATTGAGCAGAAATCGGCCAATTAGAGCCCTGTGTATGGGGGAGGATCAGATAAATAAAATTTTAACCTGTTTGATATGAGATTGGGAGGACCTAAATCGTATTATATAGCCTTAGTGATTCTATTTACCATCTAAACATGGAGTATTTATAAACATAAACAAATTTACAAACACAAACCTATGCCAGGATCTACATTACCTCCCTGTATAAAGTATATGGCCCTATGATTTCATGGTCTGAGTTAGATTTGTGAGAATAGCGCCGAGAAAAAATTTGGGTCGTGGAGCCTTACCCTTTCAATACTCTTACACTTCACTTTCCATTACACATTGGTGTTTTATTCTGCAGTGCCTGCATCATACTGGGAGTGTTCTTCTTCCTGTCTGCTGTCATCATCCTTGTCCAGTCCGTCTACAGCCTGGTTAATGTACTGGCTCCCATCGCTGTAAGTTCACACGGTTACTGTTTTAGGGACTGCCCTTCAAACAGCACACTGGAATTGAACGTCTGTGATTTTGGTGAATCTGGACACCAAAACAGAATCCAGAATCTCTAATGCTGTTTGGAGGGTGGTCATTTAATGAATAATGGGTTGGTGTTGGGTGGGAAATAAGTGAGTCCTATGCTGTGATGAAACATTCATGCATCATACTAAACATACAGGTTTATATGCTCTCTAAGTGTTGTCAGTGCAGTGCTGATGAGTTGCATACAGGTGCAAAAAGTCTTCAATTACCTAAAAAACAAAGAGTGCTAGGTAAACTATACACTAACTAACAAGTCCCTGTGAGCGTCAGCTTATAACGGCGTAAGCCTAATCACCCATATTAGCCACAACCCTAACTTTTACTAATCTTATAAGCCTAACAGAGGGTCTGAAAATCTTGGATTAAGTATTGTATTTTATTGCTTAAAACTCGCGACAACCAGACTTTGTCCTGATCATAAGCCACATTTGTGATCTGACTTGTGTTCTAGCCCCCGCCTGTATGCAAGTTTTCTTTTTACGGTAGGTGTCAGACTTATGGTGTTAGTCTTATTCCATGTTTCAGAGTGTCTTTCTGTGGCATGGCTGCCAGAGTAATGCTATGAGTCTTGTTGTGGTTTCAGACTGCCTTCCTGTGGTGGGGCTCCATGATTGACGGTGTGGCATGCACCCTGCTACTGGCGGCCAAGCTCTACCTCGCTGTTAAACTAGAGAGTAGGGCCCTCCTCACTGATGGTGAGTCACACCCTAAACCTTTAAACATAAAGGGCACATAATGCCATAATCCTATAAGCCAGACAACAAGTCTGAACATTTAATATTAGTTTAGTATTGTTCTACACTAGGACAAACTCTCATATAAGCCACAGCTTTTTATATCACATTAAAGCTGGTTCTCTCTTCCCTACAAGTTATGGGAGAATTTATGGTATAGACAGAGAAAAGAAGTAGAATCACTGTGACTCCCGACTTGATCACTGAGGTAATTCTCCTCTAAAGTGACTCCTTAACATTAGCAGGACTCTACAATAGCTCTATAATGACTCCTATTGTAAGACTGCCTAATAATTAGCAGTCACTTTAGAGTGGTAGGGAGAATTACCTCAGTGATCGAGTCCAGATTTCGTGAGTCACTGTGATTCTACTTCTTTTCTCTGTGTACCCTTTATTGCCATGATGTACGAAGGGTTGATGAGATGTTTTATTCAAAATCTGTACTTAGGCCAAATAAAAAGTTGGTCAATGGATTTCCAAAGAATTCCGGAAATTTGGGTGCGCGAAATTCATCGACCATGTCTTTTCTTTGGACTGGCCTTATAAGCAGGTTCAAAATCATTGTAAGTTAAGATAACAACAGATAAGCATGCACCTTGTTGCATCATGCCAAGCACTAAAATACTCCCTTAAATCAAATTCCATATTTCTGTTGTTACAGCCTTTAATACAGCAGCGGGGGTCCTGCTGGCTCTATCCACCATTGTGTCAGAACTTGTGTACCACAATAACAATGACATCTGGCAGCTAGACGCCATCGTGGGTGTAATCTGTAGTCTAGTCATCTTTGGTTACGGCGTATGGTGAGTTATTTATATTACAACTTAACATGATTAGCACATTTGCAGCCAAATAAAAATATCAAAATACAAATGCCTCACACATTGTAGATGACTCTTTTGATAGATAGATGACCCACCAATCTTTATGGCGTAGCATTGTTATTTCAAATAATTTTGGTTATATTGTTTCTGAGACCTGCAAGTGAAACAGGTGTTTGAACCTTCACCGGGATTTGTATTCTGAGCAAATTGGCATTCTGCATGGCTCAGATCTGGCACTATTTACAAATTTGGCAACTCAGAATGTCAATATTGGCATTCTGCACAAATTGGTGAATAGTTTCCAAATGAGCCATACTTGAATCACATCAAAGTTTGTTTTCTGTTTCAGGATTGTTTACGAGAGTTATCACTGTATACAAGGGGACAAAGTAAGCCGAGGAATGGATGCTGCAAAGGACGAAAACAATTAGCCATGGTGAATGGTGTCATAAATGATACATTTGATCAAATCTCCAACTAAAAGCACAATTAATTAATTTATTCATCTTGTATATTTTCTGGCATCTACCAAATAGAAAACAAATATTATTGCAGTGGTGATGGCCTATAGGTATAATCACGGTACTGGTAAACAATTAGGGAATTTACGGCTTGTTACTTGTTACTTTTTATGCTGTACCATAATTGCAATTTCACACTGGTTTCAAAAAAGTGTTGGCCTTGTAAAAGATCCAGTGAAAGAGGGGTTGTTATATCCCAATTTGCACATGTCTGATATCAGAAGATTCATCAAACAGTTATGCTGCAAAAAGCTATCAGAGGAACAATGTCATAATGCCAACTGTGAATATACAACTAATTCATATGGAAACCTTTTTCCTTTCTGGGTGGACCCAATGTAATCACCTGGTTTCTGTATTTTTAATTTAGATATTTATCAAATCAATTTGTGGGTGGGTGTGGCCCTTACTGCTTTATATCAGCATACAATCATGTCCTATATCACCTTAGGAATAATCCCACCTTTTTCTTAGGTTATGTATGAGTATTTAGCTTGGTAACAATATGAATGAAGGTCGGTGAGCAAACAAATGTTGCTTGGTAACTTTATAAATGTCATTTAGTGACATACAAATGTCACTCAGTGCCATACAAATGAAGAGTTTTGTCCAAAAACGTTAAAAGAAATCCATCCAAGAATCAAAGCATGAAGAGATTTCTGTATAATACTAAGTTGAAATTCTAGTGATCAGGATACAATGTGTAGACTAGAAAGGACCTGAAAACGTACATTTTTTCAAATAAGAATTTTTCATATTGTCACAACAGGTATGGTTGGTATTATTTCTTGCCCATTCCCAGCTACAGAAAAACGTCATTTTAAGTCAATATAACGTTTTAAAATTTTATATAACGTTATGCCATAGTAAGGAGCCTTCGGGAAACGTTATACAACGTTATATAGCGTTATAAAATGTTGTAAAACATTTTCTTAGTTTGAACTAGCCAACACAAAAATTATTTAATTGTTCTGTATGAATCTCAAACTGTGATACTCTATGTAAATTAACTCTGTTCTGAACTGCTGTCAACCAAAATGATGTGCAATAAAAAAAAGGCCCTGTGTAGGGAAGGTCTTTTCTATGGAGTGTTGACTCAGTGGTTATCTTTATATTAATCATCCATCTTAGATTGTGATGCTGTTTATGTGATGGAAAACCTCCGCAGACGTGCAGAATATGGTACATAACCTCCAAGGCACATGTTACAGAATATGGTACATAACCTCTGAGGCACAGCCTCAGAGGCTATGTTCTATATCCTACAGGTCCAAGGTCCTAGGAGGTTTTTATCACTTCTACTTCAACCTCCGTCCATGGTGGAGCAAGAAGATGTTATATATTTATGCTTAGATGAGAAATTTACATGATTTTCAAAATGAGATAATGTGGGGTTTGAACCTGCACAGGTCCACATTTAACGCTGATCTCTCCGACTGGCTCAGTTGGTAACACTGTCAACATTGCGGGTTCCGGTCTGAGGCACATTTCTACCTAGTGACCCTTTTTAACAAAACATTTTACTAGCTCCACCCTCTATCCATAGTAGTGCAAGAAAATGCTATTTTACCATCTTTAATTGAAAAATATACATGATTTCAAAAAATCTTTTCCATGGGATAAAATGGATATTTAGCAAACCTGACATGGCTCATTAAACCCAGAGGCAGCCTATGCTTTCATCACTGTTATGTCTTCATTTTATGAGCTACCTCGGGTTTGCTATTGTGTATCACATTAAACACTGATCTAATTTAAAGGTGTAATACAATACACTCCGCTCAGGTGTTTGGCCTATTGTTCTTACTGTAGGTTTATTCTCATATTTCTCTTCTGCTACCCTGAGGGTGCTGTGGGGAGGGTTTGTGGACTATTTCATCTAAAAAAATCGGGGGCTTCTTCTGGGACTCAAACCCTTGCAGAAACTACTTCCTGGCTGGATATCCTCTTGACTATCCTCAAGAATAGCACTGTGATTATCCTTGCCTGAATTGATTCCTGGCTGGATATCCATGAAGATATCCTTGTGAATATCCGTGTTGCTTTCAAAAACTGCTTCCTGGCTTGATGTTCTTATGAATATCCTTACAGATATCCTTGTAAATGTCCATGCAGAAGCTGTTACCTTGTGAATATCCTTTAAGATATCCCTGTAAATATTCCAGCAGAAAGTGCTATCATTGCAGAAACTTATTGCTGGTTGGATATCCTCATGAATATCCTTAAAGATATTCTTGTCATTATTTTTGCAGAAACTGCTTCCTGTCTTGATATCCTTATTAATATCCTTCAAGATATCCTCATGAACATCCTTGGAGAATCTGCTTTCTGGCTGGATATCCTTAGGAATATCTTAATGAATATCCCTGTGATTATCCTTGCATGAACTGATTCCTGGCTGAATCCTTGTGAATATCGTCATGAATAACTTTAAAGATACCCTTGTGAACATCCTTGCAGAAACTGCGTCATGGCTGGATATCCTCACTAATATGCTTAAAGACATCCTTATGAATATCCTCACAGAAACTGCTTGCTGGCTGGATATCCTCATGAATATCCTTGTCGAAACTGCTTACTGGCTGGATATCCTTATGAATATCCTTGAGGATATCCTCATTAAAAATCCTTGCGACATTGGCTGACGCTGATATTTGCCTGGGTAATGATGATGATGATGAAGGTAATCAATATAAGAAATGACACAGGATCCCAGTGGGCACAGAACATTGAATAAACATTGATAAATGGTTGTCAATGTTGATTCAATGTTGATGCTATGTTGATTCAACGTTGGACTGAATTTTGTACCCACTGGGATGGTGGTTTAGGCGTGTTTGATATATACAACCAACACAGGCATAACTCAGTCCCCACTTGTAACATGATCATAAGAATTGATCATGATCATAAAAATTCCATTTTTCCACAAAGAAATGTTATTTAAAGACTCTACACATGGTGAATCTGGCCTCGCCAACAAAAAGCTTTGCTGACGGGCGAGGTCAGAGACTTATTTTGGCTGAATTATCTTCTCATATGGTTCCATGTTACAAAGATCTGCATTGTTTTATAAGAAATAGTCACATGCAATATATCCTATACAATGGACTGGAACACATGTATGTCATACATTGTAAAACTCGCCAGCTTCTAGCCAATAAAGTCAATCTTGTTCAAAAAAATAAATAAATCTGTAATTAGGTAGCCTACAGCAACAGTGCCCTGTTGTGTCCAAAAGCTTTGTGACCAGCAACGGCTTCCCAGTCAGTCCTTTCCTTCCCAGCCACTAGCGCGGGGGGTGGTAGATTACGGCCCAACCCAGGATATGAGCCACTGGTTCCATTTTATATTTATAGCCGGATAGGCAGCACTTATCCTAACATTAATGTATGATGACTTCCCTATGACTAACCTGGAGGAGTCACTACTAACTAACCTCTAAAACCTTCAGATTATCAGTGTGGAGGCCACACCCATTGCAGTAAATGATGTGAAGGACCCCCCCCCCCCCCAGGGGAGCGCATGCCTAGCCCTGATAGCTGACATTTAATTAGCAATACCCAATGAAGGGGGGAGCTTAATTGAGAAAGGTACAATCATTACTAGTTGCCATGCAGCTATTATAGTTTGTCTCCCTCTTGGGGGGGGACCAAAAAATTGGAACACATTGTAGCGAAAAAGCCCGCATGTTACTATAGCTCGAATGGGTTGGCCGCGCTCAATTTCAACTTGCCTGAGGGGGGGACCAAAAAAATTTCGACTCCGATGGGGGGACCAAAAGAATTTCGACCCGCTGGAGCGAAAATCCACCAAACCCCCCCCCCCTTGTTGTTAAAAAATGACCACTCCCTTAGTTACCTGGGATGTCCAACACTCTTCCCACACAATAGGAACAACACTGTAGGACAACTCAGTGTATCTACTACTTAAAGTGTTTATAAGAGTATAATACAATGTTGATCAGGGTGGCGAGATAGATAATTCAAAAAGGAATTTTTCCCCAAGTAATTTGATCACAGACGTCCTAATTTGAATTGAATTGAGTTGTTTACAGATATATTTACATACAGGTAAACCAACTTTATTATATAATTAGAATCTACAGCCTCCTCTCAATTGATACAATTGGCTGCACGTGCCATTTTTCAGGCTTAATTGAGAAAGGTATAATCATTACTAATTGCCATGCAGCTATTATAGTTTGTCTCCTAGTCATCTTAGTTTTACCTGAAGTGACCTCAGTTTAACTACTTCTGCAATCAAAAAGGTGTTAAAACTGCACATTCCACTATTAACTAAACTGAGAACATGTCAAGTAAATTTGCACATTGCATACTCATCTTGGCCAGTACTGCCCAGTGAGGGCATATGAAGAGGTTCTCAATCTCAGGTTGTCACACCAAGACTCATACTTATTCTTGTACCCTAACACGATAAAGCCATTAATGGGAAGTGGTACAAATATGTTTATCAGGTCAGAAGCTACTGCTCCCGGGCACTCTTTGGGTAAGGCTATCTCTCTTCATTCTCTACGCAGATCATCTGTGCTTTCCTGTGCTGGCCTCGGTATACATGAGAGGAGAAATAAAGCAGTAGCTGTGATCCCTCCCTCTGCTACATGCAGGTGGGTGGTTCTAGTCACTCCCTCTAGGTGGCAGATAGGAGCTGTGTGTAGCTTCTAGCTGCTGGTGGGGATGCAGTGTACTAACCATATCTGCTGTGTACTAGTGTCCAGGAGTTCTTTAGGAGTGTGGGATTTATTGTGGATGGAAGTATAAAGCCTAACTGGCCTACTGTAAACGTAGATATTTTCGCGCAGCTAAATTTTCGCGCACCTAGCACATAAAGGCATTTTCGCGCAATCATATTTTTGCGCAGCTGCAATCAGGGGATCTTTAGCTACATGTCAGTTTTTACGGTTTTTCAATCGGACAATTATTAAGGGTTTTACAGCTTGAAAAAGGGGACCTTCACCTGTTTATTTCCTTCCTCATACTTGAGTCTCTAAAGATGAAAACTTGGTAGCCTTTTAAGCATAATCTGAAGTCCTTCCCCCTCAATATTATGGGCCTACATAGGTCACCATATTCAAACTGAGTAAAATGCAAGTTCTAGATGGAATATTTTTACTTTTTTTTTGCAGTTTTAGAAAGGTGACTTAGAGGGTTATCTGTAATACAAATGGTGTATCGATATGAGGCTTTTGTCGATGCGATAATCGGAAATCAAGAAATGTTGATATATAGTGCAATATAGAATGCCAGATATCATTGAAAAGCTATTTTTTTGTGCAATATTTTCGTGCACATCATATTTTCGCGCACATACCTATGTGCGCGAAATGCGCGAAAATATGTACTGAGCGAAAATTAATACGTTTACAGTATATATTCCTGTTTTGTCCTATAAACAGTCCACTTTGATTCTGTGGTTTCGAACTTACTGTTCTCTTCAGGCATGCTTTAGCGATTAACTATATGTTGGCCAAGCATTCAATTCTTAGAGTGCTTCAAATATTCAGGTCCCCTCGGTTTGCTACGGCTCTAGCGTTTAAGGATAGACAATACCCTCTTCTTTCTATGCAGAAATCAGACATTTAACGATCTATATTTCGTTCAGTTCTCCCTTGAGCCTTACATATTATACACCATAATAACCCTATATCATGCTTCTTTCAATTTTATCAAATTAGAAGGGTCGTTGCTAGGGATGGAATGTGAATGGAACAAAAACGTTCTTTTTTAGTTCTTTTTTCTTTGAACAGCCTTATGGGATGAAATTCCATCAAAATTTACGTTACTGACTTTTGGAAGATAATCCAGACATAATTTATTAGGGAACGGTGTCTCCTATTTTTGATATTCCTATTATTTAGGTCTACAGAGATGTTCAAAGTCAGAAAATTGGGAAAAAAATCGATAAAATTCATAATTTACCATTTTTTCCCTATTTTCTTACTTTGAACACCTGTGTATACCTTAATAAAGGGAATATTAAAAAAATGAGACACAGTTCTCTAGTAAATCATGTCTAGAATACATTCCATTCACCAGAAATGTTACTTCTGATGATATTCCATCCCTTAGGGCTGTTCAAAGAAAAAATAACTAAAAAAGAACGTTTTTGTGCCATTCACATTCCAATCCTAGCAACGGCCCTTCTAATCCTATGAACTTTAAAGGGACAAGATAGTCAGCCTAGTCACAGTCCATCTGACCCCCTACTATCAGCCCAGTTTCAGCCAAGTCTATCCCCAACTGCCAGCCCAGTCAGAGCGCAGCTGATGCCCACCTATCAGTCTAATCAGAGCCAAGTTAATGCCCAGGGATCAGCTCAATCATAGCCCAGTTGATACCCGACCATCAGTCAAGCTGATACCCATCTGTCAGCCCAGTCACACAAAGTTGATGCCCACCTTTCAGCCTAGCCCAGTCACAGCCCGCCTGATATTATACCCATCCGTCACAGCCCAGTTGATACCCCTCTGTTTCCTGAGCCGGAGCCCAGCTGATACCCACCCGTCAGCCCAGTCACAGCCCAGCTGATACCCACCCATCAGCCCAATCATAGCCCAGTTGATACCCACCCATCAGCCCAGTCACAGCCCAGCTGATACCCACCCATCAGCCCAATCACAGCCCAGCTGATACCCACCCATCAGCCCAATCATAGCCCAGTTGATACCCACCCATCAGCCCAGTCACAGCCCAGTTGATACCCACCTGTTAGCCCAGTCACAACCCAGTTGATACCCATTTGTCAGCCCAGTCACAGCCCAGCTGATGCCCACCCGTCAGCCCAACATAGCCCAGTTGAAACCCACAGTCCAGCCGATACCTATCCATAAGCCTAGTCATAGCCCTAGCTGAGGCCCATTGGTTTAGCCCACTCAGAGGCCTGTTGATGTTTACCTGCCAGCCCAGTTACGGCCCAGCTGAAGCCCTTGCCTTACCCAATCACAGCCCATTCATTACCCTACTGTAAGCCCAGTCACAGCCCACCAGTCAACTCAGTCTTATACCAGTTGTTGACCTTTTGGCCCAGTCACAGCTAAGTATTGTCCAGCTCTCAGCGCAGTCACAGCCCCAGTCACAGCCCAGTCACAGCCCAGTCACAACCCAGTCACAGCCCAGTCACAGCCCAGTCACAGCCCAGTCACAGCCGTGTCACAGCCGAGTCACAGCCCAGTCACAGCCCAGTCACAGCCCAGTCACAGCCCAGTCACAGCCCAGTCACAGCCCAGTCACAGCCCAGTCACAGCCCAGTCACAGCCCAGTCACAACCCAGTCACAGCCCAGTCACAGCCCAGTCACAGCCCAGTCACATCCCAGTCACAGCCCAGTCACAGCCCAGTCACAGCCCAGTCACAACCCAGTCACAACCCAGTCACAGCCCAGTCGCAACCCAGTCACAGCCCAGTCACAGCCCAGTCACAGCCCAGTCGCAGCCCAGTCGCAGCCCAGTCGCAGCCCAGTCGCAGCCCAGTCACAGCCCAGTCGCAGCCCAGTCGCAGCCCAGTCGCAGCCCAGTCGCAGCCCAGTCGCAGCCCAGTCGCAGCCCAGTCGCAGCCCAGTCACAGCCCAGTCACAGCCCAGTCACAGCCCAGTCACAGCCCAGTCACAGCCCAGTCAAAGCCCAGTCACAGCCCAGTCACAGCCCTGTCACAGCCCAGTCACGACCCAGTCACAGCCAGGTTTTGTCCTGCTGTCAGCCCAGTAGCAGCCCAGCTTAGGCCCGGCTGGCAGTTTATCAAGCTGGGCAGTTCAGCTCAACCAGCCTGGTTACTGTCACTACACTCAGGCTGACATTTTGATCATGTGCCCTATGTTAGTGTTAGGCCTACTATTAGTAACCTGGATACTATGAATGTCCAGTGTTGCTGTTATGTAGGATGTTGTACTATTAACTAAGTACACAGACACTGACAAGCAGCCTACCTTTCTGATCACCACAGCATGCACGGTAAAAGGAGAGCTCTCTTTCCAATGATACATGACATGGCTAGGTTTAGTTTAGTTGTCTTTTTTTTGGGCCAGCTATGAAAAGTCTGGCGAAATTTTGTGTTTTTACAGATATTTCTTTTTCCTGTGTGACTGAGGCCTAAACCTACTGAGACTGACTTGCCAGCCTCAGTTTGTATGGGTTAATTGTACATCCAGTTTGTATGATCAAGCTGGTGGTCGTTCCGCCAATGTTGCCTGAAACACCCATTTTTTGGCCTTACCTTGAATATTTTATACATGTTTTATACATGGCCTTTTTCTCCCGGCTAGGTGTAGTATAAGGGAGTGTTCATTTATTAGTTACAGGGGGGGGGGTTGGTGGATTGGGGGGGGGGCGTAAAAACTCTGACCCCTATTGAGGGGGGGTGCATAAAAATTTAAGCCCCTTTTTTGCAAAAAGCCTGCAGGTTACTATAGTTTAAAGGGGGGGGAGAAATTCTCGGCGCCTTTGGCGAGAGGAGGGCACAAAACGTTCCACGTTCTCTCGAGGGGGGCACATGAAGAATATTTGCGCCTCTGTGCGAAATCTGACCATCCCCCCTGTAGTTATAAATGAACACTCCCGTAGTGTATGTAGGGCCTACAGGGCTGTGACAGAGACGCTGACCCATTATCTAGACCTGACAAAAAGGTCAGGATATGGAAGGAGGTTAGTGGCACAGCCTTACACAGTGGTGAATCATAGCTTTAGGTCTCAGCGAAGGAAATCCTTATAATATATACTTTAATATAGCGGAAAACGCAATAACAGCTACCAGAACATTTACGATTTCTGAAAATCACCCTTGAGCTATAAGATATTTCCTTCCAACAAAACATTTCCAACCAAAATTAGCTACTGACCACGGAAAATTTGAGCACTGGTCTATAGCGTAAAACCACCAGAATTCCACCTGAATTTTCACTGAATAATTTGCATTTTCACTGATCCCCAATCTAGCCTTTGAAAAAAATGTAAACTCACTAAGAATCCCTTTCCTATTATTTGATTGAAATTGGCAGACATTCAGCAGCATGTGTACAAGTTTTTCATAATATTGGCATCATTTCCAACTTAATTATGGACCATTCAGTGCCCCTGCAGTATTCACTTCTGACCAGAGTCGTATATGACTCTCAGTTTTCTGCAGGATTACCCTCAGTAAGACCTTTACACAGGCATCCCGGTACAGGCACCCAGACGTAGAGAGGTAGGCCTATAGCCCCGACACATCCACCACACTCACCGACATAACCAGATCAGCAGGTTAGTCTTGTTAGATAGGGTGGTGCAAGGTAAATTCACACTTCATGTATCATATTTTAATAGCAGGCTTTTGGTAGTACTATGTGGGCTAGCCCTGTCTATACTCATAGTGTAAATCGTAGTTTTCTAAAGCAGGCAGTGTATCAGAAACCGAAACCAACACCCCCATAGAAAGGGTGCTCCCTACGTCTATAGTCTATTGGTACACAAACTCTTACAGAGTGCAGAACTCAGCCAGCCTAACTCCTGAAATACCACTACACTCAGGGACATATTCAGGTTAGAGTTGTTAGATGGATTACTAATCTAATACAGTTTAATAACATATATGATGTGATGAGCAGGGTATTGGTAGCACCCTGGGAGCTACACTGTCAGAAGTGAGTATAGCTGCACAGCGAGATATACTGTAGCTGCATAGTATAAAGGGGGTATTTTTGGTTTCCGGTATCACATACTGTACAGCTACACTTATCTAATGCAATGAGAAATACGTTTTTCTTCTCACATTTCTTTAACCCATTTGACATACTTTTCCACCTATATTGATATAGAAACGCTAGCTAGTGAACATTTGAATATGTACATTTGTATAATTTAGATATTCTATAGATAAACAACAGTACAGCCTATTGTGCCAAGGTGGGATTCGAATCCACAATCTCCTGTGTGTGGTGTTCTACAGTAGATGAGTGTAGCTGTACAGTATATATGATACTGGAAACCAAAAATACCTCCTTTTATAATGGGTGTGGACCACCAAATTCGACATGGCGACATGGCTATTTCTTAAAATCGACATGAGACATGAGACCTAGTGACATTCGACATGAGCCTAGAAAAACATAGTGACAGGCGACATGAGCAACTCTTAAAATCGACATAGGACATGGGCATTTTAAGCGACATTGACATGTGACATGGCCATTTTTTAAGATCGACAATCGACATGGGGACCCCCCATCCAGACCCCCTTTATACTGTCCAGTTACAGTACTTACTTCTAACAGTGTAGCCCTGTCTGCACTCATGGTATACAGAGTAGTTTCCTAAGCAGCCGTTTATACCAGTGCACCAGTGTATCAGAAACCGAAACTAGTACCCTACCCCCACAGACAGAATGCTCCCTATATGTCTACGTCTATGCCTAAATATTTATTTCTCATGAAAACACCCCTCCTGATTCATGGGAGTGTATCAACTTTGTGGGGTTGAATCCCGGGGGGGGGGGCACTTAGTATATTTTGTTTACACAGGTGTGCGGCTGGCAAGGGTAGTTTTCCCACAAAATCTCCCTAGCAAGGGTTCTGTTTCAGAGAGAAATGTTCCTACCAAGGGTTTACCTTTGACAAAATCGCCCTAGCAAGGGTCACTGTTTACCAAAATGACCTGTTTTTCACCAAAATGTTCCATTTTTCGCTAAAATTCTGCGGACACAGGTAAAATTTCTCGGTGAAATTACTTATCCATTGTACATTTTGCGTTTTTCCTCTTCAAAACTAGGATATTTCGGCCAAAAGTGCCCTAGCAAGGGTAGGTTCTTGAAGCAAAAGCTCCCGAGCAAAGGGTAGGGGTTGTCATTGGTCCAGCCGTACACCCATATCACCAAGAATTCAAGTATCCCCCCCCCCCGGGGAGGGGGGGGTTGAATAACCTCATAGTGCTGCATGTATGCATCATGATGACAACGAGTAAACTGCATCAATGCACTAATGCTCTGAACATTATCATATTTTAAACTCGAAACTGTGGTTCTGTGCTGGAGGGGGGGAGGGGGCAATTGGTGGGGCGTACCATACCCCAGTATAGTATGTAAAAGGAATACCAAGTCCCTTGGCCAAGAAGGTATAATTTTTAGTATTATTCTGATTTATTTTAGCCAATAGCAAGCGAGTGTTTCAGTTAGGTCCCGCCCTTTTATCTGCATTAACCAATCAGCATGCAGCCTGATGTTCCCAGCAACCCCTACCTCGAGATGCATCAATATTTTGCCCCCGCCCCCCCCCCCCACCTTCACAAGTGTTGGAAGTTTTCCAAACCCCCTTTAACCTTGAGAAATGTGCTGGTTTTGTTGCTGAAAAGGGGGGAGTTTCTCTTCCCCCCCCCGTCTAGAGGGGTCGATAGAGGGGTCGAAATAATCTTTTCATTGCAAAATTTACCAGCCCCCCCCCCCACCTCCCGGTTGAAAATAATGACCACCCCCTAAAGTTGGAAGTCTCAAGGTGACCAGAGCACAGTACTGGTTCTGTAAGTTTCTATTTGTGCAACGTATATCCCTGAACCTAATATACAGTGTAGTGGCATAAAGAAGTGCAGCGGTATTAAACAAGTACATGCCCCTTATGAGCACCGGGTATTGATATGGAAATTTAGCTCACTTTTGCATCTTAAAGGTTATTCTAGCCTACTCCTAGAGGGTAGGAAATTAGGGCACAACCCATAAAATATAGTTGAGCCTGTATTTTTCTTTCTGAAATCCACCACTCTTCCCCTATTGTTAAAAAAGCGGCGCTCCCTGAGCAAAGGTTATAATAAACTACGGTCTAAATGGTCATGTCTCATCAATATACTACAAGTTTAAAAAAGTCTAGGACTAGCTCCAATCTATTACCAGGACAAATCTATGACTGGCATGAAATAAAATGGCTTATGGTCAGAAAAAGTTAATCAATGCTTTAGATTTCATGATACTTACCTCATCTTATATCAATTAAAAAATATCAAATTCATGCGAATCATAGTATGCACACAATCATAGACTTTCAACTTGTATCAATTTGGTGAGAGATGGCCATGTATAGTTACACCCCAAAAACAGTTTTTTTCCTGAAAGTTTATGGTCTTTTTTCTTACCTTAACAAAAAATCACCTTATTATATGCAAGCATCTTTATTCTACAGCTGTTGGAAAGTGAAGAACCCCAAAAGAACACGACTTTTCTGGGGTCCGACCCATATTCATGTTGAACTTTCACACCCGAACAGAGACATGGAGGAGCAGGACTGGCAGGTAAACAAGACCCAGCAGGAGTGTGGCAAGTACATGCTGGACAACCAACTCCAAACTGACGTCAACTTCAAGGTCGGCAAGAACCAGCAGGTTATACGCGCCAACAAGGTCGTTCTCAGCATGCGCAGTCCTGTGTTTGACCGGATGTTTAACGGGATGTTCAAGGAAGCGGTAGAAGACCCTGTTATACCAGACATCACTCCTGATGCCTTTAACATTATCTTAAGGTGTGTATTTCATCAGTGTGTATGTCATCAGTGGATTGTTTGAATTGATCTGAGGGTCACCACTAGGATCCACAAAATGCATTTAACCTTGGGTGTCTCTGTATTTTCCTGCAGATATGTAATTCGTGATATTATAACCCTGACCACTTGTATAGTAAAGAATGAATAACAAATTAGAAACTAAAGGGCGAGTATCAAATGTTATGGAACTTATACCCATCAGGCCCTTAGATATAGTCTAGCAATACTTTCAATCAAATGTAAACTTCATTAGGTTATTTGAACTTATACTTTGACATTGCTGATGTCACATGGGTTCTGTATTCCTCCATACACAGATACTGCTACTACGACTGCCTTGAGGTACCGTATGAAGTGGCTGTATCTACGCTCTACGCAGCCAAGAAGTACATGCTACCCATCCTGGAGAACCATTCACGTAACGTCCTCATCCAGAAACTGTGCGTATCAAATATATGGGAATTATTCGAGCATTCTGTTGATATTGGCGACGAGAAGCTACAAAGTGGATGCAGAAGATACTTCAGTGGTAACATAGCCACTGTGAGGGAGGCCTTGCATGACAGCAACCTCCTCACTGTATCCCATAATGCATTGCTTGCCTTTCTGCGATTAAACGATGTGAGCGATAATGGGGGATTGACACAAAGTGGATCCCTGAACTATACTCTTGGTATCTGTATTGCAGAGATTGAGCTTTTCCAAGCATGCAATGCTTGGGCGGAGGCAGAATGCCTACGACAGGAGATTGACCCAACTGGTGCCAACAAGAGGACTGTGCTTGGAGAGTGCCTGTCCCTGATACGGTTCCCGACCATGCTGTATGAAGACTTGGTGAATCAGGTGTATCCGGTCGGTATTCTCACCCAGGTGGAAAAGGATAACTTGTGTCAGTACAAGCACAAGACGCCTGACTCTGACTGTCAGGTGGAATTCCCAACAGCTCAGAGGCAATTTCTGACTGGTTTTGTTGATCAACCAGCTGATCTAGTAAATGATCGTCAAGTTCAATTTTCCTACTGCAACCGTGCTAATTTGGTGTCAACTGGCTTTCATGGAGCTGTTAGTACTGTTTGTGTAGAAACAAATGAAAGGATCCTGCTGTCGAAATTGTTGGTGAAATTATATTGTCAACCTAAAGAGGTCACTGTGAAAGATATAACTTCAGACAGATCTGTGTCCATGAAAGCATCAGTTCAGGCTCAGACCTACACATCAGAAGATGGTTCTCAGGTCCATTACTTGGATATAGAACCCCCCATGGTGCTGAATGCAGGTTCTAAGTATTTTGTCACTGTTGGGGCTGACAAAAGTGACACCCAACCTCCAGCCATTGATTGCCCCTCAACAGGGCCTCTGACGAATGTTAAACAAGTAAGCTTATCTCGACCTTCAGGAAACAGTTATACTTTCCTGAAAGCTCTAACATTGTCTTTTGTTTAGATCAGTGCTAGTCATTATTGGTATGCCTGCAAGAGTTGTTAACTTCACAGACCTGAGCAGAGATAAACAAATATTTGATGGAATTACAATACACAAAGTAGGTCCTTTCCTAAAATTGAATCTATTTTAACCTATTCATATTTAACCTTGCTTTAACATTACCATTGGAAGGATGCAGTATGTTATTAACATAGATTCAGTTATTTTCATGTGGCAAACTTATCAAGCACCCTGTATTTTTTCAATATTATTCTCGTGTTTCAAGATATCGAACTTTGCAATGTTTACTTCCTCTCGAACCCTGACTCAATAGAATCACACATCTGCTATGAAAAGATAAAAAGATTTTCAATGATAATTTTGGTCAAACTCCATTTGATATTTTCTTTTCGTGTAATAATCGACATCTCTCTCTGAAAAATTTATTAGGTATAGCATTCCACTATGTAAATTTGCATGTACAATATATCATGTATATCAGCTATATAGTCCACTGCACTATGCAGCAAGGACATATTGTAATGTGCTTGGGAATTACTTGCTGGTCAATGACATCATATTCATTTTGGATTTGTTTGAAAATATTATATTGAGGAGTCACAGATTAGGCTCTTTGAGGCTGAAATATTTTCACAAAAAAAGTGATACTTAGATTCGAAGAGGCAAAATACCATTTTGGTGTCATACATCAGCCACATTATGATTTTGCATCATACATTGATCGCTTCCATTTCATTCATATCTGATTCTCATAACATATGTAGTTATCCTATGATGATATATTACTGAATGTACTAAGGATAGTTGATTTTATCATACACATTTACACATAGTTAATGATGTACATGTGCACTCATTAGGACCAATTGCTTTTTAAGGTGTTTTTTCCAGGTAAATGATACCAGCTACAAATGTAAAAGCATCAACCTTGAATGTGTGCATTGCATTGCCTCCACTAGGGCCCCTTTCATGATTTTTTTTGCTTTAGTAATCAATAAGAATTGGTTATGGCGTAACACATTTTGTAACATACTTTCTAAATTGTAGAGTGACCCATTTTTTATACTATATGTTCATTTCAATGATGATTTATGAGATGAGGGCAGTTAAAAGTTGTGTTTACATGTAAGGATGTATGATTGTAAACAATTAAAACAACCTATTTGAAACAATGGGCATAATCTTAATTATCTGTATTTTAAAGGATTTAATATCCTGAATTTCAGTGTATCCCGACTCTAACATATTCCAATGTATATTGCCATCTATTTACCAGTTGGTCTTGATATCGGAAATGATCATTCATGTAATATAATCATAGCAACCAAGGAGAAATGCAAATATGGCCTCACTCAGCCCAGGTTTAGACCGGGATGCAGACACGGCTTATGTAAAGCAAATAAAGAATTTTTAAACTTGTAATTTCTAATATATTGTACTTGCTTGATTAAACCAAAAACATTAAAGGTGTGTCTCAGATAACCCGACCCTACTTGGTAAAACAGGGCCGACCCTAAAAACTTTTATCCAATTTTGAAAAATAGTTCCCCAACATCATCTGCTAGTGACACTAGTGACATGGGTTTCTTCTTAGTGTTCCTGGTAACCCTGTCTTTCTGACCCACTTTCCCATAGAAGGGGCCAGTGGTGGTCTTATCTGTATGTGTCCAGTGTTCATAGGGACACCCAGGGTTAGAAATGGCCATGGTCCTACATCTAGGACTGTCTACAGTAGTGTCCATGATGATGCTGTTAGGAACAGTGATGCTGTTGGGAACAGGGCATAGTTTAAGTCCAGGCTTATTAACTGTTTTCAGACCAATATTGCAAAATCTAATCAGTGTTCTGAAGTATTATATAATCTAATAATACCAATTATTGTAAAGTATTGACAGTTATTATAGTTTTAATGAACTGAGTGTGGGGCTTAGAGACCAATTATGTAAGACATAGAAGTCAAAAGTTCAGTTCTAAATTGACAATCATACTTCCGGACAAATTATCTAGCTCAATTTCAGAATTATGAAATTTTAAACTTCTTTGAACCCTAGGTCATAATTGTCAGTCATCCAGTACAATAGTAAGCTGATGCTGCCCTTTGATATCTCTCTCTAAGCATAAAATTCCAATCAATATCATTTAGATACATATTTTCTGTTCATATATTTTTCTCTATTGGCTTTCATCAAATATCTCTAAAAATAATTGACATGTGCCGTATTTCATGAAACAAATGATAATTTTACACATTCAAACTAATTTAGAGTGTTTAAAGCAATCAAAGATACCAGGCTAATGGGGCCAAAAGAAACAAAAAGGTGTGTTGCTACAGACATCCTGACCCTAGTTTTAAAAGTTGCAGACTCTAGCGTTTTCCTGGTTATTTTATAATTACATTTAGTATTTTATTTCTTAGTTTTCTCAATCTTAGCAAATGTTCCATTATGCTTACTAACCTCCCATTGATTCCATTGCTTAATCAATTGTCTGACCTAATGAAACAAAAATTTGTAGTATGTCTAGTGACTAGAGGACTCAGTTAGTCATCCTGATGAACTTTTAGCTATTCATGAATCATTTTTGGTATATTTTAAAATATCAGGGAATCCCAATCATGATTTTATGAGGGGAAAAAAACACCTGACCAACGGGCAGTTGGTAGAAATAGAATGAGGTGATGGGTAAGGGGTGTCAATGATTTATAGGCAGCTGAAAGCTAAAATGTAATGAGAATGTATCAACCCCTCCTATAGTCTTTAAACCACTTTGTGGGCCCTAAAGCGTTATTGAGCATATCATCATAAGCGTCGCTTAGGTAATCTAGTGTGGTGTCTTGTGGTTCAAAATCTGATTTCTGGGAGAACAATTGTGAAACATCAGTTAAACGATGACCTGTCATGGCTGACAGTTGCTGTAAGAGTTCATTGTGTTGTTGACCTTGTGACCTGTCTGGTAATGGACACCTGCCACTTTGTGGAAGCCTCCCCGTAACCCAGGTAAAGGTAACCAGGTAGAGTTTCATGAAATGCACCCACAGAAATCCCCTTTGTGGACTTGGTTATGCAGTGATCAGACCCTTGTTCATTTGCCATCACTGTGTACGGAAGCAGCTGCTGCACATAATTGCTGCTGACCCCCAGGGAATGACCTGTCTGAAGCAGTAAGTAACATGGTAGGTGTTCACGTACAGGCAGACATGAATGATACCGTAAAATCCTATCCAGGCCCAACCCATGGGACATCGCCTTGTGTTTGAATATTGATAATTGCCAATACTCATAGTTGTAAGTTCAAAATACAATAAAAGTTTTTACTTGGGCAAGCTGGGCATACCTACATTTGGGCTTTGGGCATTATTGTCCGGAACTGCCTGTAACAGCTATAATAGCTCAGCCCAACCCCCCCCCCCTCTTTTCTTTTAAATATTACAAATTACACCAACAACAAAAAAACTGTCACCATTGTCTGAAGTTTAAACTAGCCTACAACTTCTCAAAGGGAAGGGTTGGGGTGATATGCGAGGTAACCTTAGGCCAAACAAAAGAAGTGTGCTTCAGATTACCCGACCCCACTTGACCCTATAAACCTTTATGCAATTTTGAAAAAATAGTTATATTTTAGGTCATTTTGGGGCTCGAGGTGGTTGTCAATGAGTCGGCATTGAAGTTTGTGAGTTGATTTCTGGATACTTTTCAGGCTTAAGTAAAAAAATATATATAAACAAATAAAAATCCGACCTACCTACCCTAGATTTGCAGAACATGTAACCTGAAACACACTTTTTTTGGCCTACTTTGCCATGGTTTACGGTACACTACTTGCCAGGTCTTTACCGCACAGGTCACAAGTTCAACAGGAGCCTGACAAGTTCAACAGAAGCCTGCCAATTTACAGCAACTGTCGGCCATAACTAGTCATTGTTACACAGATGTCACAGAAACTGCCTTCCGGAAATTGGATTCCATGAAACCAATTTGACCATATCCTACCCTTAGTGCCACTTATCATAGCTTGACCTTTAAGGCCAGCATGGCGTTTTGATACAACATCTATCAAAGGGAGTTGATGCAGGGACCAAATTGTGGACCAGAGAACCTCCAATGTTAGAAGTTAATGTTGCTGAGCAGTAGAATCTACCACAGTTTTACATAGTGCATCAAATTAGAAATGATTCTGTAGTTTCCAAAACAATATAGTGTAGTATACAAATCATTCTTCTGCAGCTTATGAAATAGCCAATTAGTTATCAGCATTATTAGCAGATAATGTTTTGAACCTTTGAATTATAAGTATTTGACTCATACATAATTGATATGGTGTAATTGTAATCAGGCCAAGAAAATAAAAAATTGGTGTTCGCAGGTATATAGTTTGAGAATTTAGTGGAGGAAGGTCAGATTTTCTCTATATTCTTCTTTTTTATCCCCTTGGCCTCATTTTATGACAGTAAGTTTCAGACAGAACGGAGCCTGAGTTAGACCATGACAGGGACAGCCATTACACGACACTAAATGATCTACTTAAATGTTACTCAACAACAATAATTGCTTTTCTATGAATTAAATAACCCAAAAGTGGCCATATCTAATGCTTTATTAATTGAATAAAAATGTCCATGTTGTGCTCTGTTTTGATCGTGGGGGGCAGGTAACTTGGCCTCATTTTATGACAGTTAGTCTCAGACAGAACGGAGCCTGAGATAGACCATGACAGGGCCAGCCATTACACGACACTAAATGATCTACTTAAATGTTACTCAATAACAATAATTGCTTTTCTATGAATGATCAGCCCTTTATGGATGGCATGTTTTCTTAATGCATTGTGTGTCATTGTGACCGGCACTGAATTGGCACAAAATGATAACCTGTCACAAATGTATCAACCCCACAGGGTCAGCGTGATGTTTGAAGGCAACTCTGGACAATCACTCATCTGGGCTGCATTCATCCAATTAAAGTAATTTTATGGCACTATGCCATCCTTAAAGGGTTAAAGAAGCAGGAGCACAACCGGAAGGGTGGGGGCTGATCATGGACAAGCACTCTCCTGTGCAGTGACCATTAGCAGAGAAGACTCTGCACAAATATTGATATAGCTTTCGTAAGGGCACAGGTTAATTACTCTACATGAACCATAATGGTTAAGGAACTGTGTATGAACACTTCGGGCTGCCCATATGTGGTAGCATCTTTACTGGCTCTTGGGCAGTTCACCTTGTGACTAATAGGAATCAACAGTATTTGGCACAACTGCTACTGCTCGTCCATGTAAGGGGTGGAATTGCTCACTGAACTATTACCCCTTTCAGACATTCAGTTCAAACAACATTCACTTTGATTGAAACTGCATGTACCGCACAGTAAATAGATACTCCATTCATTATAACCTGTCCACTACAATTAAACTGTCTTCACTTCTTCTTTTGTAGCTGATAACATGTTATGCTAATAAAGTAGGGTCCGTTACACTTTTCGTAAGGTGTGTATCATACGTTCTTGAGTAGACGCTGGATCTTACACACAAGTCAGATCACCAATGAGGCTCATAGGATCAGCACAAAGTCAGGGCTGAATAACCTTTTTATTTTGGAAACTAGGAGGCAGGTCTTAGACATCAATGGACAACTACATGGTTTGCCACAGTCTGAAGTCAGCACACAGAGTGGGGCAGAGACACAAGTAACACAGCACAAAGACCTCTGGTTGTAGAGTGCAGCAACAGCAGCAACCAATCAGAGACCGGCACCAGACGTGGGCTGGTCATGTGACACCCACCTGTAGTCATGTGACATTTATTTGTGGACTGTGGGGAGCGAGACGTACAGAGACTCACGCTGTGGGATAGAGTGACCACACCCTCACCAACAAGAGTTAGTCTTTGCAATATACAGTCAGTCTTCATTTTAATCAGGAATCCAGCATTTGGCTTACAGCCATACCTAACATCAGAACCATGACGAAAGAGGCGTTTGACATTTTTATTGTGTGCTTCAGAATGATTCAATCTTCTGCAACTGTGTTTCTCAATCTGGTGACACTCGTCTGTGTTGTCAAGTATAGGAGTCTCCGTACTGCAGCTGGCGTCTTGGTGGCCTGTCTGGCCCTCACTGACACCCTGCATGGTGCAGCTATATTTGCCCTACCAGTGCGTGCCCATATAGGGAGTGTGTGCATCATCAGTTTAGCTGTAGAGGGGTTTCCCTTCTGTGCACAGATGATGGTCTTTGCCATGATTGCCATGGAAAGGAGGAATTCTCTGCTCGCACAGTTAAGTGGTGTTGCAAAATGGCAGGTGAGAAATGTGCTTGTTGTGATTGGAGTCTGGACTGTCTTGGCAATTCCCTTCTTTATATATAGCATTTGGACACCTACAGTTTCCAAGGATCCTATGTGTACTGTATCAAACAAGTTCCCCAAATCATTCTCCTATGCTGTTGGCATTCACGGCATGCTGTGCACCTTCATCATTGTCCCGTTCTATGGCACTATTGCTAAGATTGTGCACTCCAGTAGTCGCCAAGTTGCTGCAGGTGCCTCTCGCACAGAGCGGCAGAGACAACAACTACAGTCAGCCCTGCGCATCACCAAAATGATGGCACTTGTCTATGGGGTATTTAATGTTTGTTACATACCAATGGGTATTTCTGTCTTAACCATCTCAAAATCTGCCCCATTCTGGCGCTATGCACTAAACCAACTGTTAGTCTGTTTGGGAGATGTGAACTTTTGGATAAACCCAGCAATCTATGCATGGAGAAACAAGCAGTTCCGTAAAGCAATTAAGCAGCTTTTCTCGTGTTGTTTCCGATGCTGTACACAGCATTATAACGCTGTGGTCCACATTAATGCACCAGCAGTTCAGCAAATGTATGTACAAACAATACGTGTTCCTACCAGCTCCACAGTGACTGCTGGTACAAATCAACAAACCCCCTCATCAGTGAGAATCATAGAACCAAGACGCGAGATCATTGTTGATGCAATGGATATGGCACAATATCAAGCACATTCTTCACTCTCCAACATTGACATCTAACTGTGGTGTAATCTGGTTTAACTTCTCAGATATATTCTGCTTTACATAATTATGATAAATACAGTAAATGATATCCTGGAACATATCTGTTTTACACTATGGCATGGTTAACCATGACCACAATTGACATGTAACTGAATGAATGTTTTATATAAATGAGCCTTATCAAAGGCAGGACAGCAGGCAACTGCAGCCATATGAAACATACTGTGCTGTAAAATGTGGTTTAACTTCTGTGATCCTCATCAATACAGCGCTTGATATCTTGGGACTCATACATGTAGTAGATAATAAATGCATTGCTATTTGAAATTGTCAAGTTGTGTTGTTTTTTTCACATTAAAAAAATGAAAATAAATCTGAGAAATGTAAAATATATTCCAATCTGCAAAATTGTTGCGATCCTTTACAGGCAGGGGGACAGGGAGGGGGGCTGGAAGGGGGCAGAGAGGGGACAGAGAGGAGGACAGCCAGGGGGGAAAGGGAGGGGCAGAGAGGGGACAGGCAGGGAGACATGCAGGGAGCAAGGAGGGAGACAGGGGGGGCAGGGAGAGGACTGAGAGGGGACTGGGAGGGAGGGCAGGCAGGGGGTCAGGCAGGGGGCAGGCACGATGACAGGGAGGGGGCAGGCAGGGGGCAGGCAGGGGGCAGGTAGGGGGCAGGTAGGGGGGGAGGCAGAGGGCAGGCAGGGGGACAGAGAGGGGGCAGGTAGGGGGCAGGCAGGGGGCAGGTAGGGGGCAGGCAGGGGGCAGGTAGGGGGCAGGCAGGGGGCAGGCAGGGGGCAGGTAGGGGGCAGGCAGGGGGGGAGGCAAGGGCAGGCAGGGGGCAGGCAGGGGGACATGGAGGGGACAGGGAGGGGAGCAGGGAGGGGGGCAGGGAGGGGGGTAGGCAAGGGCAGGCAGGGGGCAGGCAGGGGGACATGGAGGGGACAGGGAGGGGAGCAGGGAGGGGGGCAGGGAGGGTACAGGGAGGGGACAGGGAGGTGACAGGGAGGGGACAGGGAGGGGGCAGGGAGAGGGACGGGCAGGGGGGCAAAGCAGGGGAAAGGCAGGGAGACATGGAGGGGGAAAAGGGCAGAGCAAATAGGGAGGGGGACAGGGAGTAGGAAGGAGAGGATACTTGAAGTGGAATGGGAATTGTTGGTCTAACATTGAAGTACACATACTTTGTGGGTCTTTACCCATCTCTGTCCCGATCTCTCCCACTTTCTTTATCGCCCTCTCGCTCCCTCTCCATCTCTGCCTCTGTCTCCCTCCACCCCTTGTCTCCCCTCATAGTAGTTCTGTGGTCCCCCACTTGGTGTCTCTGTGAGTACACTACATCCAACCCTCATCATATTACTATGCCTTTATCATTTACCCTTTAAAGGCCGCATGGTGCTTTAATGCCCTATACATCATTTATTGTCAGGATGCACGAGCGCAGCCCCAGTGAGCAGCTTGCCAGTGCTAAATCATACTACATTATCAAATTGACCCAATAAACCTGCAATTGGGGAGTGGTCATTAGTTAACAAGGGGGGGGGGGTTTGTTGATATCCATGCAAGCATGCAGGAATCCCCCTCCCCTACCCACTGGAGAGACGTCAAAAATATGTTGCCCCCTCCCCCCCTGCAGACTCATTGAAATTTCCGACCCCCCATCTGAGGTATCGTAACATGCTGGCTTTTCCACAGCAGAGGTGTGAAATTTCTCTACCCCTACCATCTCCATTGACCCCCCCTTTAATGATTAATGACCACTCCCGTAACCGTTTAGGGACGGCATGATACCTTAATGGATGATGCCCTCACCAGGGCTGCATTCATGGATCATACTGACCCTATGGGGTATAGGCACTCCCAAAGGGTTGGAATGATGCACCAAAACAGCATCGGTTAGTTACTCACTGGGGCTGCGTCACGACGACAAATGTTATCTTTTAGTGATATGCCGTCCTTAAAGGGTTAAAGGATTGAGAACCCAGCACAGATGTATATATAGCGCTGCCAGAACCAGAGTTTTAGGTCAGTCCCCCCCCTCTCCCACATCCCAGGGCACTAGATGGGGGTCCCCTATGTCGCCTGTCAAGTTCACGAAATATCCCTATAATAGCCCTGTCCATTGTCACTTATATCCCCAAGTCCAATGACTCCAATAATCTTGAACCGATCATGTCCCATGTCGAATTTAAGAAATACCACATGGCATATCATTTATGTTTTTCCTCATGTCACTAAGCTTCATGTTGCATGTCCAATTTAAGAAATGTTCATGTTGCCATGTTGAATTTAGGGGTCTAGGGTCATCCTCTGGCCCCCCCCCCCCCAACACCACTATCAGTGTCACTCACCCTTTAAAGGCTGCATAGTACATTTATGGCCACTGCCATCACGGTGCATAAATTAAGCACTAATAAGTAAGTAACTGGCCAGTGCTGCACTTATGGCATCATACCAATCCTATGGGGTTGATACACTCCCAAAAGGTCAGCATGGTCTCAAATGCAGCATTGGTGTATAGTGATGACAAAGTATGTAGCACATTAAAACACTATACGCCTCTTAACCCTTTAAGGATGGTATAATGCCTAATTGCATCATATCCTGGGTCGCCATGATGTAGGAATGCAGCCCTGGCAAGTAACTCGCCAATGCTGCATTCAAGCATCATGCCAACCCTACAGTGTTGAGACACTCCTTGATGTACACTACCATGATGTACATTCATGCCGACCCTTCAGGAGTGTCTCAACCCCATAGGGTCGGCATGATGCATGAATGCAGCCCTGGCAAGTGACTCACTAGTGCTGCATTCACGACTATGATGCATTAAAACATTATGCCATACTTATTCCACAGCAGGCACAGAGAACAAATGATTTCAGACCTCTTTATACTGCATACAGCTAGTGGTATAAAGTAGCTATAGGCCTTGTACCAAGCTGTAAGGGTATTTTGTGTACAGCATGGTACATGTCCTATAACTACTACTTAAAGGGTTAAAGCTCTAACGATACCACTAGGCTACTCCGTCCTCCCACCCCCCCTACCTCATAGTGCCACACACAGCACTATGCAGCCCTTAAAGGGCTAACAATACTACTACCCCCTGCCCTGTCACAGTGCCACACACAGCACTATGCAGCCCTTAAAGGGCTAACAATACTACTACTCCCTGCCCTGTCACAGTGCCACACACAGCACTATGCGGTCCTTAAAGGGCTAACAATACTACTACCCCCTGTCACAGTGCCACGCACAGCACTATGCAGCCCTTAAAGGGCTAACAATACTACTACCCCCTGCCCTGTCACAGTGCCACACACAGCACTATGCAGCCCTTAAAGGGCTAACAATACTACTACTCCCTGCCCTGTCACAGTGCCACACACAGCACAATGCGGTCCTTAAAGGGCTAACAATACTACTACTCCCTGTCACAGTGCCACACATGCACACACACACACACACACACACACACACACACACACACACATGTGGACACACACAGATATACACACCATTCAGAGACCACGACACATGACGGCACCCACATGGATGTACCCCACCACGGGGGGACGGACACACTAACCACTCACAGTAAGAACTGAATCACTCACTACATCTCATTTAATAGTGTATGTTATATGTAGAATAGTGAAGGTTCTACCACTATGCTGTAAAAGGAGATATAGCAGTAAAGTATGGTAGATTATGGGATACACCCACACACATGGTGAAGGGAGAGTAGGGCCTACCATATGGCATGAATGCCTTTCATACAGTGCCAAAGTAGAGAGTGGGTGGGTAAGTGTATTAACCCTTTAAAGATGGATGTTGTTAAAAATGAAATTTGTCAGTATGATGCACCCATGCAGCCCTGGCGAGTTACTTGCTGGTGTTACATTGGTGCATCAAGCTTACCCTTTGGCAGTGTCTCAAGCCCGTAGGGTCACATTTATTAAGACATCATGCCGTCCTTAGAAGGTTAACCTTTAGCTTATCCATAGCTTATCTTTGTCTTACTTAACCCTTTAATGATGGCATAGCGCTTTACTAAGCTATCCCATTGGTCACCATGATGCATGAATGCAGCCCAGTGGAGTATCTTACCCCAGTGCCGCACTCATGCATCACTTGCATCATACCAACCCTTTTGTTGGTACTCTCCTGAAGGGTCGGCAGACTGTAGGCATGATGCACCAATATTATCATCCCGTCATCAATGGGTCAATCAATATGATACTTGAATGCAGCACCGATGGGTAACTTAATACCAGTGCTGCATTTTTACATCATCCGATCCTGTGCCTTTATTACAGTCAGTAGTTTTCAAATGCAGCAGTGGGTTACATAGTTAAAAATGCATACAACACATTGAGGCGTCATATCGTCTTAAGAGGAGCATATTAACTCTCAAAGCCAGAGGAATACATGTATATATTGAAATTTATCTCCACAGTCAAAATTCTCACAATACTCCCACTTTAAAGCAGCTCTAAATCCAAAACATCATTTACGTGCAAGACTCTGCAGGGTTAAATCACTGACTCAGTGCTCCTTTCAGTTAAATTAAAGTTTATTGATGTCGTTATTTAAGCTGCGTCAAACTACTTTAAGTTGCTTAAAGTTGCGCCAATCTGATTTAAAAAGGCCATGTTAATGCAGTGTCTGAAGTACTTTTCTCATTCTGCATGCCTGGTTACACAGCGAAAAGAAACAGAGATAAAAAGGGAGTCCAGGTTGCCTCCAGAATGACTCCCCTCATTAGGGAAGCCTAGTTGACTCCCTAGCGGACCTAAGGGAGTCACCTGGGGGGGGGGTCACATAGTTCCCGGGGAGGCACATAGTCCACTTAAGGGTGTCACATAGAGACCAGGGCTCCCCTAGTGAGGGGGGTCATTCTGGAGGCAGCCTGGGCTCCATTTTGACTCTTTCTTTTCTCTGTGCTCCTTAACGAGGGGAGTTATGGTGGGGGGTGGAGGGGCTAATGTTTATGAAATGGCGGAGGTTGGGACTTATCTATGCGGTATTGTAGACTGTTATTGTCCTGTATACACGACCACTACATGTCTACATCCCACTAAGGGTCAGGGTATATGGGTTACAGGATATACATGGGGAGTAGAATATATGCTGACTACATGCGTGCCTACTGAGTGTCCATGTATAAGACTTAGGTAGGGTACAAAAGATGCCAAGCCAAATTAGATGCGTCGCGGGGGGGGGGAATTCTGACATGTCTCGCAAAAAGGGCCAAAAAGTACTTTCATATGCTCATGAATGTGGAAATCAACCAACCCCACTCCCTGTGGTTAAATAATGACCACTCCCTAATGATCTGCCTCTTCATGGGTACCCAGAATATTGACCTTGTCGCGGTGTCAATTTTTAGCGGAAGGGCCGTGTCATTGTGTCGATTTTTAGGTATATAAGGACTGAGACAAAACTCCCCGTGAGTCGATTTTTATCCCTATTTTTCCTGTGTCCGTCGATTTAAAAAAGGGCTCAAAACGGCTGTGTCGCTGTGTCGCCCGTGTCGATTTTTACCCATGTAGAGGCACAATGATAGAATCATGAAGCGAAAGGACATAGTCGTCCTTAAAGGGTTAAATGACCAATCATGGATAAACCATTCAGATCATTGTGGACCTCTGTCTATATATACCTCATCCCTAAGGGGCTAAATGAGCTGCATCAACGTGTGATTCTGCTCAATACAGTTTCTACAGTCCCCACACAGGTGCCTCAACTATGGAAGTGTCACGTGACCTGTACAAGGTACACGGCCAGTTCTAGGCTGTGTCTCACGAACTTGGGCCAATGTGTTTGTCTATGACCGGGTGCCGTCTATGACAGGGTGCTGTCTATGACCGGCTATCTATAAAAGTTGTTTGGAGGAATATAAAAAAAATTGTAAAATATTTTTTTCAAAATTTTTATAAATAAATATTGTTACCCGGTCATAGACGGCACCCGGTCATAGACAACCACCCGGTCATAGACAAACACATTGGCCCAAGTTCGTGAGACACAGCCTCTAGTTATACTCATTATGGGCATACACTTCTGTATTAAGGCAAAAGTGTGTGTCAGACAACATGGGGCAGAAAAATGGGAGCCTGTTCTTGCTGACAAAAAATGTGTTAAAATCTAAAATAATAATATGAATTTTAAAAGTGGGCAAAAAAGTAGGAAGGGTAGACCCTTTTTGGATTTGGGTCAGGTTGCTTGAACTCACATTTTTCTTTGGCCTAATGAGTCAGGGTGAGGACTGGGCCAGTATTCTAGTAGGCCCTAAATGAGGGATACATGTACCAACCATCTAGGGCACAGTAAAGTAATGGGCTGCCGTCCACCATCTGTGTAATTCAATATTTACATCAATATCTCTGTGATGGTCCCCAGATAATATACAGCATGTGTGGTACCATTAGGAAGAGGATACTCCTGCGGTTCATATCTAGTGGGGGAATGATAGGGGGTGGGGTAGTCATAATATGTCCTCTGTTGATTTTAAGGAAAGCCGAATGTTCAATGTCACTATATATATTTTACTCCTGACCGATGACACTTAGCCTCAAAGTGGTCCATGTCACCATATTGAATTTAGGAGTCTGGGGCCATTCTAGTCTTTCTATATTTTTCTATGTCTAGCGGACTGTTTTGTCTCACCAAGCTAACAAAAAAAAAACATTATTTTACGTCAAAATGACACTATAAATGTTATATAAAGTTTTTTGTATAACATTTTTTGTTTACTGGGCAATCTCAGAAATGGAGTCCCATGAGGCTTTGGTTTTTATAATGTATGGTGTCCAGTACTGGCATGTCACTCACCAGGGCTGCATGAATGCATCATGACGACCAAGAGCATGATACATTAAGGCATCATGCTGTCTTGAAAGGGTTCATATAAATGAGGTGGTATAGTTTGTGACCATGTGACCCCGTGATTATCCTATCATGCACCCTATGTACAACTATAGGCTGTGTCTCATGAGATGGGATCATGGTGAACTTCTTTGGCCGGGTGCCATCTTTGACCGGGACCATCTTTGACCGGATGCCATCGTTGACCGGCTGTCACCTTTTACTGGCCTGATAGAAAACGATTTATTTAGGGCAGATGAAGATATAAATAGGTTACTAACTACTATTTAAAGTGGTACAGCATCCAATGACTATTTCAGTCCATTTTTCTAAACTTCATCAGCCCTAAATAAACCGTTTTCTATCAAGCCATTCGATAATGGTACCGGTCCAAGATGGCACCCGGTCAAAGATGGCACCCAGTCAAAGATGGCACCCAGTCAAAGATGGCACCCGTTCAAAGATGGCACCCAGTCAAAGCTGTCGCGTAGTCAAAGACTATTGCATTGGCACGATCTCATGAGACACAGCCTACAACCATGGACTGTGCGTGTGTGTATGTGTGTGTGTGTGTGGGTGGGGGGGGGGCAATGACAGGGGTACATTGTTATCTGAACTACTGACCCTTTAAGTCTTGCATATAGTCCATACATGTATTATGCTCTTTTTTGTCATGATGCATGAATGCATCATGCTGACCCTACAGGGCTGATACACTCCAAAAGTGCCAACCTAAATGCAGCCCTCATGATTAGAGTTGCCAGGGCTGCATTCATGCATCATGACATCAGGCCTAGCACATAATAAAATTATGCAGTCCCGGGGTGTAGCCCTGTTAGGGTTAATACAGTGTAATGATTGGGGGGAGTGGGGAGGGTGGTTACATGTGTCGTAAAAGCAGGTCTCATCAACTCTAAACACACTCCTGCAGGGTGAGACTCTTTATTACGGGCACCCTGTATATTACATAAGTATATTGTTTCAGAGTTCATGTACATCAGGCCAGTCGAAAAGACTTGTTTCTCATTACCAAGCCATGAAAAATATGACAGGAGGACCAAATAGGCAGTGAAATATAAGATCTCGGGAACTAAATTTACATTTTAGGGATTAAGAGATTAAGGATCTGCACAAGTTGTAAATATGCATGAGTTGGACTGTTAACTTTAATTTGATGACAAACATTATCCTATTTGTCCTGTTTTCTCATAAATAAAATACAACAACAAAACAATTGACAAAAAGAAAACAATTTTAATGATGGCCACGCCAATGAGAAACATTTTATTGGAGTGGCAAAAAGGAGACATTCTGTTTCATGACTCCCTATCTGAATAAATGTCCCCTGGTCTTTAAGGCAAACCTCTCTGTGTTTGTATGTACGAGGGGACTAAACAATTTTGGACCCCTTAAGGGGGCACCAAAAGAGGGTGGACCCCTCTTGTGGGGGGGCACCAAAATAGGTCATTCTTCTCTATAGAGAAAACCTATATGTTTCCCTAACTCAAAGGAGCCAGCAGCATTCAATTTCTACACACCTGAGCAGAGGAGGTAGGACCAAAAACATTTTGCCCCGCTCATGCAACAGTCTATCACCCTCCCCGGTTGTTAAGAAATTACCACTCCCCAAGCAATCCAACCCTCTTAACATTAAAGTCTGCACTAGCATAGTGCATTAATGCATCGTACGTTCATGCATCGTGTCTATTCCCGTAGAGACCCTACAGGGTTGTCATGATGTATTCATACATAATAAAAAAGTTGCTGTATACCTCCACCAACATTTGGATTGGAGTAAAGGCTGGGTTTCAGTTTTTTGCCTTTAGGTAAATGCAGCAGGGCATCCTAGGACTCTGGACACTTTTGTATGGCTCTAGACCCCTGAATTTGATATGGCGACATGGGCATTTCTTAAAATCAACATGCAATATGAGGCCTGGTGACATGCGACGTGAGGCTTAAAAGGATATTGACAGGGGACAAAGACAACATAGACACGTGACATGGTCATTTCATGAAATCAACATGCTACATGGGGACCACCCCTTCTGTTGGTCCATTGGTAGCGACCATGAAAGGCTTCCGTCTTCCAGATGGCTCAGTCTCATGAGTTTGTAACAGTTGAAACGTCTTTGACCGGGTGTCGTCTTTGACCGGTGTAGTCTTTGACCGGGTATTGTCTTTGACTGGGTATCTAGAAAAGATTTTTTTCCCATTTTTTTTTTAATACTATATATGTATATGATGTAATGTACTAGGTGGGACTTCTTATTGCATAATACTTTGGACAGTGCAGCTGGTTAAAGTTGAAGTAAGATACCCGGTCAAAGACGACACCCGGTCAAAGACTACACTGGTCAAAGACGACACCCGGTCAAAGACGTTTCAACTGTTACAGACTCATGAGACTGAGCCAGATATCAGTGTTGGAACAAACATGTAGCTGGATAGGACCGCCCATGCCAGGGGTGACTTGGCGTGGCATCATCGGTGGTAATCAGTGAAATCGGATGGAACAATCCACCGATTCCTCCTCGGTGCACAAACTAACCTAGTTCCGTCCATCACTAGGGTCCATTGCTAGTGTTTGAGGGGCCATGGCCACTGCACTCCTTTTGTAAAGTATACTAGCCAGGACTCAAAACTCATAAAACGCAGCACTTGGCAGGTAATGTTGGACTAAACAGATTATTAAGGCAACTCAGACCTATCAATTGTACAGCTCTGTCAACATAATCAGTCACATTGACTTCAGTGCGTTAAATGTCCCCCCTCTTTTATGGGCAGACAATATATAGACAAAGGTGCACGAGTTTCAGTCTGTTGACTGGGTTATTTCACGAGTTGACCTTGGGCCGTATTTCACGAGTGAAATACGGCCCAAGGGTCAACAAGTGAAATAACCCAGTCAAAAGACTTAAACAAGTGTACTTTGTGTTTATTTTTTATCTTTTTCGATTCAAAATACCAAAATTATGGTAGGGGGGAGCCTAAAAGGGCTAAATTGGCTTCTTTCTACGCCGTTCAAATGTAAACAAACCGCCATTTTGATGACGTCACAGGGCCGTGAAATACGGCCATGGGTTATTTCATAGGGGGTGTGTAATACGGCGTTCTTTGGTTAAGTCAATGGGACTGTTGTATTTAGTAAAAAATAAATTAACATACCACAGCCTTCGAGTGACTTTTTCCATCTCATAATTGTCTCAAATGCCTTACCTCCCCGTAAAGTCAATCTAAATGTTGACAATGTCATTGTCCTATAGGTCTTGATTTCTGTGAGCTGACAGTCATTCATTTGTGACAATATAGCAGCTCTATAGTGTATCTTGATATGCTTATCGATGAATAAGAGCTTTCCAACTTTCCATACCTACATGCAATTATATGGATCATGTAATCAAACTAAAACGGGAAAATCCCCAAGAATAAGCTGATATAATAGCTTTTATCTTAAGAGCTTGTGGTAAATAAAGTCAATTTTTTTCAAAAAAGAAAAGAAAAGGGAGGCAGTTTGTACACGGTGCATGGTACATGAATGGTATGGTGTATATTGTGAGTGCAGTATGTCCGCAGCGTGCAGCCATATTGGATGTATTGGTGGAGTTTGATGATATCGGCACTGTTATGTTTTATCAGGCCTGATCCTACGGCTGCTATGGTAACAGGTGTCTGCTGTATTGGTATAAAGCAGTCACCATTTTAGTAATGAAGTAAAGTGATCATTTAGAGGACATAATTCCGCCACTAGGGGGACCTACTATACAACAATGTAACACATAGCCCCTGCTCTAGCTGATGTATTGACTAACACCTATAGGTAGATGTTGACAAATTGGAGGATGTGATGAATACTATCATAGTAGAACTCAAGAAAATTCGGGCATGTTTTTCTTAACCATAGATATTTTTACACAGACAAAAGTGTTAGGATTGACAGTCACCTGTTATTACATTTCTGCCTTATTATGAGGACTAAAATGTATTCTTGAAAAAGGCCGGATCATTGAGGTTGATGACCTCTAGGGGGCTAATTCTGATAATATTTGTCAATATTATTTCCTAACAAAGAAACCTTTTTAAGGTCATGGCAATCATCAAATTAAGTACTCTGGGTCTTCATATTGAATACCTAGCATGCTCTATGATTAAATCAAAACGATGGTCATAATATTATTGACTACCTGTAACATACCTGTAACATAGTTATAAAATGACTAAAACAATTGGTACGTCGACATCATTTGTGAGAACATGACAGGAGCCAAGGAGAAAGGACAATCCACCTCTTGTCTGTACGGAGCATCTTTCCTTTGTGGGCACTAAGCGATGTAATATTAATCAACATCAATATTGAAAGGAGACAAAATGGCTTGAAGCAGGTATTGCATGATGTCTAATGGCAGTTATTGTTTTAGAATGGTAATCACTTAATGGCATACCATGGAGTGCAATAGGTACCTGGTATATAGCATGTCATATTTGTGGCAGTTCAATGCTTTGATGCTGACCCTTCAGGGAGGTGTTACAGAAAATATTCACACTGTTGACTTTACATTAATTGATGTAAATTTTCATGTAAAAATCGCCACCACCTCCAGACATGGTGCCGATATATGGGCTAAACAGCGTGAATCTGAAGACATTAACGTAAATTTGAAGTAATTAATGTGAATTATTAGATTACATTAGTATTAACGTACATTACTAAATAACATGCTTCTAAGTGTACTAGAATTACTGCACATTTAGATCGTTTAGATTAGGGCTCCTTTCATGTGGGCTTGATACACAAATGTCGTGCAGGCCGTTAACATGGCAGGACAGTCTTGCTGCATTATGATGGCAGATCAACATGAATATTGAGGACCTTAACCCTCTAAGGATGGCATAAAGCTTTAACACATCATGCCCTTGGTCGTCATGATGCATGAATGGAGGGAATGTTGCTCAATATGCATTATACAGTAAATCCAGTGCATGTATAACAGGAAGGGTAGAGATCACAGCCTACAAAGATAGTGTTTAAACAGGCTGGGGTGTTTAAACAGTCTGTACTTGAACACAGGGTAGTTCTCTATCTGTTAAAAGCTTAAAGGGTTAATTGGCAGGTGATATGTCTATGTTATATGAGTAAGTGCAGCCACAGAGGTGGTGTGTTTTTACAAAATCATCTTATTTCATGGTGAATACGCCTTATCAATGTTAAAGCAATGGGAAGGCCGCTCCAGAGGGCAGCGAGAAATAACCCTAAGCTATCTGTTATGCTGTGGCTGTATTTCACACTCCCGCGGGTCATGTGATATTTGAGTAATCCAAAATGATGATTCCTTGACCAAAACAAGGCTTCTTCATGTAAATGAAGGTAGTTTTTGTCTAATATAAATAGAAATACCCTGAAATAACCACAGAGTGTCACTTAAAAGTACCATCGTGCAATACAGCCCAAGCACCACTCATGTAATAACCACTGACTCAGTCACTTTAGCATGCAGCTCTATCTATGTACTGTTGCGATAACGTATTTGTATTGAATAGGCGCCTATCCTGTATAAGTGCTGCGGGTGACAACCCTGGTAATTTGAAGAGTGCTCCGTCGCATTATCGCAGTGGTACGGTACGTAGATATATAGCCAAGACCAGAGAATTGGGCAAAACCTGCTACTGGGAGGTCCTTATCCCCCATAATAATATAGGTTAACTACCATCACCTCACACTATCGAAATGACCTGTTTAAATGTCCATTTAGGAGTGGCTTATCCTATTCTGACTACCATGCTCTCAGACATGACAAGTTAACAGTAGTCATTTATGACAGACAGTGGAACCTGGAGGTAACCAAGCCTATCACAAGACATTTAGGAGTGCTCCCCCCATTGGAGGGTTACACTCACCTCAAGAACCCCTGCAGTTTTATCAATGAAGTTTGTCCTTAGCGGCTATGCCAAACTCTCTGGTCTGGACTATATTTCTGAGTGGATAAAACAGGCAATACTCACCATTAACAAGATGCACTACCAGCTCCCCCCATGTCAGAATCAACATTTTGGTAAAATTATCCTAATTTGGCCAAAATGTGCGACATCTGGCTGGTTTTGTACAAGCAGGTCACTGCATGCGATGTTGGTGATAACGGGGCGGTGTTATTGATTGTTGTCAGTTAGCTGGAGACTGTGTTACTGTATACTGTATACCACCAGACGGTTACTGATAGGTAGGTACCGTTTACTGCTCTATTTCGTGTACCTTAGTGGTTTGAATAAGCGCACCTGCGATTAATAATTTCGATGGTACCATTTACCCTGCGCTTATACAAGACCTGCGCTTATTCAAGATACGAAAATGGCCTAAATTTTCATTTCAATACCCTCATTCATTCTGCACTTTTTCAAGACCCCTGCACTTATTCAAGCCACTTTGGTAGCCCTTAAAAGGCTCTGCATCAATGCATCATGCCCTTTTTTGCCATGATGCTTCTCCGGGTACCACTTTTCAGTGAAAATGTCTCCCCCTCAACAAGCGAAATGTTTGACTTTGGTCACCAAGGAGGCTCATGCATCGAGTTCAAAGCGGGAAGGGAGTGTCTTTCTGCAAAAAGACTTTAGGATTGGTCACATGCACTGCATGAATGTAGACATTTAAGCAAATTTTGTTGTTGCTTAAAGTCACTCTTTAAGTTCAGTAAATGCTAGGGTATACTGTCTTTGAGTCAACCATGTACCTTGAGTCAACCACTTTACATTTTTCTCAACACCAAATTGTGACTTAAAACACATGTTTTAATGGGATTCCCAATGTTTTTATTGAAATGATAGGGGGGAGATTCTGCTATGTTACCTATTTTAGAGCTTAGTTGTTACTCCCTCCACCATAAGGCTAAATTACTGTGTATTGCCACTTCTCATCACAATTTCCAGCTTACAAAATGAATAAATCATGCCACAACCCCAAATATAGGCCTTCTGCTTTAGATCTGTGTCCATGTAGCTAATGTGTTGTAGAAAGCATTTATATTATAGAATGGTATGTTCTAAGAATAAAACAAGTTTAAAAATAAAGATTTATGTGTGATTTGGCAGACCAGTGGCCTTCACAAAAGATTATGTTAATCTACCAAGGTGGTTGACTCTAGGTACCGATGTGGTTGACTCATGGTATTGATGTAGTGACATTAAAAACATTAGCCATTGGAAGTCCATTAGACTTCAAAGAGTTGGATCGGAATGTCAGGCCCTCACTGTCTGAAATGCCTAACACTTCAGAAAAAACATCCAAATCTGTCTTTAGGGGTCCAGACTGCCTAGCACACCACAGAATAGGTCCCAGAATAGATCATAGGGGAAAAAAAGGTCCAGGTGGCCGACTCATGGGCAGTTTACAAGAAGGTCATGATGACATTTAATCTGCTTTAGTTGGTGTTTAGGCCTACTAAAAGCGCTTAAACCAAGACTTTAAGCAGTTCAATATTTGCTTAAGGTGGGTCAATCCCATGGTGTAAAAGTAGCTAGATTTTCATCAGGTTTTTGTCATAAGACCATAATAGCATTTTAGAACAATTTGATATAACTTGTTCCAATATGAGACAAAGGTCCCCTGGTGATCTATGTTCAAACTAGAGAATGTACCTGTGCAGAAAGCTGTGCAGTGACCAGAAATGGCATCATATTGACCTTAAATGCCAACATTCACGCAGTGATGACTGTGGACGATGCCAACTACTGAATTCTCATTTATTATCTATTAATCATTCATTTATTACATTTTTTTTGTAAATGGATGCTTTACCCAAAGTTCCATTACAGATTTGTAACATTAGCACAGGCAATTGGCAAGTCCGTATATATATATGGACTTGCGGTCTCCTTTACAAGTGCACTGGTAGAAATAAGAATATCTAATACATTTAACCAGCCCTTATGGCAACCTTTTGTAGCATATAGATATAACATATGCAACATGCCATGCTTTAGCTGTATGTCGCTAACGGGACCTGGTCCAACTGTCATGCAGGATAGATAAAAGAAATATTAATCAATTAATCAATGACGTAGTACATTTCATTATGTATTCTCACGCAATGCCCTTAATACATTTATACTGTTTTATTACACTTTTATCTATCCATAACTAGCTTGTCATATTAAAGTAATGTAGGGGTCAGATTCTGGGTCAGTGGTCTCCTTTGCGCACCGAACCAATCCAGTAACGTAGGGCATGGTTCAAAAAACGTCTTTTCTGGGACCGTCACAACAATATACTGCCATTGATGCTTTAACAGCACAACATTTTTTTACACCACTGGTCTAGGGGTAAAAATTTGGCGGGTGTGTGGGCCTCATGAAGCATAGTAACAAGGTATAGATTTTTCGCTAAAAACAAGTGGCATTTTTGCCCCCCACCAAAAAGGGTCAGAATTACCCCCCCCCCCCCAAGTCAAGGGGTTAAACATTTCTTTGATCCCCTCCCAAAACACATCACCCACCCCCCCTAATGATGACAAATGAGGTATATTATAATTATATTCTGCCAATAAAGTATTAACAGCACTATTGTACATTTATCTCCTCATTACTAGGTACTCACATTAGAGTAATACGCATGCTGTCATCAAAACATTAACCCTATTTCACCTTTACCTGTCCCCTACCAGGTGCTCACATGGAGGTGCAGCAGACTACAGGGTTGTAACAGTCAGTGAGTGCTGATACATGAGGCGCGTCCAATGGCCCCTGGTACCACACAGGGCAATGAAGGTCAGTACATGCTGAGGGGGTGTCTTGTCTTAACCCTTTAAGGACGGCATATTGCTCAAAGGTGATATTTGCAATAATGATGTACCAATGCAACTCTGGAGAGTATCTCTTCTGTGCTGCATTGGTACATCATAACGACCCTTTGAGAGTGTCTCAACTTTGTAGGATTGCCATGACGCTTGAATGCAGCACTGGAGAGTTACTAACTAGGGCTGCATTATGCATTGTGACAATCAAGGGCATAAAGCTGTCCTCAAAGGGTCAATCAAGGATCACATTTGATTGACCTCCATCCCCTTAATATCATTCTTTTTCAGTGTTTGGAACTCATTGAAGTAAGCTTCAGAAATTGGGAAAAATAGGATATATATAGCCACTTTAAGCAACAAAATGCCAACGTTCATGCAGTGTGACTCTATGCTAGTGGTCAGTATTCTCCCCCTCTTTGCAGGACCCACCAGCACCAGCAGCACAGGCGGCATGGAGAAGGGTACCCCGTATGAAGAGCTGGGCTTTAGAGAGTCTGCTGAACATGAGGAATGTAAGTTTATTTTCTATGGAATACAAGAGAGCTACTGGTTTAATGCTTTAAGGATGGGTGTTGCTAAACGATGACGTTGGTCGTCATGATGCACCAATGAAGCCCCGGCAACTCGCCAGTGCATCATGCCAGTACATCATGCCGACCTTTTGGGATTGTCAACTTTGGCAGTAAAAAAAATCCAAAATGGGAAACTTTATACATTATATGGGAGTGCACCTTGAGCACAAATGCAATTATTACTTTGCTGTAATTGTACTTAATCTTAACTCAGATATAAAGATAAATGTTTGGAAAAGGGTAGATATTTCTGTCTTCCATAAGCCTCCCATCATGTTTCATGTGCATGACCAATCTGTCCGACATACATGTCATGACAAAGGCGCGGTCTAGTTTGTAATCATCCACGGTACACGGTGGAAGATGGGGGAAGTTTGTTTGTTTGTTTGTTTATGTAGTTTAATGTCCCATTAGCTAAAACAGAGGAGACTTTTAAGCTACAGCGGATGATTGTATAAAGGATGTTCCAATCTATTAAATGAACTGAAGATAGAAGTCCCACTCCTACACATTTGTCAAGGCAAATGGTTCTTCTGACACCACATAGACATGGTGTGAGAGGGACAGGCCATTGGTTACTGTAAGTCTAACAATGCATAGGAAAAGGCAGCCAAAGATTCCAGGCTCATACAACTGTGTGCATTGAGTCTGGAGAAATAAATCCCTGCTTACCAAGCTGCCCACACCCACTCGTATCAGGAGTGTGGTCATAACGAGTGAAGGTTTGCATACAATCTATTCCCAACCCCTTTAAACTTTTATTTCTGACATTTTGTCCCATTATTGAGCCTCCTCTGGGAATTTGCACTTCAAGGTATAACTACACAAATACATGCCAAGCATGCTGCTCTGTTTAACCCTGTGGTAATATAAAGAAGGGAGGGTGTATTATAGTTATCTCATTCTTTGCTGGTTCCTGCTGGTTGCAATGGGAACCAGTATAGCTCAACAACAACAGAACAATAAGGTATCAATTGTCGTAGAAGAGCACTAATGATTATAATGAAAGACTGTTTGTGTTGTGTTTCTCAGTCAGTAATTGACTATATCATCTGAACCCCTCTCCAGGTGACTCCCACCTTTGACCCTCAAGATGGATGCAAATTAGTGTGTAGCACTTTAAACCTCAGACATGTTTGCCTTCTCCTTTGTGTATAGATTTGTAGCATCCCTGGTGCCAGAAAAGAGACTAGTCAGCAGTGGGGCTTTGTAATGCTATTGTGATGTTTTATTGTTATTTGCTTTGTTATGTGTTATTTGTCATTGTGATGTGTTAATTGTCATTGTGATTTGTTATTGTTATTTGTTATTGTTATTATGATGTGCTACTACTTACAGCATCACTGGTGCCCCAGAAGAGACGAGTCAGCATTGATACAGCGGTGCGGCTACGTAATGCGGTTATAGTGGTGTCTATCATCTCTGTGATTGTGCTAGCTGTACTAGGCGCTGTTACACTCGGTATGTATACACATCAGTTATTCACTCCTCTTCCTTTTACATAAATGGCCATGTCTCACCAAATCAATCCAAGTCGAAAGTCTATGACCGCGTGCAATCTATGACCACGTGCAATCTATGTCCAGCTATTTAGGGCAGATATATATTGGAATTGAAGTAAAAATTAGCAATATGAAGCCTTAACATATCCATTAACCTTTTCCATTCTCTCTATCCACATCTGCCTCAAGTAAATTTCTTTCAAGCTGGTCATATATTTCACCCGGTCACCCTGACGCTTGCTTTGTTGCCAAAAGCATTCACCTACAAGGTTCAGGTATTTTGGTAAGGGTCAGGCATTGCTGGGCTCACCTATATGAAGATCAGGTATTGTTAGATTCACCCAAATAGCTTGACATTATGCCCATGCTGGACCCTCTTGACCAAGTCTTGCAATGCTGGACTATAGGGTGCCTCTCTTTCTCAAGAGACCAGCAATGTCAGACTCGTTGTACAGGATTGGCTTAGTACTCACAGAGTTGCTCAGATGTGCTGCATTCGTGCATAATGCAGACAAAGGGAGAAGTTGCTATACAAGCTGCTATACAAGTTGGCATACTCAATCCTACACTTTCCTTTTTGTATCTGAGATGATTGTATAACCCTTTCCCTCTTACAATCTGCCATTCATTATGGCAAGAGATTCTTAATATGTGCAATACAAGACTCTAATTTCAGCTATTAGTTTGCTTATTTAGTGTTGACGAGGACAGGTGGCAGCACTGAATAGTCTCCTACCTAAAATTCCTCCATTCCTGAACCTACCAACAGAGTCTACTAGGACTTGGTGTATCACTTCAAATGTTGGTACATTGTTGATGTAATTAAGTGCTGAATAGAATTCTGGGAGCGTTATATTTTTCCTGATTGATTTCTTTGGATTTAGCACACCTGAATGTCACAAAATAATTGAGATATACCATCCTTAAACAGCTCAGGACAGGGATATGTCCTTCTTATTCAAGCTCTGTTTAACAAATTGTCTTTACTTCCACCTCAAATTATTTCAGCCTGTAGGTATACTTATCATCTGGTTCTGGGCATTATTTACATGGACAGGGGTTGCTAGTATTTAGAAGTGTTTACACCCAGATCATACCTTTAAGGGCTGCATAGTGCCTCAATCTGATATGTCCTGTCTCATCATAAGGAAGCACTATGCTAAGGCCATTGCAAACATAAATTTGTTTCCTATCACCAATCCATGAATTATGAGGGCACTGTTTTTGAATAAGGGAATTTTGGCTATCTGTGAACTCAATTGATTTTTTAGTAAACTGTGATCTGCAAAAGTGAATTGGCATGTCTCGTCCAAATGATTGCATCCGTGGCACTGTAAGTCTTAATCTGATACCAAATATGTCCATATTTGCCCATTTTCACCATTTTCCCACTAAAATTTGCAATAACAAAAAATGCATTACAGAGACAACAGCAAGGACACATTGAAGTACTATGGGGCCCTAAAGAGTTAACATGCCTGTTGTCCACTGTGCTGTCCCCTATGTATGGTGTATCTTCTTTGTGGTTAAACTTATAAGCTTTTCCTGTTTGCACTGAGACAGGTGGTGCTGTGCTTTGTATGGTGCACTGTAAAACTGCTGTAATTACTACCACAGCCTTCTGCATCTGCTAACCCAAGAGCTTTCAGATATGATATTTTTATGACGAAAAATCCATAGGCCACTGTACTATAGAAACCTATACAAGTAATTCATTCCCTGGATAGTTTATTTTGTTTTTGTTTCCTCTCCAAGTACTACATTGTTTAGGGAGCACATTACAGATATTGAGTAACACTTAACATTGCGAGAATAAGTTAAATATGCTGAGCTGTTGAAATCTGCAGATCATAGAAACTCATATCACAGGGTGCAGCTTCATCCACTAGCCAGGGTCAGTGGCCACCTGGTGGTTGGCTGTGGAACTAAACATGGAGGACCTTATTGTTCTGTTGCGCTGGGTCTATAAATATTTATCTAAGTTATGTTGCTCTCTTACAGTTGGTGCCATCATTGATGAGAGTTCTTCATCCTTTGCATTTGCAGTAAGTTTATAGTTCATATCTAATACTCCACAACTAAGGGTTCGCCTGCTATCAACAGCTGTAATACCAACTACCTCTCTTGGGAGATAGACCTCCTAATAAGCCTTAGTACTAAATTACCAAGTCCTATCGCATAATTTGTTGTTTAACATGTTACTAGTAGGTCACTAAATATGTAGATAATAAGTATGTGGGTATATGATGATAAACGCAGCACATAAATGCTTAGTTACACTACATTTTCCCTTTTACTTTGCATTTTGACATCCTATATAGCCAGGGATCCACTTCCCGTGGTGAGTTATGGTCCAGTGGCCAGTGACTAATTACAACTATGGTATACGTGCATCATGCTGGTCCCACAATAATACAATCCAAAAGGGTCATCATGATGCACCAATGGAGTGCTAGTGATTTAGCAAGTTAGCACTGTGTAGGTATATCATGACAACAAATACTTACGCAAACAATAATGATTATTCTTGTTTGTTTCCACTTTCAGCTTAATGGCTTTCTTGATGCTCTGTCGTCACTGGTTGTAATATGGCGCTTCTCGGGGAGTGGTAGTAGTTTATACTCAACGAGGCGCGAGGCCATGTAAGTAGACTGTCCTACAATACACATGGGGCAGATGTACATAGAAATAGCCGGAAAAAGTAAATGGATGTTTTGAGACTGTTTTAATACTTATTTGATTCTAATTTTTTCATAATACCTTTGCAAATTCAGGCTTGCCAGCCATAGATTGATCTGGTCATAGATTGCACTCGGTTATAAACATTCAACTTTTATCGATTTGGTGAGACGAGTAATTTCCAAAATGGGACACGATGTGGACCAACTAGTTAGTACTAGTATTGATCAACAGGGGTAGTACCAGCTTTCCCGCCAGTGACTCAGTGACGTTTCCTATATGTTATTGTGCAGAAATCAGCCAATTAGAGCCCTGTGTATGGGGGAGGATCAGATAAATAAAATTTGAACCTGTTTGATATGAGATCGCAAGCCCAGAACGGCCTGAGATGCAAAATTTGGGCTTAAATCAGGACCTAAATCGTATTATAAAGCCTTAGTGATTCTATTTACCATCTAAACATGGAGTATTTATAAACATAAACATATTTACAAACACAAACCTATGCCAGGATCTACAATACCTCCTTGTATAAAGTATATAGCCCTATGATTTCATGGTCTGAGTTAGATTTGTGAGAATAGCGCCGATTTGAGTAAAAATTTGGGTAGTGGAGCCTTACCCTTTCAATATTCTTACACTTCACTTTGCATTACACATTGGTGTTTTATTCTGCAGTGCCTGCATCATACTGGGAGTGTTCTTCTTCCTGTCTGCTGTCATCATCTTCGTCCAGTCCGTCTACAGCCTCGTTAATGTACTCGTCCCCATCGCTGTAAGTTCACATGGTTACTGTTTTAGGGACTGGTCACTTCAAAATACGGGGTGGCTCGTGGTAGGAAAATATTGCCAGTTGAATTATCATAGGGTTAGAGCCTATTTCTGTAAGTTCTGCAGTTACTGTGTTAGAGACTGCCCTCTAAACAGCACACTGGAATTGAACGTCTGTGATTTGGGTGAATCTGGACACCAAAACAGAATCCAGAATCTCTAGTGCTGTTTAGAGGGTGGTCATTTAATGAATATTGGGTTGGTGTTGGGCAGGAAATAAGTGAGTCCTATGCTGTGATGAAACACTCATGCATCATACTAAACATACACCCCCCAAAGTGTTGTCAGTGCAGTGCTTTGCTGCTGCATTATGAAGAACAGGTTTGTGAGAATAAATCCAGTCAAACTAATTTCAACATGTGTAGAGACAGCTCCATTCACATCAATTAGATTAGATCTATGTGAACGTTACTGTTTTAGGGACTAGTCATTGGGTGGTGGTGAGACAATTGCTGTGTCTCACCAAATCAATACAAGTTATAACTCTATGACCCAAGCACCTTTTATACCAGCAGAACTGAAAATGGTATAAAAATGGCTACATTAAAATATAATAATTTCATTTAATCATGTCCTAGAGAATTTTTTTTTTCTTAATTGTGGGCTCCCCGTATATAGAGGTGTCCAGGTCACATAGGTGCATCATAGAGTTTCAACTTGTGTCAATTCGGTGAGGCACAGCCAAATGAGCTATATGTTATCATGGGGCATTCATGCAATATACTGACAATATAGAGCTCTTGCACTCCCAAAGACAGACACAACTTCATTTGAATAATCCTCAGATAGATTCTATATGAAAGGAAGAAATAATCAACAACAGTTTGATGTCAATGTAAAGGTTGAAAAAAGTCTTCAATTACCTGAAAAACAAACAGGCACTTCCAAACCCTTAGTTCCAGATCAGGTATGTTTTTTTGGCGCAGTCCACTACAGTCCTTAGATCAGTGCTAGGTTAACTGTACACTAACTTACAAATTCCTGTGAGCATCGACTTATATAGGTGTAAGCCTATTCACCCATATAAGCCACACCTCAGACTTTGACAAATCTTATAAGCCTAACAGGGGGTCTGAAAATCTTGGAACTTTGACAAATCCTATAAGCCTAACAGGGGGTCTGAAAATCTTGGAACTTTGACAAATCTTATAAGCCTAACAGGGGGTCTGAAAATCTTTAGTACTGTATTTTATTGCTAGAAACTCGCGGCAAGCTTTTTTAAGCTGTCAAACTAATGCTATGAGTTAATTCCATGTTTCAGAGTATCTTTCTGTGGCATGGCTGCCAGAGTAATGCTATGAGTCTTGTTGTGGTTTCAGACTGCCTTCCTGTGGTGGGGCTCCATGATTGACGGTGTGGCGTGCACCCTGCTACTGGCGGCCAAGCTCTACCTCGCTGTTAAACTAGAGAGTAGGGCCCTCCTCACTGATGGTGAGTCACACCCTAAACCTTTAAACTTAAAGGGCACATAATGCCATAATCCTATAAGCCAGACAGCAAGTCTGAACATTTAATATTAGTTTAGTATTGTTCTACACTAGGACAAACTCTCATATAAGCCACAGCTTTTTATATCACATTAAAGCTTGTTCTTTCTTCCCTACAATTTATGGGAGAATTTATGGTATACACAGAGAAAAGAAGTAGAATCACTGTGACTCCCGACTTGATCACTGAGGTAATTCTCCTCTAAAGTGACTCCTTAACATTAGCAGGACTCTGCAATAGCTCTATAATGACTCCTATTGTAAGACTGCCTAATAATTAGGAGTCACTTTACAGTGGTAGGGAGAATTACCTCAGTGATCGAGTCCAGATTTCGTGAGTCACTGTGATTCTACTTCTTTTCTCTCTGTACCCTTTATTGCCATGTTGTACGAAGGGTTGATGAGATGTTTTATTCAAAATCTGTACTAAGGCCAAATAAAAAGTTGGTCAATGGATTTCCAAAGAATTCCGGAAATTTGGGTGCGCGGAATTCATCGACCATGTCTTTTCTTTGGACTGGCCTTATAAGCAGGTTCAAAATCATTGTAAGTTAAGATAACAACAGATAAGCATGCACCTTGTTGCATCATGCCAAGCACTAAAATACTCCCTTAAATCAAATTCCATATTTCTGTTGTTACAGCCTTTAATACAGCAGCGGGGGTCCTGCTGGCTCTATCCACCATTGTGTCAGAACTTGTGTACCACAATAACAATGACATCTGGCAGCTAGACGCCATTGTGGGCGTAATCTGTAGTCTAGTCATCTTTGGTTACGGTGTATGGTGAGTTATTTATATTAAAATTTAACAAATTTTGCAAATGAAACAGGTGTTTGAATCTTCACTGGGATTTGTATTCTGAGCAAATTGGCAGTCTGCATGGCTCGGATCTGGCACTATTTACAAATTGGGCAGGTCAGAATGTCAATATTTGCATTCTGCACAAATTGGTGAATAGTTTCCAAATGAGCCATACTTGAATTACATCAAAGTTTGTTTTCTGTTTCAGGATTGTTTACGAGAGTTATCACTGTATACAAGGGGACAAAGTAAACCAAGGAATGGATGCTGCAAAGGATGAGAACAATTAGCCATGGTGAATGGTGTCATAAATGATACATTAGATCAAATCTCCAACAAAAAGCACAATCATTTAATTTATTCATCTTATATATTTTCTGGCATCTACCAAATAGAAAACAAATATTATTGCAGTGGCGATGGCCTATAGGTATAATCACGGTACTGGTAAACAATGAGGGAATTTACGGCTTGTTACTTGTTACTTTTTATGCTGTACCATAATTGCAATTTCACACAAGTTTAAAAAAAGTGTTGGCCTTATAAAAGATCCAGTGATAGAGGGGTATTGAAATATCTTGTACGAAATGATGCATCTTCATAATCAATTCACTGCATGCTCTATCTGATTCAAGCAGTTTTCAGCCACTATTTTTTTTTATTAAAGCAGCTTAATTTGCTTCCAGCTGCTGGAGAGTCGGCCAATTATAATCTTTTATTTGTGCTTAGAGTAGCTTAAATCCAATAGTTTATGCAGTTGGATTTAGCTCAAAGCTCTTAGCTTTGTTATATCCAGATTTGCACATGTCTGATATCAGAAGATTCATCAAACAGGTATGCTGCAAAAGAGGAACAATCTCATAATGCCAACTGTGAATATACAACTAATTCATATGGCAACCTTTTTCCTTTCTGGGAGGACCCAATGTAATCACCTGGTTTCTGTATTTTTAATTTAGATATTTATCAAATCAATTTGTGGGTGGGTGTAGCCCTTACTGCTTTATAGCAGCATACAATCATGTCCTATACCACCTTAGGAATGACCCCACCTTTTTCTTAGGGTATGTATGAGTGTTTCGCTTGGTAACAATATGAATGACGGTCGGTGAGCATACAAATGTTGCTTGGTAACTGTATAAATGTCATTTAGTGACATACAAATGTCACTCAGTGCCATACAAATGAAGAGTTTTGTCAAAAAACGTTTAAAAAAATCCATCCCAGAATCAAAGCATAAAGAGATTTCTGTATGATACCATAGTTGAAATTCTAGTGATCAGGATATAATGTGTAGACTAGAAAGGACCTAAAGACAAACAAATTTTAAAACAAGAAATTTTCATACTGTCACAACAGCACTTTAAGGTAAACAGGTTAGGTTAGCATTATTTCTAGCCAACTTGGAAATTATTTAATCGTACTGTATGAATATCAAACTGTGATACTCTATGTAAATTAACTCTGTTCTAAACTGTTGCTAACCAAAATGATGTGCAATAAAAAAAAAAGGCCCTGTGTAGGGAAGGTCTTTGCCATGGAGTGTTGACTCAGTGGTTATCTTTATACTAATCATCCATCTTAGATTGTCATGCTGATTATGTGATGGAAAACCTCCGCAGACCTGCAGAATATGGTACATAACCTCTGAGGCACAGCCTCAGAGGTTATATTCCATATCCTACAGGTGCAAGGTCCTTTATCACTTCTACTTCGCCCTCCGGCCATGGTGGAGCAAAAAGATGTTATGTATTTATGCTTAGATGAGAAATTTACATGATTTTCAAAATTTGGTTCCATGAGATAATGTGGGGTTTGAGCCTGCACAGGTCCACATTTAACGCTGATCTCCCCGACTGGCTCAGTTGGTAACACTGTCAACATTGCGGGTTCCGGTCTGAGGCACATTTTTACCTAGTGACCCTTTTTAACAAAACTTTTTACTAGCTCATCCCTCTATCCATAGTAGTACAAGAAAATATTACCATCTTTAATTGAAAAATATACATGATTTCAAAAAATCTTTTCCATGGGATAAAAGGGATATTTAGCAAACCTGACATAGCTCATTAGACCCAGAGGCAGCCTATGCTTTCATCACTGTTATGTCTTCATTTTATGAGCTACCTCGGGTTTGCTATTGTGTATCACATTATACACTGATCTAATTTAAAGGTGTAATACAATACACTCCGCTCAGGTGTTTGGCCTATTGTTCTTACTGTAGGTTTATTCTCATATTTCTCTTCTGCTACCCTGAGGGTGCTGTGCGGAGGTTTTGTGGGTGCTGTGTGGAGGTTTTGTGAAATCTGAGCGGAGGATTTGTAAACTATTTCATCTAGAAAAATCGGGGCTTCTTCTGAGACTCAAACCCTTGCAGAAACTACTTCCTGGCTGGATATCCTCATGACTATCCTCAAGAATAGCACTGTGATTATCCTTGCCTGAATTGATTCCTGGCTGGATATCCATGAAGATATCCTTGTGAATATCCGTGTTGCTCTCAAAAACTGCTTCCTGGCTTGATATCCTTATGAATATCCTTACAGATATCCTTGTAAATGTCCTTGCAGAAGCTGTTACCTTGTGAATATCCTTTAAGATATCCCTGTAAATATCCCGGCAGAAAGTGCTATCATTGCAGAAACTTATTGCTGGTTGGATATCCTCATGAATATCCTTAAAGATATTCTTGTAAATATTTTTGCAGAAACTGCTTCCTGTCTTGATATCCTTATGAATATCCTTCAAGATATCCTCATGAATATCCTCGTAATATCTGCTTTCTGGCTGGATATCCTTATGAATATCCTAATGAATATCCCTGTGATTATCCTTGCATGAACTGATTCCTGGCTGAATCCTTGTGAATATCGTCATGAATAACTTTAAAGATACTCTTGTGAACATCCTTGCAGAAAATGCGTCATGGCTGGATATCCTCACTAATATGCTTAAAGACATCCTTATGAATATCCTCACAGAAACTGCTTGCTGGCTGGATATCCTCATGAATAGCCTTGCAGAATTTGCTTACTGGCTGGATATCCTTATGAATATCCTTGAGGATATCCTCATTAAAAATCCTTGCAGAAACTGCTTCCTGTCTGGATATCCTCAAGATCATCCTGATGAATAGCCTTGTATCCTTGCATGAACTGATTCCTGGCTGTATATCCATGAAGATATCCTTGTGAATATCCTCATGAATATCCTTAAAGATAGCCTTGTGTATATCTTGGAAGAAACTGCTTCCTGGCTGGATATCCTTGTGAATCTCTTTAAAGATATTCTTGTGAATATCCTGGCAGAAGCTGGATATCCTTATGAATATCCATGAAGATATCCTCATGGATATCCTTGCAGAAACTGTGACATGGCTGGATATCCTTATGAATATGCTCAAAGATATCCGTATGAATATCCTTGCAGAAACTGCTTCCTGTCTGGATATCCTCATGAATATCCTCATGAATAGCTTTGTAATTATCCTTGCATGAACTGATTCCTGGCTGAATACCCTTAAAGATATCCTTGTGAATATCCTAATGAATATCCTCAAAGATACCTTTGTGAACATTCATGCAGAAACTGCTTCCTGGCTGGATATCCTCCTGAATTTCTCGGTCGATAACCTCATTGCTGTGAAATAGAGGGTTACATTGGTAAATGCAGAATGATGCCCTCTACTGGTCATGTTGCTAAGATGGAACACTAGCCATGGACATCATTCTGCATATTCCCGTTACATAATCTACTGGATATCGGTTGTGGTGATGTACAATTCTACAGTTTGACTGTGTTTTTCTAGGACAAGCTATTAGCCGGCCCACATTATTATCCAACACTATTTCAAACCTCATAAGATTGGGCTGTCTTTTTGTCAGCCAAGATATGAGGCAGCGCGTAGAATATCCTTGTAGTAAACGGCTTCCTGTCTGCATATCCTTATGAATATCCGCATGAATAGCATTGTGATTATCCTTGCAGAAACTAATTGCTGGTTGGATATCCTCATGAATATCCTCAAAGATATTCTTGTAAATATGCTTGCAGAAACTGCTTGCTGTCTGGATATCCTAATGAATATCCTTCAAGATATCCTCATGAACATCCTCGTAGAATCTGCTTTCTGGCTTGATATCCTTAGGAATATCCTAATGAATATCCCTGTGATTATCCTTGCTTGAACTGATTCCTGGCTGAATCCTTGTGAATATCGTCATGAATAACTTTAAAGATACCCTTGTGAACATCCTTGCAGAAACTGCGTCATGGTTGGATATCCACACTAGTATGCTTAAAGACATCCTTATGAATATCCTCAAGGAAACTGCTTGCTGGCCGAATATCCTTATGAATATCCTTGCAGAAACTGCTTACTGGCTAGATATCCTCATGAATATCCTTGAGGTTATCCTCATACAAATCCTGGCAGAAACTGCTTACTGTCTGGATATCCTCATGAACATCCTCATGAATAGCCTTGTGATTATCCTTGCATGAACTGATTCCTGGCTGAATATCCATGAAGATATCCTTGTGAATATCCTCATGAATATCCTTAAAGATAGCCTTGTGTATATCTTGGAAGAAACTAGTTCCTGGCTGGATATCCTTGTGAATCTCCTTAAAGATATTCTTGTGAATAATTTTGCAGAAACTGCTTCCTGGCTGGAAATCCTTATGAATATCCTAAAGATATCCCTGTGAATATCCTGGCAGAAGCTGGATATCCTGATGAATATCCATGAAGATATCCTCATGGATGTCCTTGCAGAAACTGCGACATGGCTGGATATCCTTATATATATGCTCAAAGATATCCTTATGAATATCCTTGCAGCAACTGCTTCCTTGCTGGATATCCTCATGAATATCCTCATGAATAGCCTTGTGATTATCTTTGCATGAACTGATTCCTGGCTGAATACCCTTAAAGATATCCCTGTGAATATCCTAATGAATATCCTCAAAGATACCCTTGTGAACATTCTTGCAGAAACTGCTTCCTGGCTGGATATCCTCCTGAATTTCTCTGTCGATAACCTCATTGCTGTGAAATAGAGGGTTACATTGGTGAATGCAGAATGATGCCCTCTACTGGTCATGTTGCTAAGATGGAATACTAGCCAAGGACATCATTCTGCAAATTCTAGTCACATAATCTACTGGATATCGGTTGTGGTGATGTACAATTTTACAATTTGACTGTGTTTTTCTAGGACAAGCTATTAGCCGGCCCACATTATTATCCAACACTATTTCAAACCTTTTAAGATTGGGCTGTCTTTTTGTCAGCCACAGTATAAAGCAGCGCGTAGAATATCCTTGTACTAAACTGCTCCCTGTATGCATATCCTTATGAATATCCTCATGAATAGCCTTTTGACTATCATTGCAGAAACTAATTGCTGGTTGGATATCCTCATGAATATCCTTAAAGATATTCTTATAATTGTTTTCCCCACACAAACTTGTTCCTGGCTTGATATCCTTATAAATATCCTCATGAATAGCCTTGTGATTATCCTTGCAGAAACTAATTGCTGGTTGGATATCCTCATGAATATCCTTAACGATATTCTTGTAAATAGGCTTGCAGAAACTGCTTGCTGTCTGGATATCCTAATGAATATCCTTCAAGATATCCTGGTTGGATATCCTCATGAATATCCTTAACAATATTCTTGTAAATATGCTTGCAGAAACTGCTTGCTTGCCGGATATCCTTATGAATATCCTTGCAGAAACTGCTTACTGGCTAGATATCCTCATGAATATCCTTGAGGTTATCCTCATACAAATCCTGGCAGAAAACTGCTTCCTGTCTGGATATCCTCATGAACATCCTCATGAATAGCCTTGTAATTATCCTTGCATGAACTGATTCTTGGCTGAATATTCATGAAGATATCCTTGTGAATATCCTCATGAATATCCTTAAAGATAGCCTTGTGTATATCTTGGAAGAAACTAGTTTCTGGCTGGATATCCTTGTGAATCTCCTTAAAGATATTCTTGTGAATAATTTTGCAGAAACTGCTTCCTGGCTGGATATCCTTATGAATATCCTAAAGATATCCCTGTGAATATCCTGGCAGAAGCTGGATATCCTTATGAATATCCATGAAGATATCCTCATGGATAGCCTTGCATAAACTGCGACATGGCTGGATATCCTTATGAATATGCTCAAAGATATCCTTATGAATATCCTTGCAGCAACTGCTACCTTGCTGGATATCCTCAAGAATATCCTCATGAATAGCCTTGTGATTATCTTTGCATGAACTGATTCCTGGCTGAATACCCTTAAAGATATCCCTGTGAATATCCTAATGAATATCCTCAAAGATACCCTTGTGAACATTCATGCAGAAACTGCTTCCAGGCTGGATATCCTCCTGAATTTCTCTGTTGATAACCTCATTGCTGTGAAATAGAGGGTTACATTGGTGAATGCAGAATGATGCCCTCTACTGGTCATGTTGCTAAGATGGAATACTAGCCATGGACATCATTCTGCAAATTCTAGTCACATAATCTACTGGATATCGGTTGTGGTGATGTACAATTCTACAATTTGACTGTGTTTTTCTAGGACAAGCTATTAGCCGGCCCACATTATTATCCAACACTATTTCAAACCTTTTAAGATTGGGCTGTCTTTTTGTCAGCCACAGTATAAAGCAGCGCGTAGAATATCCTTGTACTAAACTGCTCCCTGTATGCATATCCTTATGAATATCCTCATGAATAGCCTTTTGACTATCATTGCAGAAACTAATTGCTGGTTGGATATCCTCATGAATATCCTTAAAGATATTCTTATAATTGTTTTCCCCACACAAACTTGTTCCTGGCTTGATATCCTTATAAATATCCTCATGAATAGCCTTGTGATTATCCTTGCAGAAACTAATTGCTGGTTGGATATCCTCATGAATATCCTTAACGATATTCTTGTAAATATGCTTGCAGAAACTGCTTGCTGTCTGGATATCCTAATGAATATCCTTCAAGATATCCTGGTTGGATATCCTCATGAATATCCTTAACAATATTCTTGTAAATATGCTTGCAGAAACTGCTTGCTTGCCGGATATCCTTATGAATATCCTTGCAGAAACTGCTTACTGGCTAGATATCCTCATGAATATCCTTGAGGTTATCCTCATACAAATCCTGGCAGAAAACTGCTTCCTGTCTGGATATCCTCATGAACATCCTCATGAATAGCCTTGTAATTATCCTTGCATGAACTGATTCTTGGCTGAATATTCATGAAGATATCCTTGTGAATATCCTCATGAATATCCTTAAAGATAGCCTTGTGTATATCTTGGAAGAAACTAGTTTCTGGCTGGATATCCTTGTGAATCTCCTTAAAGATATTCTTGTGAATAATTTTGCAGAAACTGCTTCCTGGCTGGATATCCTTATGAATATCCTAAAGATATCCCTGTGAATATCCTGGCAGAAGCTGGATATCCTTATGAATATCCATGAAGATATCCTCATGGATAGCCTTGCATAAACTGCGACATGGCTGGATATCCTTATGAATATGCTCAAAGATATCCTTATGAATATCCTTGCAGCAACTGCTACCTTGCTGGATATCCTCAAGAATATCCTCATGAATAGCCTTGTGATTATCTTTGCATGAACTGATTCCTGGCTGAATACCCTTAAAGATATCCCTGTGAATATCCTAATGAATATCCTCAAAGATACCCTTGTGAACATTCATGCAGAAACTGCTTCCAGGCTGGATATCCTCCTGAATTTCTCTGTTGATAACCTCATTGCTGTGAAATAGAGGGTTACATTGGTGAATGCAGAATGATGCCCTCTACTGGTCATGTTGCTAAGATGGAATACTAGCCATGGACATCATTCTGCAAATTCTAGTCACATAATCTACTGGATATCGGTTGTGGTGATGTACAATTCTACAATTTGACTGTGTTTTTCTAGGACAAGCTATTAGCCGGCCCACATTATTATCCAACACTATTTCAAACCTTTTAAGATTGGGCTGTCTTTTTGTCAGCCACAGTATAAAGCAGCGCGTAGAATATCCTTGTACTAAACTGCTCCCTGTATGCATATCCTTATGAATATCCTCATGAATAGCCTTTTGACTATCATTGCAGAAACTAATTGCTGGTTGGATATCCTCATGAATATCCTTAAAGATATTCTTATAATTGTTTTCCCCACACAAACTTGTTCCTGGCTTGATATCCTTATAAATATCCTCATGAATAGCCTTGTGATTATCCTTGCAGAAACTAATTGCTGGTTGGATATCCTCATGAATATCCTTAACGATATTCTTGTAAATATGCTTGCAGAAACTGCTTGCTGTCTGGATATCCTAATGAATATCCTTCAAGATATCCTGGTTGGATATCCTCATGAATATCCTTAACAATATTCTTGTAAATATGCTTGCAGAAACTGCTTGCTTGCCGGATATCCTTATGAATATCCTTGCAGAAACTGCTTACTGGCTAGATATCCTCATGAATATCCTTGAGGTTATCCTCATACAAATCCTGGCAGAAAACTGCTTCCTGTCTGGATATCCTCATGAACATCCTCATGAATAGCCTTGTAATTATCCTTGCATGAACTGATTCTTGGCTGAATATTCATGAAGATATCCTTGTGAATATCCTCATGAATATCCTTAAAGATAGCCTTGTGTATATCTTGGAAGAAACTAGTTTCTGGCTTGATATCCTTGTGAATCTCCTTAAAGATATTCTTGTGAATAATTTTGCAGAAACTGCTTCCTGGCTGGATATCCTTATGAATATCCTAAAGATATCCCTGTGAATATCCTGGCAGAAGCTGGATATCCTTATGAATATCCATGAAGATATCCTCATGGATAGCCTTGCATAAACTGCGACATGGCTGGATATCCTTATGAATCTGCTCAAAGATATCCTTATGAATATCCTTGCAGCAACTGCTACCTTGCTGGATATCCTCAAGAATATCCTCATGAATAGCCTTGTGATTATCTTTGCATGAACTGATTCCTGGCTGAATACCCTTAAAGATATCCCTGTGAATATCCTAATGAATATCCTCAAAGATACCCTTGTGAACATTCATGCAGAAACTGCTTCCAGGCTGGATATCCTCCTGAATTTCTCTGTTGATAACCTCATTGCTGTGAAATAGAGGGTTACATTGGTGAATGCAGAATGATGCCCTCTACTGGTCATGTTGCTAAGATGGAATACTAGCCAAGGACATCATTCTGCAAATTCTAGTCACATAATCTACTGGATATTGGTTATGGTGATGTACAATTCTACAATTTGACTGTGTTTTTCTAGGACAAGCTATTAGCCGGCCCACATTATTATCCAACACTATTTCAAACCTTTTAAGATTGGGCTGTCTTTTTGTCAGCCACAGTATAAAGCAGCGCGTAGAATATCCTTGTACTAAACTGCTCCCTGTATGCATATCCTTATGAATATCCTCATGAATAGCCTTTTGACTATCATTGCAGAAACTAATTGCTGGTTGGATATCCTCATGAATATCCTTAAAGATATTCTTATAATTGTTTTCCCCACACAAACTTGTTCCTGGCTTGATATCCTTATAAATATCCTCATGAATAGCCTTGTGATTATCCTTGCAGAAACTAATTGCTGGTTGGATATCCTCATGAATATCCTTAACGATATTCTTGTAAATATGCTTGCAGAAACTGCTTGCTGTCTGGATATCCTAATGAATATCCTTCAAGATATCCTGGTTGGATATCCTCATGAATATCCTTAACAATATTCTTGTAAATATGCTTGCAGAAACTGCTTGCTTGCCGGATATCCTTATGAATATCCTTGCAGAAACTGCTTACTGGCTAGATATCCTCATGAATATCCTTGAGGTTATCCTCATACAAATCCTGGCAGAAAACTGCTTACTGTCTGGATATCCTCATGAACATCCTCATGAATAGCCTTGTAATTATCCTTGCATGAACTGATTCCTGGCTGAATATCCATAAAGATATCCTTGTGAATATCCTCATAAATATCCTTAAAGATAGCCCTGTGTATATCTTGGAAGAAACTAGTTCCTGGCTGGATATCCTTGTGAATCTCCTTAAAGATATTCTTGTGAATAATTTTGCAGAAACTGCTTCCTGGCTGGATATCCTTATGAATATCCTAAAGATATCCCTGTGAATATCCTGGCAGAAGCTGAATATCCTTATGAATATCCATGAAGATATCCTCATGGATATCCTTGCAGAAACTGCGACATGGCTGGATATCCTTATGAATCTGCTCAAAGATATCCTCATGGATATCCTTGCAGATATCCCTGAATTTCTCTGTCAATAACATCATTGCTGCGAAATAGAGGGTTACATTGGTAAATGCAGAATAATGCCCTCTTCTGGTCATGTTGCTAAGATGGAATACTAGCCAAGGACATCATTTTGCATATTCCCGTTACATAATCCACTGGATATTGGTTGTGGTGATGTACAATTCTACAATTTGACTGTGCTTTTCTAGGATAAGCTATTAGCCGGCCCACATTATTATCAAACACTATTTCAAACCTTTTAAGGTTGGGCTGTCTTTTTGTCAGCAACAGTATGAGGCAGCGCGTAGAATATCCTTGTAGTAAACTGCTTCCTGTATGCATAACCTTATGAATATCCTCATGAATAGCCTTGTGACTATCCTTGCAGAAACTAATTGCTGGATGGATATCCTCATGAATATTCTTAAGGATATTCTTATAATTATTTTTGCAGAAACTGCTTCCTGGGTGGATATCCTTATGAGTTCAAAAATCCAACTGTGTCGGTGGGGGCGTGGCAATAGGCGACGACACTGATCCCCAGTGGGGAGTTAACACACTATAATCCAGGCAAGCTGATAGAGCTGCCCCCTGCCAGTAGCAGGGGCTACTACAGCGGTGGTCACTACTGAACCAATATATACATGTTAATCTCATAGCTCGATATGGGGGTTATAATTATGTTGTTATTATAACGGTATAACTCAAGTGTACTATTACTATTACTCCTGCGGTGGTCTGCTACTCAGACGCTGCAGTCGCTTCCTGGTCTCCCTCCTAGGGGTCACCTGGGTGGCACTTCCCACAATCCACCCCTGTGACCCAGTTAGCTTTCAAACACTGGGACCAGGTGCAGCCATATTGTTTTCTTATGGATATCCCTGAAGATATCCTTGTAAACGGCTTTCTGTCTGCATATCCTTATGTATATCCTCATGAATAGCCTTGTGACTATCCTTGCAGAAACTAATTGCTGGTTGGATATCCTCATGAATATCCTTAAAGATATTCTTGTAAATATCCTTGCAGAAACTGCTTCCCGCCTGGATATCCTTATGAATATGCTCAAAGATATCCTTATGAATATCCTTGCAGCAACTATTTCCTGTCTGGATATCCTCATGAACATCCTAATGAATAGCCTTGTAATTGTCCTTGCATGAACTGCTTCCTGGCTGAATATCCATGAAGATATCCTTGTGAATATCCTAATGAATATCCTTAAAGATATAGCCTCGTGGATATCCTGGAAGAAACCAGTTCCTGGCTGGATATCCTTGTGAATCTCCTTAAAGATATTCTTGTAAATATTTTTTGCAGAAACTGCTCACTGGCTGGATATCCTAATGAATATCCTAAAGATATCCCTGTGAATATCCTGGCAGAAGCTGGATATCTTGATGAATATCCATGAAGTTATCCTCATGAATATCCTTGCAGAAACTGCATCATCCCCCTGAATTTCTCTGTCAATAACATCATTGCTGCCAAATAGAGGGTTATATTGGTAAATGCAGAATGATGCCCACTACTGGTCATGTTGCTAAGAAGGAATACTAGCCATGGACATCATTCTGCATATTCCCATCACATAATCTACTGGATATCGGTTGTGGTGATGTACAATTCTACAATTTTCTTCTAGGACAAGCTATTACCCGGCCCACATTATTATCCAACACTATTTCAAACCTTTTAAGATTGGGCTGTCTTTTTGTCAGCCACAGTATGAGGCAGCGCGTAGAATATCCTTGTAGTAAACGGCTGCCTGTCTGCATATCCTTATAAATATCCTCATGAATAGCCTCGTGACTATCCTTGCAGAAACTAATTGCTGGTTGGATATCCTCATGAATATCCGTAAAGATATTCTTGTAAATATTCTTGCAGAAACTGCTTGCTGTCTGGATATCCTAATGAATATCCTACAAGATATCCTCATGAACATCCTCGTAGAATATGCTTACTGGCTGGATATCCTCATGAATATCCTTGAGGTTATCCTCATACAAATCCTGGCAGAAACTGCTTCCTGTCTGGATATTCTCATGAACATCCTCATGAATATCCTTGTGATTATCCTTACATGAAGTGATTCCTGGCTGAATATCTGTGAAGACATCCTTGTTAATATTCTCATGAATATCCTTAAAGATAGCCTTGTGGATATCCTGGAAGAAATCAGTTCCTGGCTGGATAACCTTGGGAATCTCCTTAACGATATTCTTGTGAATATGTTTTGCAGAAACTGCTTCCTGGCTGGATATCCTTATGAATATCCTAAAGATATCCCTGTGAATATCCTGGCAGAAGCTGGATATCCTGATGAATATCCATGAAGATATCCTCATGGATATCCTTGCAGAAACTGTGACATGACTGGATATCCTTATGAATATCCATGAAGATATCCTCATGGATATCCTTGCAGAAACTGTGACATGGCTGGATATCCTTATGAATATGCTCAAAGATATCCTTATGAATATCCTTGCCGCAACTGCTTCCTTGCTGGATATCCTCATGAGTATCTTCATGAATAGCCTTGTGATTATCCTTGCATGAACTGATTCCTGGCTGAATACCCTTAAATATATCCCTGTGAATATCCTAATGAATATCCTCAAAGATACCCTTGTGAACATTCTTGCAGAAACTGCTTCCTGGCTGGATATACTCCTGAATTTCTCTGTCGATAACCTCATTGCTGCCAAATAGAGGGTTACATTGGTAAATGCAGAATGATGCCCTATACTGGTCATGTTGCTAAGATTGAATACTTGCCGGGGACATCATTCTGCATATTCCCGTTACATAATCTACTGGATATCTGTTGTGGTGATGTACAATTCTACAAGTTGACTGTGTTTTTCTAGGACAAGCTATTAGCCCGCCCACATTATCATCCAACACTATTTCAAACCTTTTCAGATTGGGCTGTCTTTTTGTCAGCCACAGTATGAGGCAGGGCGTAGAAAATATCCTTGTAGTAAACTGCTTCCTGTATGCATATCCTTATAAATATCCTAATAAATAGCCTTGTGAAACTAATTGCTGGATGGATATCTTCATGAATATCCTTAAGGATATTCATATAATTATTTTTGCAGAAACTGCTTCCTGGGTGGATATCCTTATGAGTATCCTTAAAGATATCCCTGTGAGTATCCCCACACAAAATGGTTCCTGGCTTGATATCCTTACAGAATCTGATTTCTGGCTTGATATCCTAATGAATATCCTTAATGATATCCTTGTGAATATTTTTGAAGAAACTGCTTCCTGTCTGGATATCCTTATGGATATCCCTGAAGATATCCTTGTAAATGTCCCAGCAGAAACTGCGTTCTGGCTGGATATCCTCATGAATATCCTCATGAATATCCTCATGTGTTTATCCTTGCATGAACTGATTCCTGGCAGGATATCCGTGAAGATATCCTTGTGAATATCCTTATGAATATCCTTAAAGATAGCCTTGTGAATATCCTGGAAGAAACTAGTTCCTGGCTGGATATCCTTGTGAATCTCCTTAAAGATATTCCTGTGAATATTTTTTGGAGAAACTGCTTCCTGGCTGGATATCCTTATGAATATCCTAAAGATATCCCTGTGAATATCCTGGCAGAAGCTGGATATCCTGATGAATATCCATGAAGATATCCTCATGGATATCCGAGCAGAAACTGTGACATGGCTGGATATCCTTATGAATATGCTCAAAGATATCCTTATGAATATCCTTGCAGCAACTGCTTCCTTGCTGGATATCCTCATGAATATCCTCATGAATAGTTTTGTGATTATCCTTGCATGAACTGATTCCTGGCTGAATACCCTTAAAGATATCCCTGTGAATATCCTAATGAATATCCTCAAAGATACCCTTGTGAACATTCTTGCTGATATCCTCCTGAATTTCTCTGTCGATAACCTCATTGTTGTGAAATAGAGGGTTACATTGGTAAATGCAGAATGATGCCCTCTACTGGTCATGTTGCTACGATGGAATACTAGCCGGGGACATCATTCTGCATAATCCCGTTACATAATCTACTGGATATCGGTTGTGGTGATGTACAATTCTACAATTTGACTGTGTTTTTCTAGGACAAGCTATTGCCCACATTATTATCCAACACTATTTGAAACCTTTTAAGATCGGGTTGTCTTTTTGTCAGCCACAGTATGAGGCAGTGTGTAGAATATCCTTGTAGTAAACTGCTTCCTGTATGCATATCCTTATGAATATCCTCATGAATAGCCTTGTGACTCTCCTTGCAGAAACTAATTGCTGGATGGATATCCTCATGAATATCCTTAAAGATACTCTTATAATCATTTTTGCAGAAACTGCTTCCTGGGTTTATACCCTTAAGAGTATCCTTAAAGATATCCTTGTGAGTACCCCGCACAAACTGGTTCCTGGCTTGATATCCTTATTAATGACTTCATGACAAGCCTTGTGATTATCCTTACAGAATATCCTTAATGATACGGGGGTTATAATTATGTTGTTATTATAACGGTATAACTCAAGTGTACTATTACTATTACTCCTGCGGTGGTCTGCTACTCAGACGCTGCAGTCGGTTCCTGGTCTACCTCTTAGGGGTCACCTGGGTGGCACTTCCCACAATCCACCCCTGTGACCCAGTTAGCTTTCAAACACTCGGACCAGGTGCAGCTATAGTTTTTTCTCATGGATATCCCTGAAGGTTTCCTTGTAAATGTCCACGCAGAAACTGCTTCCTGGCTGGATATCCTCATGAATATCCTCATGTGTTTATCCTTGCATGAACTGATCACTGGCAGGATATCCGTGACGATATCCTTGTGAATATCCTTGTGAATATTCTTGCAAAAACTGCTTCCTGTCTATATATCCTAATGAATATCTTCATAGATATTCTTGTGAATTTCTATGCAGAAACGGATATCCTTATGAATATATATACTTAAAGATATCCTTGTGAATATCCTTGCAGAACCTTCTTTCTGGCTGGATATCCTAATGAATACCCTAAAAGATATCCTTGTGAACTTATTTGCAGGAACTGCTTCCTGGCTTGGTATCCTCATGTATATCTTCATAAAAAGCCTTGTGAATATCCTTGTGGAAACTGATCCCTGGCTGGATATCCTCATGGATATTGCTACCAGTTAGCTTATTGCTGTAAAATAGAGGGTTCCATTGGTAAAAGCAGAAGAATGCCTTCCACTGTTCATATTGCTCAGTTGAATGGTAGCCATTTACATCTTTGATCATCTTTCTGTTACATAATCTACTGGAGATTGGTTGTGGTGATGTACAACTATACCATTAGACTATGTTCTTATAGGACAAGCCATTAGCCGGCCTGAGTTATCATCCAACCCTAATCTAACCCAGATGAGGTGCATCCTTGAAGATATCCTTGTGAATTTTCTTGCAGAAACTGCTTCCTGGCTGGATATCCTCATAAATATCCTCATAAATATCTGTGTGAATATCCTTGCAGAAACTGTTTCCTGAGTGGATATCCTCATAGATATCCATATAAATATCCATGTGAATATACTTGCAGAAACTGCTTCCTGGCTGGATATCCTTATGGATATCCCTATTAATAAGCTTATTGCTGCTAATAGGTTACATTGATAAAAGCAAAAGGATCCTTTCACTGGTCATATTACTAAGATGGAATACTAGCCATGGACATTCTTTTTCATATGCTGGTATTACTGTCTGCTGGATATTGTGTGCTACATTGGACCCCCCTGATGACAAAATGAATAGTAATTATATATGTATTATAACTCATGTATTATGACTGCCAGTAATTATGCTCAATAACCCTTGATTTCTTCTACCCATTTAAGGGTTAATGGCAATAGTTTTTATTCTGTTTGAATAGCTTTAGGGATATTTTCCTGGATATTCGGCTGTATTCTCTCATGGTTATCCCTCTTGGATAGCCTCATGAATATCCTTGGTTGATTTCCTAGTTTTGGTATTGTGCAGATATTCTAATGAATATATCCTCAAAGATATCCTTGTGAATATCCTTACAGAAACTGCTTCCTGGCTGGATATCCTGATGAATGTCCATGTGAAGTCAGTAATACCCTTCTTTAACCCAGACATGATTTATAGATCTATGGGTCGACCCATTTGACAGCCGCTACATCAGGCAGCTGGGCAAATATCTTTTGAGAAACTTATTCCTAGCTGGATATCCTAATGAATATTTTAAAAATATCCTTGTGAATATCCTTGCAGGAACTGGTTCCTGGTTGGATATCCTTATGATGACCCTCAAAGATATCCTCATGAATATCCTTGCAGACACTTCTTCCTTGCTTGATATCTTTATAAATATCCCTATCATGTAAATATTGCTGCAGAATAGAGGGTTACATTGGTAAAAGCAGAAGGATGCCTTTCATCGGTCATATTGCTAGGGTGGAATACTAGCCATGTAAATACTTACATAATTAGCTGGATGTTTTATGCCACATTGGACCCCCCTAATGACAAAAGAATAGGAATTCTTCATGTTTTATGCCTGCCAATAACCCTTTATGGTCATCATACTGCATTAATGCATCATGCCCTCTCTTAGAATGATGCATGAATGAGGTTGATGCTCTCCCAAAAGGGCAGGATGTTGCACCAATGTAGCAGCAGGTAATTGCACTTCTGATTTGCCATCCTGAGCTTAACGGCAAAACTGCTTCCTGTTTATTTAAGACAGCTGGTTCGGTGCGCCAATTTAGGCATTTTTTAACCCATTCAAGGGTTAAAGGCAATACTTTCATATGTTTGAATATCCTTGGGGATATTTTACTGGATATTCTGCTGTATTCTCTTATGGTTATTTCTGCTGGATATCCTGATGAATATCCTTGTTTGATTTCCTGGCTTGGTATTGTGGTGATGTACAAATTAACCATGAGACTATGTTCTTCTATGACAAGCCATTAGCCAGGGTCGGTTATTATCCAACCCTAATCTAAGTCAGACGAGGTCCATGTAATTCATGGTGCACGGGTCACATATATATAATAGACTCAATCATCAGTTGATGCCTGTGCAATGTCTGCTTTAAGAAGTTAACACAGTCATAACTGGGCCTTACTGTATTATCTGACTACCAGATTACACTATTGAACTTACACATTACCTACTTTTGATAAATTAGGAATAATTGTTACAGAATTACAGAATTAATATTTTAACCTTATTACTGAGGTCAAGAAGATTAGTCTCTTCATGAGCAATCTGGTCATATTAAGCGGCAAGTGATGGAAAACATAAAGCCAGATCTTGCAGCATGAAGCAGAACGCTTTAACCATTGTTTCAACCCTATTCCTCCAGTCTTGTGATACAAAGGTGACACATCAGAGAATTATGGTAGCACTAGAATTTATTGAACATTTATATCAACAATGCAATGCAGATTATACAGAATCAGTAAAAAGTAAGATCTGTAGTCTTTTGCAGACCAACTTTTAATGATTTCCCTTTTAGTAACACAATATTGATGACCAGTCTAAAAGGTGTAAAGGTCATATCCTTAGCACTGCCATTTCGGACCAATGTGTATAGTAAAAAGGGCTCCCTAAAAGCCAAGATTTTGCGTTTGCATTGGAAACAATACGCTATGGCAGTGCGCCTCCAGAATGTACCAGCAGTTCTGAGGATATACCATTGTTCTGCAATACACCATAGGCCTTCTGTAAATGACCACTTTTTTAAACTAACAATCCCACTCAGGAGATTGTGAAGAATGGTGCTCTTTCACAAGAACTCAAGAGGTTGTGTAAGAACACATTGATTCCTTTCAAATTAACATGTAATAATTTTATCTCCACAAATAATTTCAATTAAGAACATGGACTGAGGGGCATTAGGATTAGATCTAAAGACATCCATTTATATATAGGTGTTAGGATTTTGAGAGAACAACAGCCTTCCATTTGACATGATCATTGAGAGAAATATCTCTATTGTTTATAACTATAACTAAACATCTATAATCAATACAGATCACTTCTAGAATAATGTACATTACAAGCGGTATATTTTCTCAGCCATATATCAAGTATACCTATGAAATATTTCAGGACAAAAAAATACCCTTTCTTTACATTAACCCAGTCGAAACATCCTTCAATCCCGCATCAAAAGCTTCATATACTTAAGCAATCATTATTGCTATGAAATGTTGAACTAAAATGCTATAACTAACACCGATCTTTTCTACAAGTTTTCTTTCATCCAACATTTCTCCAATAAAGCATGGTACAGTGGAGCACTGGTAGTGGAATAAAAACATTCTGTGCATATACTTAGTTATACTTCAACAATCATCATTCTGTTTGATACACCAATTGAAGGGGGGAACTGGACATGTTGTGTGTATGACCCAACAGTATGACAAACTATTTTCTTGAGGAGGTGCCCATATCGCTCTCTTATAACTAATTGACAAACCTTGGTAAATACCTACATTAGATAACCAAATGCAACTCACATAGAGCATACAATATGTTTCAATACATGTACCAATAAGATAAAGACATGTCTTACATACATATTCAGGAGTCCATGGCCCAATTGAGGACCATGTTGAGGGATACATTCAGCATGTTAGATCACTTAGCACCATTATCTTGTGTAATGCTCTATAGGATATTCAAACACTAATTGATCTCATCAGATCACACTGTACATCTGTAGTTTGCATGTTGTGCATGAGGCTGGTCTCCCATACACTGTAACCATGATGAGTATGTAGCAGGGACGGCTTTCTTCATCCTGCCTACAATGTCTTTGGGGTGTCACAAGGCCGGCCGTTACACAACTTCTCACCAGTTAATGTCATCAGGTCTCCATGGCTAAGTGTCCACAGAAGAAGCTTGATGTTGACATCATAACCACTAGAACCACTTCGACCTCTGCTGGCCGACTGGTAGCACTACATCAACTGAGAAATATGGAAAGAAACAGATGAGCATATCCAAAACATTCTTTGATTTATTTGTAAAGCAATATCATATGAGACCAGGGATGTCAATATCATTGAACTTAGTATTCCAGCAGTGCTACTGGAACAAGTATTAGAGTAGCCTGGACATTGACTATTGATGTAAATAATGAGGTAAAACAAAATGGATGTTAAACCAGAACATGGAGCATGCAGTTGATGTAAAACATCCTAGACCATGAATTACAGTGTTATGTCATTAGTATCCATCTCAGCACACAGCAGAGCAAGCAGCAGCAAACAGTGCAGCAAGCCACAAACATTCACTAGTATTTTTCTCAGTGAAATTAATAGCTTGTGTCATGGTGTGAAACAAGTTAAGCACCAATCAACTGTCCTTGTTACCTGACCTAACCCATAGACTTGGAACATGGGGTAATGGCATAACCCTAGGCTATATATATAGTATTTAACATGTACCAGCCCCTTCGGGGGCCGGGATTGTGGGTGGTGGTATAGTCTATAGGCCCTAGGCCTATTCCGTGACATTTCTCCCCCCCCCCAAAAAAAAAACACCAAAAGCTATCCCAATGTAGGCCTACTATCTAGATTTAGAGCCCCCCCTTTCCCCCCGCCCACCGCCACCCTAACCCCCCCCCTTCCCGCGGGAACTGCAGAAGGGCCGGCCGCGTCCTGACCTGCGTCCCTCTGCTCTACTTTACCATAGCAACCCAGCGACGCCAGTGCCGATCTCACTCTCCAAACAGATGCTCTCGGAACTGCCCGACTGAGAAGTTTAGTTGCATGAATAATCATAATCCTCTTTAGTATAAAACCCAAAAGGAGATATGAGATGAGTAGGCCTATCTACTATGGAATCCCATCATATTTGGCCCCTATTGCTCTGTATTTATCTTATTTTAGTGCCATGATAAAGAACAAAACAATGGCGGATTTTTGCAAAATTATCTGCCCCATGTTGCCAGGTAGACTGTGCGAGAGTATTATTTATGTAGCCTATGTTTCCCATATATAAACAATTGGTTTCCGAAAAATAGTGTAATAGAGAGAAGCTTTAAACATATAAAGGTCTCAAAATATTAAAGAAAGTAAAATTGAGAAGAAAAATCGAGTTAACTTTGAAAAAAATACATACTTCCATCTAGCCTCTTTTGGTTCATCTGGTTCTGTCAAGCACCTCAAGCCTAATTCAATGTGGTGGGTACCAGCGGCCAAATAATGCCGTTTTATATATAGGGGAATCACCAGGATTGAGGAACCTCCAGTGATCTTTTCTTTGCTAAAGCAGACATTGCACATTTCTCTATTCAGGGAACTTTTGAGTGCAGACTATAAATATAAAAATTGGTGTTGTCAGTTTGTGAACAGAGAGGGTCATTATTGCTGAATCTACTGAGAGTCGGGCAGTTGAGGTAACAGTAGTTCTGGCGACAATGACTCTCCCCTTTTTCTTTGTGTAGCATCTGGACAAGACTGGGTGATGAAAGATGAATAATTTAACTTAGACAGTTTCTCACTCCCGGGATACCTGGCATAATGTTAAAAGTCTGAGCTAGATTTCTATTCATAAACCCAGGAATGACTTACCATTTAGTGGAGCCACATTCTGTATTCTCACATCACCTTCACTGCGAGTTCTGTTGTTTCTGAATGTGAGAAAGTTTAAATGATACATTTCAGCAATTAAGAATTGCTATGTGCTTGTTTTTTTTACATAAATAATTGAATTTGATTTTATAATCTGTCACTTTGAAAGAGACAAGATGATGTCATCTTTCACATCAGGCTCACAATTAGCAGCTACAATTTCATCTACCCTGGTTTGGTTTAGCTCATGCCATAGTTGAACAAGCTGCCTACACTGAGAAATCAACCTGCCCTAAATAAATTAGATTTCATTATCAACTGTCACCAGTAAAGCTTCTCTCTTTTTTTCTGCTTCCTATGGTATTTATTACGACACAATGTTTCCTACTCACTTGTTTCAGTAAACGTTTCTCCTCTCCTTGGCGCAATGCCCGCAGCCGTCGTTTCTCCATCTGCTCGGGAGAGAATATCCTCTTTGGCTTTCCATTACTGTAAACAAATAAAACGTATTCTTACATCACACTGTCCAAATATGAGTTTGATCACTGCTAACATTTCCTTAGGTTTCTGCTGCTCCTGTTGTCAGAGTATAATCAAGACATGGTGACATGACCTATATGTATTTGAAGTCCTAGGTACCATACGTGATACAATTAGATACATGGTACACTTCATGCATGCCATGTTGTACTATGTAAATGCTATTTTACACTGTGTATAGGGCATCTACCAAACATACCAGTGGAAGAGTGAAGCCCACACATAGCATAAAATATGATGAAGTCATAAAATGACCAACTGTTTGCCCGCGGTAGTAATTTATGCTGTTGTTAGAAAGGAGTACACTGTTACATTACAAACACCATGTGTGCTGGGATGTAGTGTGACACAACCAGGGGGACATTACAAATATCAATTGTTACCCTCTATACTGCCTCTGTTACATTACGTGCATGCTGCAGTACAGGCTCAGATCTCTCAGCACCATATACATGGTTGCAGCACTCCATTGACATGAAGGTTGTACACAATGTTACACAAACTCCTGTATCCTCAACTCAACCTGACAGTGTTTTCTTTTCAATAATGTACATGTTTTTATCCAGATTCCTATTATTTTCGTCTTCGAAATTTCATTTATTTGCAGGCGAGTCAGCGAGTTCACTGACTCGTCTCGCTTGAAGTCCATTTTCCACGAGTTATCATTGTTTCTCCTGCCTTAAAAGCTGACAACTTAAAGAAAACATATTATTCTTTGATAATCCGCAATAATTTACTACTTAAATGGCCAAATTAAGGAGGATTGATTGATTTTCGACAAAGTTTAGTCGCCGAAACTTGACTCGTCGGATTCTTGAAATTTGTGCATTTTTTTACGACATCCGCAAAAAGGCGCAATTTTAATTTTTGCCATTTTATAATTACCAAAACACAACCAAACTTCATCTAAAATCAATCCTTACCATTCAGGATAGCGATGAACTCCATATTTAATTGTATTATGCCATAATCAAGCATTTAGGCCTACTATCGTTCTCGACACGACGACAAATCGTAAACAAAATATGGCCATCTCGCGGCTTCACGGGATCTCACGAGAGTGCGACTCAGAAATGCTCGGGGGGTCGGTACGGACATTTTATCTTCCGAAATAGAGCAAATTGCGGACTTTCAAGGTAATATTATTACTCCTACAGGTAATATATAGGCAGTTGCGGACATTTCGGACAGTATTACCGTCTTGATAAAAAAATAATTTGTTTATCGAGCGCTTCGGCAATCTCCGGTATCAAAATCCAACATGGCGGGCAGTGGAACGCCGAGGGACGATGACACGCTTCAGAATTTAGTGAAATCATTGATTACAGCTCAAATATGCAAGGTAAGTCCGCAATGTTTGTTGTCATTGATAGATTAGGCTCCCTCCATTTGGGGGGTGAAATTGCGGACAGCTCAGTAGCCGCGTTATTCCGCAAAATGACAAAGACCGTGCTCTAAACTTGCCAAGACCAAAAAACAGAGCCAATGATTCAATGATTCAAGTTGAGAAATGACAGCCCGGTCTTCGCCAAGGGGGGGGGGGTACTAATATGCACATAGCTCTGGGACTAAACATGATAGAGAGATAAATTGAACATTTCTGAACTCCTCTCGCCGAGACGCTTCGTTTGGAGCCATATTTTAGTTTCGATTTTCACAATATTCTTCATTCTGCTATTTTAAATTTTTAAGCGTTCTACTCGCCAAAATTCCCAAAGAAAGTCAAATTTCACAAAAGGTAGGGGGGGTGGAGGGCTGACACACTAGGGCCTAATAAAGGTGACATTTCTGCATCTAACGAGCCTAATAAGGTGAATATTGGTTGAGAATTGCCTTTGATATGATATCGTCTCAATCTGAAAATAGGCCAACGATCAGCTGATCGGCGCAGACCGGACTGTCATTTCTCAACTTGAATCAAATTTCTTGAAAATGGCTCATGTCAAAGGTAATTCTCAACCAATATTCACCTTATTAGGCTCGTTAGATGCAGAAATGTCATCTTTATTAGGCCCTAGTGTTTCAGCCCTCTACCCCCCCTACTTTTTGTGAAATTTGACATTGTTTGGGAATTTTGGCGAGTAGAACCCTTCGATTTAGACTCTAGTGGCAGTGCATAGCGCCAAACGAAGCGTCTCGGCGAGAGGATTTCAGAAATGTAAAATTTGGCTCTCTATCATGTTTAGTTCTATAGATACGAGTAGTCTATGTCTTTGACAAACATTTGGTTTGGGGCAGGGCACCCCCTTGAAGCAAAAAAAAATTGAGCTCCCCCCCCCCCCCGTCAGGTTTCAGGGTTGGGACTCTACCCGGTAGTGCTTTAACATAGGGAGTCTATGGGCGCCGAGTGACAGTGGCTCGATGCAGACATGAAAACTGCTCTTAAAAATTGTATAAGGGGGGGGGAGCCCCAGTATAATTTTTTCTGAACTCTCCTGTATTAGGCCTTTCTAATGATATGATTCATTAAGAAATCCAACATGTAGAAGTGACTAAACCCAAAAGCGGCACGAGCCTCAAACAGACCGGACTGTCATTTCTCAACTTCAAATCTCTTGAAAATGGCTCATATCAAAGGTAATTCTCAACCAATATTTACCTTATTAGGCTCGTTAGATGCAGAAATGTCATATTTATGAGGCCCTAGTGTGTCAGCCCTCCACCCCCCCTACTTTTTGCGAAATTTGACTTTGTTTGGGAATTTGGCGAGTAGAACGCTTTGACTAAGACTCTTTTGCATAGCGCCAAACAAAGCGTCTCGGCGAGAGGAGTTCAGAAATGTTCAATTTATCTCTCTATCATTTTTAGTTCTATAGATACGGGTATGTCTTTGACAAACATTTGGTTTGGGGCAGGGCACCCCCTTGAAGCAAAAAAAATTTGAGCCCCCCCCTTGTCAGGTTTCAGGATTGAGACGCTACCCGGTAGTGCTTTAACATAGGGAGTCTATGGGCGTCGAGTGACAGTGGCTCGATGCAAACATGAAAACTGCTCTTTAAAATTGTACAAGGGGGGGGGGGGCCCAAAATAATTTTTTCTGAACTCCCAAGTCTTAGGCCTTTCTAATAATACGATTAATTAAGAAATGCAACATGTAGAAGTCACTTTTCACATACGGGCACGACCCTTAAACATGAATACTACTAGAATAACTTGAAAATTTGCTCAACGTTTTTTTTTGTTTGGGGGGGTTGGAGCAATTTTTGGGATCTGCCCTTAATATGTATCAAAGATGACATGTTTAATATCCCAGATTGCGATATCCCATCAAAAAAAATAAATCTTTATGACCCCCCCAGCCCCCCTGAGTTTGGGTCAATTCACCACCCCAACACTGTTGAAATCCTATATACAGCCTCGTGGCTGATCAACTGAAAATATGCACTAAAATATTGTACAAGGGGGGGGGCCCAAAATATTTTTTAATGAACTCTCCTGTATTGGGCCTTTCTAATGATACGATTCATTAAGTAATCCAACAAGTAGAAGTGACTAAACCAATAGCGGCAGGACCCTCAAACATGAATACTACTAGAATAACTTGAAAAAATGCTCAACAACAAGCCCTTTTTTGGGGGGGTTAGAGCAATTTTTGGGATCTGCCCTTAATATGTGGCAAAGAAGACATGTAAAATATCCAAGTTTCCGCTATCCCATTGAAAGAAAAATTCTTTATGACCCCCCAAGCCCCCCCTGAGTTTGGGTCAATTCACCATCCCAACCCTGTTGAAATCCTATATACGGTCTCGTGGCTGATCAACTTGAGTTTGCTTTTTTGGATTTATGGATATTTTGGGGCCCCAAACATTTCTGAGCCTCAGATAATAGTAAAGTAGACATGCTGAAGTACCACCTATTTTTTTCCTGATCCAAAAAGACCAATTTTTGACCCAAATAGAGCAGGCGAGACTCTACCCGGTAGTGCTTTAACATAGCGAGTCTATCCGCGCCGACTGACAGTGGCCCGATCCAAACTGAAAGTATGCTCTAAAATATTGTATAAGGCTGGGGGGGGAGCCCCAAAATACTTTTTTCTGAACTCTCCTGTGTTAGGTCTTTCTAATGATACCCTGTATTTAACACTCAGAAAGGTTAATAGAGCTGTCTGTGGTTTAATACATGTAAATACCCAGTAGTGACTTTGAATAAGAGGCCATGGTTCTTCAGAAGTGAAAGTTCTTTTTCTGCCATTTTATATGTAAATTCTTATATTTTCCAGTGAACGTGAGCGGTACAAGTGGGAGTCGCACAGACGGGAGCCACGGGAGCGGGAGTCGCCGGAGTCGCAGGAGCGGGAGCCCTGGCCACGTGGACACAGCACTCAGAACCTTGATCAGGGGCCCCACAACACGTGTAGGGGCTCCACAGCATGCCTAGGGGCTCCACAACATGAGTAAGGGCTCCACAACATGTGTAGGGGCTCCATACCACGCCTAGGGGCTCCACAACACGTGTAGGGGCTCTACAACACGTGTAAGGGCTCCATACCACGCCTAGGGGCTCCACACTATGACTAGGGGCTCCATACCATGCCTAGGGGCTCCACAACATGACTAGGGGCTCTACAACACGTGTAGGGGCTCTTCAACACATGTAGGGGCTCCATACCACACCTAGGGGCTCCACAACATGACTAGGGGCTCCACAACATGTGTAGGAGCTCCACAACACGTGTAGGGGCTCCATACCACGCCTAGGGGCTCCACACCATGACTAGGGGCTCCATACCACGCCTAGGGACTCCACAACATGACTAGGGGCTCTACAACATGTGTAGGGGCTCCACAACACGTGTAGGGGCTCCATACCACGCTTAGGGGCTCCCCAACACTCATACTAGCCCTTTAAATATGGACTTCATGAGAGGGAATTTCAGATACAAGTCAGGTAAGAAACCCATCTGGAAACTGTTCCACATATCTAGGAAACTCATCCACATGTTTAGGAACTCTTCAATGGGTCTAGAAACTCTATATCTAGGAATTCCACTAGACATTTAGAAAGTCTAGGAACTCTTCAATATATCAATCTTCATGCAAGTCATTGCTGCCCCTCTAATTATTAATAAAATTGGTTTCCATTATAACAGAAGGAATTCCTTTGTTGTCATTTATAACCTCTATGTCATCAAGTAAACAAATTTCCTCACTATCTTTGAAATAAATCCCAAACACACCTCCAAATGCCCAATGTGTTTCCAAACACAACCCCTTCCAAAATAGTAAATCCAGTATCTTCTCAAACAAGTGAGGGCTAGCAAACAGATGGAATCTGTTTGCGCCCTCACTTGTATTTATATATTATTCCAACTGGTTTGTCAATCTGCTTGTGGCATCATGGAAATCCCTTAGATGTTATTGGTAAAATGCTACAACAGCAAAACATGGACACTCCTCACCATGTTTGCTGATGTGCTGAGAGCCTCTCCCGGCATGGCATGTCCTTAATATCCTACAAAAATGGTGCTGAAATGGCATTTCCAGTCAGCCTCATTCAGAATGGTGTTTTTTTTGTCCATTCTCAAACTGTTGTGAGCACATGCACTAGTCTCTAGCACTAGAATCAGCTTATTTGTCTTTGGGAAATCAGATTTAATTGCGCGTGGCTATACCCACCATAGCTGGGTGCTCATGAGTTTAGCCATCCCTAGTGAGACTGGGTGATCAAGGGGACAAACGGAGGACTTCACCAATGATGGCAAGGAGTCACCATGATGTGCTGATTAGACATATTTCCAGCATAACAGAACTAATACTTATACTCACATGACAGCAGGGGCATGAAGCAACTTTGAAAGGGCCAACTTTTTCAAACGAAATTGTTGTTTCTGCAAAACAAAATTGAGATAAAGATAGTGAATTTTAACAGATTTGCATATAATAGTGTCAACATGGGTGCACAGTACATTCTCTCCTACAGCATTGTAACATGCTATGCTGAGTCATGCTAAGTTACATCACCAGCGATTCTGGATTTTAAAGGAACACAATGTTTACACAAGGTTACCACGGTAGTCAGCATAAACTGTTGAAACTTGAATGATCTGATATGTCATATGTCATTATGAAGCAGCCTTTATAGCTATTGCAAATACTGGAACTGAACATATCATATTGACTACACTTTGTGATACATCACAGCACAGTATGAAATATCAGCCCCAAAGAGTATATATGTTGATTAGAGGCTGAAGAATTTTATGATTATAGTGCTCCACTAAAAATCACATGAGATTGTGCACCATATTAATCTGAAGCCTTTCATCTCACCTGGTTGTCTAAACGCTTTTTCTCCTTTTTTGTCCCGTTCTCTTCATCCTCATCACGTTGTTGTTGCGCACGCTGGCGCCGCTTTTCCATTTGGGCAGCATTGAATGTCCTCTTAAGCTTCCCATCACTGTAAACAAATGACATCCAGTCTTGTACACATTAGAATTCTACCCAACCAGAACCAGATAGGACCTTAATATACTATGGTTACTTTAATAGTATTAGTTGAAACACATTTTCTAATTAGAACTACTGAAAATATAATCCCCTATCTTTTGCAACACTTCACTTAGAGTAATTGAATAATTAAAAGAGAATAACTACGAAATTGTATTAGCCAAAGGTTTATTTTTTAATACAGTAGGTATATCACCTTAAGAACAGAGATTTATTTACTCACTTGTCCACTGGAACATTGGGCATTGCCAATGAGGCCTTCTGTTTCAATGTTTTCTGTTGATTCTGTATAAGAAAACAAGAGCAGCTCAACAGGGTCATCTTTCATTGCCCAAATTGAATAGCATTTAATGCTAGAATGGAATTTGAATTGAAATTGACAACTTCAAGTCAATGTTGATTCAATATTGATTCAAGGATGAACTGAATTTGTTGCCCCCTGGTAGACCCAGGGATACTTACATAAAGGAAGCGGTATCCTAAATACTACCATGCATGCCAAAACTTGTTCTGACACTAATTTGATTTCTTTCTCCAGGTAGTCATTGAAGTAGTCATCTCAATTTCTAGACACATGTATCCTTACAGTAGCAATTGAACAGTTGATTATTCCAACACTCTTGAATAATCTAGATTTACATAATCAAATGCACCCTTTCATTCTCACCTTGTTGACTAGACGTTTCCTCTCAGCATTTTTCTTGATTCTCTGATGTTTGACCTGCTTTCTTTTGCCCTTTGATGACAGCTTTCTCTCTGGAGTTTTGTCACTATAACAAATAAACATCTCCAAATAATGTTGGTACAGTTCCCAAAGCCATGGCATGTTGAAGTGATCTAACAATGTTAATGTGTATGACACAGCTGCGTACTTGTGAAAGCTAGGCACTAATTGTTTAACAGAAATGGACAATATTGCCCCACACTAATGGATGTAGCAATATAAGTGCATTCAAAGAGTAGGCAACTGTTCCTCATAGCCCTGCTCCAATCTGTATACATTTCAGCTTCTTACCTGACCAAAGTCGTGCACAACAGTCCACAGTCTTCCATGTGCTGCTCCTGGCATTCTGAACTCAATGTCTGAGGGCAGTAGGAGCACATCTGGAAATGATGAGTAGGCACGTAGTAAGTGACTGTCATTTGACTTACGTTGAGATTTTAAATATTTTTTATAAAAGATAGCTTGTGGCCTTTGATGCCTTTGATGGGTGTGCAGATTTATGTATGTCTATGGACAAAATCTGATGTTGAGGGGAGGGGTTCCAGGAAGTTTAAAATAGCCAATGTAGACAAATAAAAGAAAGGCTGAACTCACTGAAGCATGGAAGTTGTAAAGGTCCTGGAGGGCGCTGGCACGTTTCGCACTGTGGGCCTCAAGGGAGGCCCAGTTCTCTATAACCAGCACCTGCTGCTGCCTGATCTTCTCAGCATCATCATCGGAGCACTGCTCCTGTAGACGCAGTGCCTCATCCAACAGCACCTGCAACTGTTTACAATGTGCAAAGTTACACAAAAATATCAACAGTTTATTCAGTTCTATGGTGACTCAAATCAGACCAGATCCACTGCCTGTCTGGGATATCACTCATTGAGAAGAGAGACTTAATAGGGAATCTGTTTCTACAGTTCATGGATGAATCTTGTTGTCTTATTAATCAGAGATTGCTCATGGACTATTAGTATAAGACTATATATGGAAGAACCACAATAAGGTTAGGATGTATGGTATGCATAGTTTTAGATCAATATTTAATATGAACTGCAGCAAGAAAGGGGGACTTTTTCATGATACAGTTGTGTTGACTTTGTTTTAAAAAGAATCCTTAGAAAATTGTCTGTATTGGCTATGTTTGTTAACATTTAATATCAGGGGGGGATTCACAGGACAATTATCTCTCAAATAGTATGTATTAGAATGTGGCATTTTGTTATATTCATGTATTCATGAGTTACCCTGCAGAAATGTTCAAAAACTCTGTTAGCAACTTTTCTGAAAAGTCACCCTTTCTTGCTGCAATGGTTTATAGTAATCTGACATGAAGCTTTAACTTACCTCAGCCTCTAAGGTGATCATTTCATTGTGGAATGCCTCATGTTTCTCCTGGTAGTTGGTAACTTCTACAATATCCCTGCCAAGGTCCTCTGGGATGGCGCTGTACTTATCCTTAATGTTTAACAGCGCCTCCTCAACATCTTGGTTAAAGCGATAGATCTTCAATGCACTCAAGTCGTCATGCAGCTCCAGTAAGGCTTCCCCCAGCTCGTGCCATTCACACCTGGTTAGTTAAATCTAGTATTTTTACTCTGACACAAGAATTGGAATTCAATAATTGTTTACATATGTCCAATCTCAAAAGATGAGAAAGGATCAAACATACTGGAATGAAGAGGTAGCTTTAGCTGCTAGCAAATTAAATTCAAACAACACTTGAAATCCATGAAAACCTTCACAAAGTAGGGAAGAAGTATGACTACCTTCATGAACTGTACAATAGTGTATCCGTTTATAACATACTGTTATAAACTACATCAGGACATGCTTTTCTATATGATGCCTACCTAAGGTGCCTCTGTCTGTTGAGTATGTCAGTGGAGAAGCGGCTGTTTCCTGTGACCAGCTCCATGGCCATGTCCTCACACTGGGTGAAGCGATTAGACTGGGCCTCCACTGCCATCTTCAGCTCATCCAACTTCTCCTGTATAATCTGACAAGGAACCACTGTTTTCCATTAAACCTGTTGTACATATATACATATTTTGACGAGTATCAAGGTTAACAAATTGGTATAATTCAGGAGTTCCTTTCTGTCATTAATCAGATCTTTTTTTAAAAGGACTCTGATGAAACCTGGTTATGAGTATTGAATTAAAATCCACCATGCTCCTTCAAAAGATCAATAAACATGGATCGATCTGAACCCTCAGCCACAGTCTCCAAAATTCTCAAACCACTCAACTATAATCCTTGCATGCTACCCCACAGGGGCAGATTATACTTTTAAATCTTTTACAAAACACTGCATGATCTGTGAGTGTCACATACAGGCTATGATGGGGATGATCTATTCAGACACCTGGTTTTGCTGTAAAGATGAAGGTAAAATGGTCCCGAATAGTGATCCTATCTAGCCTGTTAGTGGTATACCATTTTGTTTAGTACATAAGGCACTGGTAACTACAAGGATATCCTCTCCTGAATAAAAGTACACTTACTGCTATGTGTTCATAATCCCTGCCAAATTCATCTGAGCATGCTAGCATGTGTTCCCTGATCCACTGTTGGAAGTCATCGCTCTCCCAGAGGTACTTGTGGTAGCTCTGCAGCTCCTGCAGGTATCGATGCTGCTCAGCACACATCACCTGCCGACCCAACACAAACTTCTCAAGGTCATCCTGAAGTATAAAATGTGGTAAATGGTAAAGGGCTAACCACATCCATAGGATGATAAATGCCAAGTTAAGAAGAAAGTCTAATGGTTCAATAGACAACGCAAAGGTCAGCATAATGCACATATACTATATTTCTGACAACATTGATCCATAAGGATGATGGTATTGGTAATGGTGTATACATAATGACTATAATCTACCAAGGGTCTAATGCATGAATCTCTGCATTGGTGAACAGAAACACATAAAGCATCATGTATTTCATAGAGGTTCACTTGTCATAAAACTTGGACTATTGAAACCTATTGCCTCAACTATCTTGTCAAACAAAGGCAGTATTGCATTGATTATACTTACAATATGTGGAAGAGTCACAAGAGACAACAGAGTTGGTGTCCCCTCAACCTTTGAGTCCATCAGTACCCTGCAAAATAAATTAAATTGTTTGTTTTTTTAAATCATCCCCCACTTTGCACTCCAATACAATCAATGTTGTAGATAGTTGGGTAAATTATCATTTTCCTCACATATAAAATGACCCTTATACCATTCAATGCATTTTAAAACTAGAAATCATGCAAGCACACAATGATCAACATGAGTGAGAGGAAAGACTATTATCCTGAAATATATATTATTTGAGTAGTAATTATATGAATCTGAAGAGCAAGACTTAGTTAAATATGGCATACTCTTTCTGGTACTATTGTTAAACATGAATTAAAATATTGGTAACATCTAACGACCTAAGAGCAGTTTGGGTTAAAGGTTTCAGTCGGAACTCATGGATATTTTGTACTCACGGGATGGCAGGCAGGTCTCTCATCTCTCTGGACAGCACACAGGAAGTGGGAGGAGAGGCAGAGAGGGTCTGAGGACTGCAACTCTCAGTCACCATCGGCTCACTTAAATATGCAGAATAATCACCAAAGGAAGATAAAGCTTACAATATTAGTTTGAGGGGGTAGGTGAAACAACAGGCCTGCAGTTATCTGTCAGCATGGGTGAGCTGTGATAAATGTAGACACATCGGTATGGGGGAGCACAACTGGAACAGACAGAACACTGGTAGCCTCCCATGCCTAATTCTTTGCATTTTACTTATGCCTACCTTTAGTAAATACAATTTGGCTCAGTAGATTAACCACTGTTGAGTGAAATCTATTTCTAGCTGGCTAATATGATCACACCTCATTTCAACAGAAAAGTGTGAAGTACATGAAATTAGCAATACATGTGACGAATACTGAAGCCTCTCTCGCACCTTCTAAGAAGAACTATCTTTAATCTAGCTCACATTTAAGGACATCTTGCTTACCGGATTTTCTTAGGCCGCCTGAATGTAGCCCAATCCGTTTCTCCATCATCCAGACCATAATCCCAGAAGAGCTCCTCTCCTTCTGGGATGTCCTCTGCAGCAAAGAAAGGCATCCTGGGTTGTTTCCCGGGCTCCACAGGCAGTAGGTGGAGGTATTTCAGGTTGGGCCCCCGGGAATGGTTCACCAAGCGCCCATACGTACCCGTTTTCATTGTCCCATCAAGAGCACAAGACTTGTTGTTCCAGGTGACATCAACAATGTAGGACCCTTTGTTCTGCTTTTTGTACTTTTGTTTCCTTATTTTCTTGAGTTCTTCAGTTATGATTTCTCCCTCATACTCGAGGACAAAGCTGCCTTGCTTGAATGCCCGCCTCGTCACCACACACTTTCCACGTTCAGGGTGTTCCACTACCCTGAAGTCAGCGTCAGCCTGGCTCTGACTCCAATTAAGCAGTCCATGCGTCATGATGTCGACGGTGGTTGTGCAGGGGTTGTCCTCATCTAACTCATCCTGTTACAATGAATTTAGCAAAAATGGATTATTGCTGTCTGTGTCTTAGGAAATCAATACATGAAACTCTGCAACCTGCACACTTCTATGACTGGCAGAACTAAAGATGGCTTAGAGCAGATCTATGTACATAGAAATGCATAAATTTGATTGACCATACATGTCCAACCAAGTAATAGACCAAGGGTTTATTACATTCCTCATTTCTCTAACTACAGGGCTGAATACAATAATTATGATGAAACAAATAGTGCAATAGATGCTATGGCAAATACATATTGTATTTAACATTGAAATAATTAAAATGCCTAAGCAGCATTGTATGGTGATACATTAAAGGAGTCAAAAATGATTAAGCTACAAGTGTGTGGATGTTGTGTGTGTTGAGTACACACTAGACTTCCATGGGGGGTCAAAGGGTACAGTTACTTACAGCCTGGGGCAGAGACATCCTTTCTCGGCGTGTTAACATCCTATGCACTTCTCCAGCCATGTTGACCGATCAATGTGAGCTGCAGAGACAACACAGAGCAGGGTTAGGTTTGCTGTCACATCACCGGCGGTCAATCATTTGAATTGCATCTGGACAACTAAGGGGCCATTCAAGTAGCATCACCACAGAGAAATTAGAAATATATTATATTCTTATAATGCGTCTTTGTATTGATGTACCATGTAATTAGGATTACAAAACTGTTTTAATATTGTGTCTGCCATGTCTAGAACCGACAGAATCCGAGATTATGCATCAAATAAAAGGGGCACTTATTGGAGAAAACTCCCATAGAGAACTCACATTTAGTCGGACCCCCCATACAATAGGTGTCACCCACGTGGCCATGCTTTTACCCCCACCCCCCTCCCCCTCCCGGGGAGCACCCTCATGTGTCCCGTCAGTGTTGAGCGGCTATATAAAGAGATGAAACACACCTTTACAAATGAGAAAACCCGCGGCTCTTAAAATAAACTGAGGCATTAAATACAGATATGAATGGATAGGTATTGATGTCATCTTTCTTATGTGTATTTGAGAAAATATTCTGAAAAAAAAAGAAGATTTGTGAAAAAAAAATCTTTCCATAAGCACAACCTCGGCCATAGGTGTTCTATTTAAACATGGCAGGTATTGGGTTGTACCTAAATATGTTTCCTAATTGGCCAATGCTTTACTGAAAGAATAAGATGTAACAGGGACTCGCAATAAGGGGAATAATGAGGGGGTGCCCGTTCCAGGTTGAGTAAAAAACGGCCCCTCTGTGTGTGTGTATTCAGTAGGTCAACACATCCAACTGATAAGTACCACCAATTGGCGTAGTTAATTCAAGTATGGCATCATCACCTTTAGGCATTTTTCAAGAACCCCCCCCCCCCGCCCTCCCAGCTGTTCATCATTTTCCCTTTTCGTACAATGGTAGCGTATAGGAAAAACATGGTCATTTCATCATTTCCTATATAGCCCTGTTTGTGCCTGCACTGCTTTGGTAGACCAAGCTAAGCCTTTGTGAGTGTGTCAACCAAAGAGGCTCAAAGTCATGCATGCATCCCGTGCTGACATACCTTTTGTGTACTCCCATGGGATGCATGAACTCAGTATAGATTAGAGCATCAAACCAGGAACCCAATGCAGGATATTCAAGGGGATATCCAGCAGGAATATTGAGGATAATATGATCACGCATATTCACATGAATACCCAACCAGGCTATGAATTTCTTATGCCATTACTGTATTTTCCGTAATAAAAACTCTTATTTTTTTGAAATACAAGATTATCTATGCTTAAGTACTAGAATTACCTATTCAATGCCTCCCATTGAAGTCGTATTCAACGGGCTAAGAAAAGATTGTCCCTTTTCTTCATTAAATGACTTCAAATAAAAGAATTAAACACAAATGCCAGCTACATTGATACCATTCTGATGTATTTCACTCATGGGGGCTGAGGCGCATCCCTTTCCGCCTGTGGCTTTGTGGGATACTGCCCAAGCCCCCTTACATGAAATACAGCAGAGACAGTATCAATAGACGTTGGCATTTGTCTGTTTATTAGGTTGGTAGCATTTTGGTACTCAATAGTCTCAGTCTAAAAGAAAACCATAAAAATGTAACTATTTCAGTTTAAAAAATAGCCCCAAAGGGAGGGGGGGCTTATTATGAGGAGGGTGCATATTACATTGAATATGGTAACCTTTCACCATGTCAAGAAAAATATCCATACAGATATTCAGACAGTGCCAATACAAGCACCAGTATACATCAAAATATCCACCCAGTAAGGATATCCATGAGGATATACAGCAGAATACCATTGAAAAGACCAGGACTAGGATAATGCATCAATGCATCATGCCCTTGGTCATCATGATGCATGAATGCAGCCCTGTAGAGTAATATGCCAGGGTTTCATTCAAGCATCATGCTGATCATATAGGGTTGGTACACTCCCAAAGAGTCAGCATGATGCAGCAATGCAAATTGGATGAGTTACTCATCTGGACTGCATTGGTGCATCATGACAACACATATCAGCTTTTAGTGACTTGCCATCCATAAAGTGTTGCCTAAAGGGTTTACCAAAATATCCTTCAGGCAATGATATCCATCAGAAAGTATAGTAGAATAACCTGGAAAATACCAACAAGGATATTCACAAGGATATCTACCCAGGAACTTAATTACCATCGCCTCTAATCCTTTAAGGATTTCAAAAACCACAACACCTTGCCCCTTTGATCTAAGAGAGGTCCAGTCTGTGGTCACCAAACCAGGGTTCCAAACCATTATTAACATGGAGCTACATGCCAATTATTAATGTTTCTAACCATTTAGGAAGGGCAGCTCACTAAAAAGCAATATTTGTTATCTCATTAAATAAATGTATCAGCCTCACTCATGCATTATATCCAACTGTAACATCAGCATAGCAACCCAGGAAAGCGATCAAGGATATTCATTAGGATATCCAGCAGAAATATCCATCAGGAAATATAGCAGAATATCTGAGAAACATTAAGGATTTCACATAATTTTCCTACCAGGAAATAAATTTCTTTTGCCTTCAACCCTTTAAGATTTGCATATCTTGCAAATGATAAAATCTTGCAATAATGGGGGGGGGGGCTTGCTGTGATACATCAAGCCTTCATGAGTGTATCAACCAGGGTTAAATTGATGCATGTGTGTAGTGCTGCCTTATTACTCCAACAACAACACAAGAACAACTTCCTGTACAGCCATTAAAGGGGCAATCTCACCATTCACACTTAACCACATAGTAGACTAGAACAGTACGAGAATTTTCATTGGGATATGCTTGGTGATAATGCCACTTTAACACTTAAGGGAATCATAGTGCTTTAACCCTTTAACACTTTAAGGGCAGCTTAGTGCTTTGACCCTTGAACACTTTAAGGTGACCGGCAGGTATATGCCCTCACCATGTCTACAATAATATGGGTATGCCCTCACCATGTCTACATCACTATGGGTATGCCGTCACCATGTCTACATCACTATGAGTATGCCCTCTCCATGTCTACATCACTATGGGTATGCCCTCACCATGTCTACATCACTATGGGTATGCCCTCACCATGTCTACACCATTATGGGAATATGCCCTGTTCCCAAAAGTTTCAGCATTTACAAGGGTCCCCACCAATTTTTTTACACAGAGCTGCATATCAATGATTGACATTTTTCTACGGTAAATAAAGGTTCAGTATAAGTATAAGAGCCCAGCAAGGGTATCCATTAGCAAGTACAGCAGAATATCCTGAAAAATATCAGCAAGGATATTCACCAGGATATCCACCTACTCATTTTGTTGTCATGATGCGTGGTTGCAGGGCTCATGAATACCCTGCTGGATATCCTGGTGAATATCCATCAGTAAGATTGGAGATACACATGTGGCAGCTTCAATGCATCAGTCCACTAGTATAGCAGCTGATGACGATAGAAGGTGGTTTCCGCTCTAACATAAAGTGAGTGATACTTTCAATGAACAATGAGATGAAAGCCAGCTCAAATGATTTTGTGGTTTGGTGATACACATGGTAACCCCATGTATGTTTGGAATGTGGTAAATGCTTAACCATTGGGGCCTCACCATGCCTACACCACTATGGGTATGCTCTCATCATGTCTAAAACACTATAGGTATGCCCTCTCCATGTCTACATCACTATGGGTATGCCCTCACCATGTCTACATCACTATGGGTATGCCCTCATCATGTCTACATCACTATGGGAATGCCCTCACCATGTCTACATCACTATGGGAATGCCCTCACCATGTCTACACCAATATAGGTATGCCCTCACCATATCTACATCTCTATGGGAATGCCCTCACCATGTCTACATCACTAGGGGTATGCCCTCACCATGTCTACATCACTAGGGGTATGCCCTCACCATGTCTACATCACTAGGGGTATGCCCTCACAATAAATGCTTTCACCATGTCTACACCACTATGGGTATACCCTGTTCATGTCTACTAGACCATGGGGATGCCTTCACCACATTACACCACTATATGTATGCCCTACCACATATACACTTCTATTGGAGTGCCCTCACCCTGTCTACACTACTATGGAAATATACCCTTTTCCCAAAAGTGTCAACATTTACAAGGGTCCCCGCCCATTTTTTTACACAGAGCCGCATATCAATGATTGACATTTTTCTACAGTAAATAAAGGTTCAGTATAAGCATAAGTATAAGCACCCAGCAGGGGTATCCATTAGCAAGTACAGCAGAATATCCTGAAAAATATCAGCAAGGATATTCACCAGGATATCCACCTACTCATTTTGTTGTCATGATGCGTTGTTGCAGGGCTCATGAATACCCTGCTGGATATCCTGGTGAATATCCATCAGTAAGATTGGAGATACACATGTGGCAGCTTCAATGCATCAGTCCACTAGTATAGCAGCTGATGATGATAGAAGGTGGTTACCCCTCAAACATAAAGTGAGTGATACTTTCAATGAACAATGCCCAGATGAAAGCAAGCTCAAATGATTTTGTGGTTTGGTGATACACATAGTAACCCCATGTATGTTTGGAATGTGGTAAATGTTTAACCATTGGGCCCTTACCATGTCTACATCACTATGGGTATGCCCTCACCATGTCTACACCACTATGGGTATGCCCTCACCATGTCTACATCACTATGGGTATGCCCTCATCATGTCTACATCACTATGGGAATGCCCTCACCATGTCTACATCACTATGGGAATGCCCTCACCATGTCTACACCAATATAGGTATGCCCTCACCATATCTACATCTCTATGGGAATGCCCTCACCATGTCTACATCACTAGGGGTATGCCCTCACCATGTCTACATCACTAGGGGTATGCCCTCACCATGTCTACATCACTAGGGGTATGCCCTCACAATAAATGCTTTCACCATGTCTACACCACTATGGGTATACCCTGTTCATGTCTACTAGACCATGGGGATGCCTTCACCACATTACACCACTATATGTATGCCCTACCACATATACACTTCTATTGGAGTGCCCTCACCCTGTCTACACTACTATGGAAATATACCCTTTTCCCAAAAGTGTCAACATTTACAAGGGTCCCCGCCCATTTTTTTACACAGAGCCGCATATCAATGATTGACATTTTTCTACAGTAAATAAAGGTTCAGTATAAGCACCACTATGGGTATGCCCTGACCATGTCTACATCACTATGGCGGCACTCCCTCACCATGTCTACATCACTATGGGTATACCCTTACCATGTCTACACCACTATGGGTATGCCCTCACCATGTCTACATGACTATGGGTATGCCCTCTCCATGTCTACATCACTATGGGTATGCCCTCACCATGTCTACATGACTATCGGAATGCCCTCATCATGTCTCTTAGTGGGCACAAAATACTGTTCAATGTTGAATCAACATTGAATCAACATTGGATCAACATTGACAACCCTTTATCAATGTTTATTCAAAGTTCTGTGCCCACTGGGCTACATCACTATGGGAATGCCCTCACCATGTCTACATCACTATGGCAGCACTTCCTCACCATGTCTACACCACTATGGGTATGCCCTCACCCTGTCTACATCACTATGGGTATGCCCTGACCCTGTCTACACCACTATGGTTATGCCCTCGCCATGTCTACATCACTATGGGTATGCCCTCACCATGTCTACATCACTATGGGTATGCCTTCACCATGTCTACATCACTATGGGTATGCCCTCACCATGTCTACATGACTATGGGTATGCCTCCACCATGTCTACATCACTATGGGTATGCCCTCACCCTGTCTACACTACTATTAGCATTACCAAAGAGAAATTAAGAATGTATCATATCGTTATAAATTTGATTTCTATCAATGCGCTATGCCATTAGGATTATAAAACAGTTTTAATTTTGTCTCTAGCATGTCTGTAGCCAACAGAATTCGAGATTATTCATTGGAAAAATGAGTCTTCTATTGGAGGAGTGTCCCATAGAAAACTCGCCATTACATGGACCCCCCCCCCAGGTGTTACTCAGACTGAGCCATGCACGACTTTCACGGCTTCCTCATGGGGGTGTGGGGGGGGGGAGTGCCCCCGACCATACCCTTATGCACCTGGGGTGTGAATGCACTTGTTGCGGTCTCTCACCCCCTTGCATATCCCCAATACACATACAAATTGTGTACAATTGTAGTATTAAAAGCCGCGGGTGTTAACAACCACTTATGTTCACTATGTAAGTATCAATGGAAAGCCATGTTTCTCCTCTACACAATGGGCATAATAGAAAATGGGCGCGGCACATATCTTTTAAACAGTGCATATAATCCCAAGAAAGCTTACTTCTAAAGCTAATAACTCTAGTTACCAGCTTCGGATTTTAGAGTGGGATCCACTAAAATGTAGCTTAAAGTTTTCCCTTTATAATAAATTTATTCCCACAGTCATATAGCATCAGGTAATCCCCTCAGCTATTAAATAATGGAGGGAGTATCTGAGAGATTGGAGAAAACTGGGCCCATGCATGCCTGTGTAAACAGTAGGCACAGCCATCCAACTGATACGGGTGGGCAATTGGTGAGGCTACTACTATGGGTATGCCCTCACCATGTCTACACCACTATGGGTATGCCCTCACCATGTCTACACCACTATGGGTATGCCCTCACCATGTCTACACCACTATGGGTATTCCCTCACCATGTCTACACCACTATGGGTATGCCTGCACCATGTCTACATCACTATGGGAATGCCCTCACCATGTCTACATCAGTATAGGTATGCCCTTACAATAAATGCCCTCACCATGTCTACATCAGTATAGGAATGCCCTCACAATAAATGCTTTCACCATGTCTACACCACTATGGGTATACCCTGTTCATGTCTCCACCACCATGGGGATGCCTTCACCACATCTACACCACTATATGTATGCCCTACCAAATATACACTACTATTGGAATGCCCTCACCCTGTTTACACTACTATGGAAATATACCCTTTTCCCAAAAGTGTCAACATTTACAAGGGTCCCCACCCATTTTTAACACAGAGCTGCATGTCAATAATTTGACATTTTTCTATGGTTAATTAAAGTTCAGTATAAGCATAAGTATAAGCACCCAGCAAGGGGTATCCATTAGCAAGTACATCAGAATATCCTGAAAAATTTCAGCAAGAATATTCACCAGGATATCCACCTACTCATTTTGTTGTCATGATGCGTGGTTGCAGAGCTCATGAATACCCTGCTGGATATCCTGGTGAATATCCATTAGTAAGATTAGAGATACACATGTGGCAGCTTCAATGCATCAGTCCACTAGTATAGCAGCTGATGAAGATGGAAGGTGGTTACCACTTAAATGTGTCTCTGCATTAGCAAAATACACTATATTAAAGGTTATCAACTTCTTTGCATATCCCTTGCATTATTCGGATATAATTGGCATGGTGAGGATGGAGACTACAATAAATGATATTGATTCATCATGATGAAGTGAGTTATACTTTTAATGAACCCTGCTTTGGAGAAGAATGGCCAAAATGGAAGCCAGCTGAACCTAGAGGCAAACACATTCTGCATGTTTTACACATAGTTTGCACTTATTGGATGCACCTCTATAATCATCTTTGTTATGACTTGATGAACATATTTGCTAATCACCCTACAGGAAAACTCTATTGTGAAGAAAAGCTGTGATACGACAACCATCTGCAATAACAAGCGTGAATATCTCAAAAAGAATGAATGAATGGATGAAAATTATATTTGATGACAAATAATGGTTAGGATATCCAAATTGAATATCCACAAGGATGTCCAACTTGGAGAGTTGCTAGCATAAGCACCAGTATACATCATAACAACAAGTCAGGTTAATGAACCTGGATATTGAGCAGGATATCCATTTATGGGTGTGTCTAACACTGACTGGGGCTTGTTGTAGAATACCAAAGGGCGTCTGGGTGTGTCTGACACTTACTTGGGGCTTGTTCTGTTGGTGAGTGTAAGTGCACTTTTGTATGAATATGTATGGTAATGATACTCAATGCATTCAACTTTTAGTTTTAAAATATATTTTATTCACACTAGTCATATGAACAGTCATGATTTCTAGTAAATTTGCTGAATACCCCTCCTAGCCCTCCTCCCTTATATAAATAGAACTGCAGATTTAATTCATCATAAACCCTTACTACTTTAGATTTGTAATCTATTAATATCATTAAACCAGGAAGTCTCTATAAGTAACAGAATTGACCAGTAACATTTCAGCCTTATCCCTTAAAACCTGTCTAATACTGCAAAAACTTTATAGATGAATTAGAATAAAGTATAATTAATGTGTCACTTGGTAAAACTATATGACCTTATTTAGCATGTCAACTTCTGCTACTCAATATGCTGTTCATTGAAATATACAGTTTGGTAAATCCCCATGCCCAAAGCACACCTTCTCACGGTTGCAATTATTGCGCTGCTGGTTCACATGTCTAGGTTCATTGGATAAATGGGACAGTTGTATACACTTTTTTGTATGACACAAATGAGACATTTGGTGTTGATCTATCTCAGTCTTTCCAGCTAAAACATACACCAATCTATGTACCGGCTGATATCCCTCGCCCCAACCCTCAACTGTTAGTTTTAAGCGGCTGTAACCACGGGAAAATCCGCCATGCCAAAAAAGGCATCCGGTATCATCATCATGAGCGCTGTACTCTTTTATCCGATTCACAATCGTCTCTCTGTACTGATCTGTCATCAGTTGCACTACTTCCGTACTCATGTCCCCTATTGGTTTGTACTGCACCTATAAATGAACCATAGAATTTATAAGTATTTTGCTTTAGCAACCTGGGGGTGAGATGTTGAGTGTTAAAAATAAAGTTCGATTGGTTGCCTGATAGACCTGCATTGACCTTTATAGAGTTACTGCCTACCGTACCGTAATGATAAATCGCCTGTTTCGAAATAGCGCCGGTCTTGTATAAGCGCCGGGAGTACAGGGGTGTTGAAATATTCCTTAAGCCCTGAAATAGGATCTCCCATAAGTGCCTATCTTGGATTTAATGGCCCCTCCAAATTGAAGAGCGCCCCGGCGCTAAATTGCGACGGTACTGTACACTTGAAGTAGTATGTGCCTGTATGTGTCGATTCATTGAGAGAGCTAGGTTAACTTATTGCAAGGTCAGGTGAAAGTTTTCCCTCCGAAAAGAATATCCATGGATACTTCAACACCCAAAGATATCAGCCTGTCTCCTAAGACTATCTATGTCAGTGTCGGATATTGCATTAAATCCTGACTTCTTAAGTCTGATGTCCACATGACACACCCAACCAGGCACATCCTATCCACACCAAAATGTGTACAGGTATGCCGATAGGACCTAGCTACCCCTTTGACACTTCACCATGGTATTGTGTCCTTGCCTAACCCCAGGCCACACCATTCTCAAAGCATATTCTCCCTGACTCCAGAAATTTAAGCTGACATATTTCTTTCATCATAGTTACTTTTAATATCATATTCATAGGGGGAGATCATACAGGTATTTACCATTGAATTGCATTGTATTTAATATCTGTTCTACTACAATTATTTCATACTAGTGTCATATTGAAGGCCAAAAATATGATAGATTTTTTCCCTTGCTAGCACTTCTAGATTTCTCCTGTTGTTGCTAGCAACCCACCTGCAAAAGTAAGTATTGATTATCCCTTTTCTTTAAAATGCTATTTGATTTTGTGAATTAGTTAATGAAGAGAGAGATCACAACATGAGGGCTGCTATAGATATTGATTTATGTAAGTTTGGGGAGAAGATGGTAACAAGTACATGTATACTTCCATCTAGCCTCTAACTGTTCCTGTCAAGCATCTCAAGTCTGTTTTAAATGGGTAGGCAGGTACCAGGGATGAGCTAATGCTGTTTTATGTATGAGGGAACAACGGGAGAGACCTTGTGTGTGTTCCGATTGCAGTAAACAATTGAATTATTTAGTTAGCCCAAGTTGTGGGTGTTCAGACCTAACAAATTGGTATGTTTTAACTGACCACTACCCATACTTATCATGGTTATAGATTATATGTTATTATTTCCAAGATATAAACCATCAAATAGCCTGATAAGATCCATATAATATAATCCAACATAGATCTGTTTCTTACCATAAACGATTTGGTTCCAAAGAGATTCCTAGATTGTAGATGAAAATATGGTATGACAGGAGTTATTATACTTCTACTTTTAGCCTTACGTAGATCTGACATCTTCATAACCTCTGACTTTGTATCATAAGTAATCATTAGGACTTTAAAATCTGTCATACTTACAAGTTGAAGGAAGACAGCGGGTCAGAGATAGGACGACAGTTGGTCAGCTTTTGGAGTTGTGCCTTGCTGTCTTGTTTTTCCTTTTCCTCGTTCAGCTCTCACCATGGACAAACATCAGACACTGTAGACAATGAGTATGGAATCATTTATAATGCTTGTCATCCCAAATCAAAGAATGATTCTGAATTAGACCTTGATCGCGCCTTTAGTCAGCACTAACTCCAATAAAAAATAATAAAGTGTCTCTCTAAGGGATGGGCGTAATACAAGTAGCTTTTAGTCAGCAATGTAGCCTAAATACAAATGTAGCTAGATAAGCTAATGACACACAATGCCCCCCTAAGGGAAGAAAGCCCATGAGTGGTCAGAAAGTGGAAAAGCATTTAGTCAGATTACATAGGACGTAACAAATTGATATATGCTTTAATTCAATCAATGTCTAATGAGACATTGATACTACAACTCACTGGTATGTTTTCCAAGAGTGCCAATGTGTAATTTTTAACTTTCTTACATTGTATGGGACTCAGCGTAGCAACCTGGTATCTGGGACATCATCTGGGACAAGTTTAAGCATACCAAGTTCAACCATCACAATATCAATACACATACATCCAAACAAAAAAGGGCTGTGTCTCATTAGATCTGGCCAATGTGAAGGTCTTTGACCGGGTGCCATATTTGATCTCCTGAGAGAAAATGGTTTGTTTAGGGCACATTAAGTTATATGAGGAGGTATAGCCACCTCCATTCTCTTTCTTTTATCCCTGACATATCAAAGAAGACTTTTTTTCCTTTTAAATCTTTTTTTATGGTGGCCGGTCAAAGATGGCGCACGGTCAAAGATGGCACCCGGTTAAAGCCATAGAGATATCATATTGGAGTATCGGGAATTGAGGCTCCAGGCACTTTCTGCATTTGACCCAGCAGAAGCTAATCCTGCTGCCATAACCCTAACACAAAGTTACAAGCTGCATCACCAAGGACACTGATAATTTATTTTATTAGCAACTGTCCTCCATGTTCCATTGTGCACCATTCTCCCCTATCTAGAAAGGTCAATGCAGGTCTATCAGGCAATCAATCAAACATTAGTTTTGACACCTAACATCTCCCCTCCCCCAGGTTGCTAAAGCAAAATGCTTATAGATTCTTTGGTTTAATATCATTGAAAATATTCTCAAGAATCACTTTTTTCTTATTGATTTATCATTTATTCTATGTAACCTTACATGTGAGGCATATATGTTAACGAAGTTGACTTTTCTTGCAAGACAAGTCTTAAACATACACTGTAAATACTTTACCAGGCTTATACTTCATGACAAGAAAAGGCATATATATGTATGACAATATTTCACTATTTAATAGTGTATATATAATAGCATTGAGACAGAATAATAACGAAGGGCTGCTTTTAAGGCCTAATGAGTCTATCAACCCCATATACTCAAAAACATCTCAAACATGGGATACATGGATGCATCATGACAACAAAAAGCCAGCCATCAACCCGTTAACTGTTTAAGGACAGCATATTGCTAAAAAGCATCATTTGGCATTAGTCACTTCAGTGAAGTAACTATCTGGTGCTGCATGGAAGCATAATGCCAACGCTTTCTGAGTGTATCAACCCTCACTCGCATCACTCTGGGCTAGGTCATGATGCATTAATGCAGTATGAGCCCTGGTTCATTTGCTTAATTACTGTTACCCTTAACTGTTTGAGGAAAAATAATGCTTGCAGAATTCCTATATATTTTTCATCTTGGGTGCCAAGGTAGGTCAGTATATCCAGCAGAATATCCAAACTGAATATGTCCACAAGGATATCCAACCAGGATAGTGGTGCAAGCACCAGTATACATCATAATAATGAGCCAGATAAACAAAGCTGGATATTCACCAGGATACCCAGCAGAAAATATCATTCAGGATTTTCACATGATTATCCAACCATGACTTCAAGCTTTTGCTCATTTAACCCTTTAAGCATTGAATAATACATCAAGACTTTATGTTTAAGAAGCTCCAATGTAATGCCAAATATTCTGACGAATATATATTCAAGAGAAAATGTCCTCAGGGATATATACACACAAGGATATCCGATCAGGATATTACTTACTTTTGCCTTAAACCCTTGAAGACCTTGTGTTCATTTGTTGTCATGATGAACTAGGCTAGTGCTGGCACACAACTTGCTGGCACAGCTCTGGTGAATCATGCCAAGCCTTCATGAGCGCATCAACCCTATCTGCTAAAAAACATGCATGTATGCAAAACTTCAAGAATACATCTCAAAGGGATGCATGGATGCATCATGACAAAAATAAAAGAAGTCATTAAACCTTTTAGGGCAGCATAGTCGTAAAACGGTTAAAGGATGGCATGTTGTTAAAATGCATTATTTGTCGTCATGATGCACTACAGCAGGCCTTTAGCTACCGGCTGGCACTGCATTGGTGCATCATGCGGATCATTGTTGTATGCATGATGCAATATAGCACAATACATCCTTTTAAGGGTTAGTGTACTTGATTACTGGTACCTTAACCTCTGGGTTGTGGCATAGTGCCTCAAGAATTCTGATTCATTTCTTTATCATGAGGCTCCACTGAAGCATAAATGTCCACCAGAATACCTAGCCAAGACACTGGCCAGTATAAGCACCAGTGTACAGCAAAATATCAAGCCAGGAAATCAGGCCCGGATATTCACCAGGATATCTAGCCGGAATATGCGGGGGTGACAGTTTTTACCCCTCCCCCCTCTCTGCCCCTGGCTACTCCCACATTGTAGATGAGTTATTATAACTAGATGTTACCTTAAGCCCAGATCTTACATTTTTAAAACCTCTGGCAATCACGTCATAAATAATCATGTGGACCTTAAAATGTGAACATACATACACGTTAAAGGAAGATGTGTCAGCGATAAAAAGACTGTGGGTCAGGTTTTCCTCGCTCAGCTTGCACCACGCTAAAACACCAGTTACTGTAGAGAATGAGAATAGAATACAGATATTAAAGATCTCAGCATTCTTAGATTTTACTGCACTTTTCATGCCACATATTTGATAGAAACACTAATTACAAACGTCATGTTACAGCATAAGTATGTTATGCCCCTGGTGATTATGATGCATCATTGGGACCATGGTAATAACTCACCAGGGCTGCATTGATGTAGGTTATCTGGGATAATATAGATGAGGTTATTCACAATGATATTAATTACTATCACCTTTAACCATTTTATTGTTGCAAAATCCAGACATCATGTTCATTTGTCCTTAATGAGTATATCGACCCCATGTGATCTAAACCCAATGTGCACTAGACCATGCATATCTTTGATACTGAAATTTGCAGTAATGACAACTGTTAAGACAATGCCAATTCAAGGGCAGCATATTACTTTGACCATCTAAGGAAGCTGTGTCGCTAAAAAGCTATATTTGCTGTTGTGATGCAACAATGCAGCTTAGGGGAGTAATTATATAGTGATGCTTTGGTGCATCATGCCGCCCTTTTGGGAGTGAATCAACCTCATTCATGCATCATTCCAATAGAGGGCATGATGCATAAATGCACTATGCAGATTGTGACGGGTTATTGAGCTCAATAACTAATGCATGAAGAATTCCTATTCATTTGTCATCATGGGTCTATTCATAAGGTTATTCATCAGGATATCAAACCAGGAAACAGTTTCCACAAGAGGAATTCAAAAGGATATTTAAAAGGATATTCATGAGGATATCCAGGGTAATGACACTTTAAAGGATATTCATGAGGATATCCAGAGTAATACCCACAAGGATATTCACAATAATACTTAAAAGCATATTCATGAGGATATCCAGAGTAATACCCACAAGGATATTTACAATGATACTTAAAAGGATATTCATGAGGATATCCAGGGTAATGATACTTGAAAGGATATTTATGTGGATATCCAGAGTAATACCCACAAGGTTATTCACAATGATACTTAAAAGCATATTCATGAGGATATCCAGGGTAATGATACTTAACAGGATATTCATGAGGATATCCAGAGTAATACCCACAAGGATATTCACAATGATACTTAAAAGGATATTCATGAGGATATCCAGGGTAATGATACTTGAAAGGATATTCATGTGGATATCCAGAGTAATACCCACAAGGATATTCACAATGATATGGGGCCATCCATTGATTACATGTGCACATTTTTGCCAAAAATAGACCCCCCCACCTAACTTGTTGCACCATGTATGCATTTGGACTACCCCCTCTCCCATGCGTACATACACATTTTAGTTTGACCCCCCCCTCCACTTCGACCCCCCCCCCCTCCAATAAAGGGATGTTATCAAATTTACTGAGAAACATTTACCTCTTTTTGGGGGATCTGTCTCTTTAAGGGGATGGGACTTTCTTACTAGAGCAACTTTGTCCTGACCATTGCCACTACTAATAAGAAGGATGCCAAGTTACCTCACCCCCAAAATTGTATAACTTATGATTTCTTGACCCAAATATCTTAACAATGGAAAATAATTTTAGAATAGCGTTTATACATGTTCATCCCACAGGTTTCTCCTATAAATACTGTGTAGTAAAGTTTTCATGCATCATGCCATTTCAACAGCTCTCATGCCAGTGCCCTTTAAAGGGCATAGCACAGTGAAGCACTATGCAGCTCTTACAAAGTTCAATGCTATTCCTGGTCATAATATATAGGCGTAATAGGGTCTCAAAATTGTAACGATTTGGCACCCCAGTAATAAGCTTAAAGCAACCTGCCCCCATCCCCCCAAAAGATGTCATTGAGAAGTACCCCCTATGCCCGACTCTGGCACAGTCTAACCAAGGATATTCACATGGATATTTATAAGGATATCCAACCAACAAAGTTTACCCAAGGATATTCAATGGGATATTAATCAGGAGATTCATAAGGATATCCAAGATCAGCAAAGCTTCCCCAAACATATTCACAATGATATTTATAAGGATATCCATGAGGACATCGAACCAGCAAGGTCTAACCAAGGATATTCAGAGGGATATTTATAAGGATATTAATACAGATATACGGGAAAATAACCCTGAATATATTCACAAAGATATTCCTGTTTTTGTTCTTTAAAGCCTTAGCTCTAAATATACAACACAACTAATTTTTCAACATTAACATGGCATTTTTATTGCAGTATTGAGATATTCTTAATGATATCCAACAAGCAAGGTTCCCATAAGGACATCAACAAGAGTATTTATAAGGATATTCATAAGGATATCCAAACATCAAAGTCTACCCAAGGATATTTACAAGGAAATTTATAAGGATATTCACAAGGATATCTAACCAGGAAACAAAAAAGTGTCCTGTAGGCACATATGATGACCCACACAGGAGAGAGACCTCATATGTGTTCATGATGCGGTAAAGAGTTTAGTTTGCTTGGTGACAAATATGATGACCCACACAGGAGAGAAGCCATATATCTTTAAGGATATTCATAAGGATATCCAACCAGGAAACCGTTTCCACAATGACATTCATAAGGACTTTCATAAGGATATTCACAAGGATATTCATAAGGATATCTCCAATGACATTTACAGGGATGATCAAAAGAAGATTTATAAGGGTGTGTTTTATGATGTTGCCTCTAAGACTAGCCTGGAAGGAGTCCAAAAATTTCTAAATAGAAGCCTCAGAATTGCATATAGAAGGACAGGAATTTTAAACACTGCTGCTCTGCATAGGAAAGCTGAATTAAACAAATTAAAAGATAGGAGACACATGCAATATTTTGGAACATGCTTTCAAAAAATCGCTCATTGTAGTTGAGCTACATATCATTAATGTAGCTACAAGACGCAGGGATCAGCGTCTGCTTATCCAAAAAAGAGCTATTAATCCTGCTTATGCTAGGAGTCTGAGGTATAGATTGGCTGGGGCATGGAATGAGTTAACTGTTGAAAATAGAGCCATTAGGGACAGTACCAAATTTTCAGCCTGGAATAAAAAGCACCACCTAGATTTAATTGCCACGTATGTTTAAATATTCAAACATGCATGATGTGTTCATGCCTAGTGTTTTCTTTTTTTTTGTTCATAGCTTTTACCAGAGACCTACCATTACTACTGTTGAATGATTGACCACCATTCAACCAGGACTACAACATCAGTCCAAATGGCATTAACATCAGCCTTCACCATGAGGATCAAATCTAACCCCTATTTCTATTATACTAAGTCATGGCTCTAAGCCTATGCCTATATCTTTTCCTTATATTTACTATCTGTCTTATACATGCACATTGTGAAGAATCATGTGAATCATGTGAATACTCTGATATATGTTCCATTGACTAGAATAAGGTGAATACAGGTCTGTGACCTACCATTTTTCCAGTTTAAATAAAAGAATTTTGAATTGAATTGAATTGGTATTCATATGAATAGCCAAACCGGAAACAGTCCACACCAGGTTGGGAAAATCCTACTTTTAATACCTTGAAGGGAGAAAGAACAGTCAGGGGGTTTCTCCCCTTGGTTTTGGGTGGATATACATGTAATTTGAGGTTCAACCAGAAAATCTGATTTGCTAATACCTTACCATTATTTCCTGAAAAACATTCACCTACATACAAGTAGACAATCTAATTGGCTAGGTTGCTGGTGTCAACCCAATGTGTGTTCCTTATATGGTGAAGGGTTCAGTTTGCTTGCAGCACTGTAGACACACATGATGACCAATACAGGAGAGAAACCTTATGTGTGTTCCTTATGTGGTAAAGGGTTCAGTTTGCTTGCAGCATGGTAGATAAACATGATGATCCACACAGGAGAGAAGCCCCACATGTGTTCATAATGAGGGAAAGGGTTCAGTCTTCTTGCAGCACTGTAGACACACATGATGACCCACACAGGAGAGAAACCTAATGTGTGTTCCTTATGTGGTAAAGGGTTCAGTTTGCTTGCAGCACCATAAACACACATGATGACCCACACAGGGGAGAAACCCCATGGAGGTTCACAATATGGTAAAGGGTTTAGTCTGCTTGCAGCATGGTAGATACACATGATGATCCACACAGGAGAGAAGCCCCATGCGTGTTTGCGATGTGGTAAAGGGTTCAGCATGTAGACAGGAGAGAAACCATATGTTTTAAAACAGTATAGGCTACATAGTAGAAGGGATTGATGAATGAGCACTGTAAGGGTGGAATAGATTGGGTTTTTTTTCGGTTTTTTTCTTGACTGTTTAAATCAACAAAACTCCCCCTCAAAATGTAAAATAAGGGGTGGGGGTCAAATTAGGCAAAAGAGAAGATTGAACCTTCATTGGACTTGAGCATCACCCCTCTCCTCAGGTTTAACGATGCTCACTGCATCAACTGATGTGTATTCAGAGTGGGGAGTGACTCTCGGCTGGCAGTGAGTTTATCTGACACTATATTGTCAGCATCTTGAAAATAGCTAAAATCAATTTATTCTCATAACCTAAATCAACATCAAGTACATGAGCTGCTAAAATCAGTTCTAGTTGGAGGATTTAAAAAATTCAAAAGCCATTTTAAAGCTTTGGATGAGCAGCTCGCAGTCAGCTATTAGCTCATAGTCCAGCGATAAGCGTACACGCTCGTCGGGCGATATTCGGGAAGTTTATGATATTCTTTGTGTTTGTCACATCTAAGCTATTTCACAACACTAGTGACGTTCTCACCTCTCCCTTACACAATTACATTTACTTCATTTGCACTCACCTTGTCAAAATCAGAGGATATGGCCTTAATAACTTAATAAGCCAACTTGAATGGGAGCAGTGACCAGTTGAAAAGAGGTCAAGGCATAAAAGGAAGTAGAAGACACTGCTGCCCCCTTGTGTTAGTTCCATGAACTAACTGTGGCCCCCTATCATCAAAGAAAGGCATCTAGCACCATGTCTGAAAACCTTGCTATTTCAGTTGTGGTCACTATTCATAGACACTACACCTCCAATGGTTAAACTTAAGTTACCCAAACCTTTCAATAGGTCTCCTAATAGAAGGTTGTGTATAACCATTGCTCCCAAAGGCTGTAATGTATTTATTAAAAAAGATAGCAGGCTGTATTGACCTAAGTGATACCTTTAACTTACATCCCTTGCTCCCGTCGCCATCTAGTGCAATACTCCAAAACCCTTATGTCTTCAGTAGTATTATGTGTAGTGTCTTCAGTAGTATTATGTGTAGTGCAAATGTATATGTGTATATGAAATAATGTATAATTACGGGATGAGTCGTCCCGCGTCGTCTCCGGGTATCGCCGGCAGTTTGTGGCCGCTGGTGCCCTGGTCCGCGTAGTATAAGGCTGTTCCGCGGGAGTCCGCCGGCCGCTGCAAATCGTCTCCGCGTTGTCCGCCTTGTATGGCATCAACAACACCGCGGAAGGCGGCTTCTGCGAAGTTAGTATCCCTTTCTATTCGATTATTTGCTGCTCTTAAACCTGCCAGCTCCATCTCGGCCTCTTTCAACCTCTGTGTACGCTTTAAATCCTCCTCTCTAGCCTTTTCTGTAATTGTCAATGCTTCGATCCGGTCTAAAGCTTGCTGGAGCTCTACCTCCCGGGCCGCACTGTACTCCGCGGCCTCCGCGCTGTGTTGGCGGGCCGTACCGCCCGGGGGTGCCGGCGAGGCCGAGCTGCCCTGGCCGGTCTCCTGCCGGCCCTGGGAGCCGCCATGGTCGTCCTGTGCCGGTGCAGGCTGGTCCTGTCCCTGCAACACCTTCCTGGGAGTTCCCTTGTCCGGGTTTGGGGCATTGCATTTGGGGCAGGAGTTCCTGTTGCCATGGTACTCCGTTCCGCAAAAGCAGACCGTCATTTTGACCGAATTCTTGACCGAAACCAAAGTCTCTGCTGGCCTGCTGCTGGCCTTGCTGCCTGCTTGCTTGCTGCTGGTTACCTCCCCTCCCCTGGAGAAGAGTTCCACGGCTGGTGCCGGTGGGAGGCACTAGGTGGCACTGGTATGTAACTAATATGGGAATAACTTCCCCCATGGAAGTTATGCCCGACATTAAAAAAGATAGCAGGCTGTATTGACCTAAGTGATACCTTTAACTTACATCCCTTGCTCCCGTCGCCATCTAGTGCAATACTCCAAAACCCTTATGTCTTTAGTAGTATTATGTGTAGTGTCTTCAGTAGTATTATGTGTAGTGCAAATGTATATGTGTATGTGAAATAATGTATAATTACGGGATGAGTCTCCCCATAGCTCCCCTGGTTAGTATCACGGGTTTTACACTTCCAGAAGCCTTGAAATAATATATTATAATGGGTTCCCTAATTCCCCTTGGGGAGGAGGGGTTTCGCCCCCTGCCTGCCCCCTCCCTGCCCATCAAATTTCTTGCTTTTTCTCAGTAATGTAGCTTATATCATTTAGAAATGTAAAATGTAAAAGAATTGGGGTGGTCCCGAGCTCCTTGTTTTATTACAGATTTTAGAAAAAATAGTATTCTCTATTTGTGCTAGAAAATGCAAAAAATGGGAAACTTTCATGATTTTTTTCTTAGTGAACCACTGCCCACATTCATGTTGTATTGCACATGAATAATCCTAGGCTATGTCGTTTAATGGGAAAAAAATTATGGTAAAAAAATGTACCCTTTTATGAAAAAACGTGATGGTTTCAACCACCAGTTTGAGGATGATTATTCAAATTGAATGCATAAGGAAGGATACTCTGACCACAAATTACACATGCTGGTTCCTAATTTTTAGAGGGCTTTGTCATTTCTAAAGGATTTTCAGGGTGGCGTAAAGTAACCAGTAAAGTTATTTGCCCATTATACTATGCTGCAAAGAGCATAGTAACTATTTTGATGAATCATAACAACCCCCAATTATGACCCCTCCCTTAAGACTACTTCACCTCATGACTTGACTATTACAAGTTTAAGTATAAGTTTATGTTCCTGGTTGGATATACATGGTTATTTAGGAGGATATTCACAAGGATATTCAACCAGGGAGCAGTTTCCATAAGGATAATCGAAAGGATATTCATAAAGATATCCAACCAGGAAGCAGTTTCCGCAAGGTTTTTGATAAGCATATTTAAAGGATATTTATACCCAGTAAACAAATAATGATATACACCATTTTATAACTTTATATAACCTTATATGTCAATGTTTTTCTAAGGCTTTTTAGTATGGCATAACTTTATGTAAAGTTTAAAACGTTATTTTGACGTAAAATAACTTTTTTTTGTTAGCTGGGTAAGGATATCTGACCAGAAAACTGTTTCCACAAGGATATTCACACAGACATGTATAAGGATATTCATAAGGATATTCATCCAGGAAGCAATCTGAAGAAAAACTATGCTGCAAAGGGCATAGTTATCCTGTTGATGAATAATGAACACTCCCTTAGGGACTATACTTGACCTCTTCGCCAAGATGCTGCTGCATCAGTAAAGAATACACTTATCAGCAAACATAAATAGTTTACTTATCAGTTTGATTAATCAATTATTAGTCTACAGAGAAAGTGTCCTGTAGGCACACATGATGACCCACAGAGGAGAGAGACCTCACATGTGTTCATAATGCGGTAAAGGGTTTAGTCTGCTTGGTGACCGGTAGACTCATATGATGACTCACACCAGAGAGAAACCATATATTTATAAGGATATTCATGAGGATATCCAACCAGGAAACAGTTGCCACAATAACATTTATAAGCACTTTCATAAGGATAATCACAAGGATATTTATAAGGGTATTCATATAAATAACCAAACCAGTAACAGTCCACACATTACCTCACTGCAAAACTCAGCTTACTGCTGAATGATGAAACAATTTCAGTGTTTGATAAATTATTATTATCATAGTCTAGCGGGAAAGTGACCTGTAGATACACATGCTGGCCCACACAGGACAGACACCACATGTGTGTTCACAATGTGGTAAAGGCTTCAGTCTCCTTGCAGCACCGTATTCTGCATTAGCGGGATACAGTGGCTCTACCTGATAGAAGTATTTGTTACTAGAACTGGCTGAAGCTGATGCCTGCCATGTCCGAAATTGAAAGTTTTAGGGGTAATAACCTGGGTACTGTGAGTGGTTAGAACCTGGACACTAGTTATATCACCTGTCCAGTATAGTGTAGTGGTTATGACAGTGGACACATAGTCCAAAGGACCTAAGCTCAAACCCCTACCAATCCTATTCCTAAAATGGTCAAAGATCTTAGAAATTTATATTCTTATATATTTTGGTTAAATTGATAGAAGTGAGTACATTGTACCAGCCTTGAGGATTTGTTAAGATTAAATAGAGAAATATCAACAATGTGGTATTCGTCTCCATTTCCTTACAAATGTAATTAACTTGATCAATATATATTTGACCGAAAATCCATGGTCCACAGTTATCAAAAGTAGTAGATATGAAAAAGGTTTACTTTTGAATAGTCACCTAATGTGGCTTGAATGGGAGTTGAGCCTAGGGCCTCTGGACTGTGAGTCCACTGTCCTAACCACTGTACTATACTGGACACATGTTACCTCAGGAGTGTCCAGGTAAGACCTATTCACAATACCTGCACTTTCCTTGTACCCTAATCTCGGCCACGAGATTTAGCTAAACTGGTTGCTGTGAGTACTGGGGATAGCACTAGTACAAGTGGCAATGGCGCTATCCACTGATCATCTAGCTAAGGCGGAATACACTTATGATCATACACACAGGGGAGAAACCAGGATGTCCAGCAGAAATATCAAAAAGTAAATACAGCATAATATCAAAGAAAATATCATCCAAAGGATATTCACAAGGATATCCGACCAGGATATTAATAACAATCATTTAATAATAACCATTTACCTATCTTTTTAAACTGTTTGTCACAGCAAGGTTTCTCCCCCATGTAAATTAGCATGTCTTATTAAGTTACCCATAAACTATTAGTCAAAATATTCAGGGAAATATTTAAAGGATATTCACAAGGATATCTAATCAGAAAGTTTATCAAATCTAATTTAACTATGTTTGTCACATTAAGAACACATATAAGGTTTATCCCCTGTGCGTATCAGCATATATGTTGTAGACATTTTAGAGCTGAGAATGAGAAAAGACATGTAAGGCACAAATCACCCCCATTCTCTGCCAAAGAAACCTCACTAAACCCCCCCCCCCCTCGTAGCAGGGTAGCCAAACCACCATTCATTAATATCTCTTTGGTGGGATTTTCTGATGGCAAGAATGTGTTTGACCCCAACCATGCCCCTCCCACTCAGAACTTTGAAAATAAAAAGGAATCACATGCAACTAACTGCATTGTAAGTAAAAATCAAGGTCACATTAATATTGACTCAAATCCTAACCAAAACCAAGATAAGTGCCTCCCACCCAAATTCAAAGGGGCTGGGGGCATTTTTCGGGGGTTCTAGTCAATTTTCAGAGAAGTTTCTTCTCTGGCTAAAAAACCCCACGTGTGTTTGTAATGTGGTAAAGGTTTAGCATGTAGACATTAAGCCAGGATATTCACAAATATATCCTGCAGAAATATCCAGGAGAAAATACTACAGAATATCCAGGAATATATCATCACAAGGATATTCACAAGGATATCAAACCAGGGAATTAATTTCAATCACCTTTACGATATCAACTGTTGCAAAATGCCTCTAGACATCATATCCATTGTTTGCACCAAGCTAATATCAGGCATCATGGCAACAAAAGATATTCAATTAAATGTTTGTCGCATCAAGAACACATGTTAGGTTTCTCCCCTGTGTGATTCAGTATGTGCCTTTTTAAAATACCTCCTTGTGTAAACTGTTTGTCACATTAAGAACACACGTAAGGTTTCTCCCCTGTGTGATTCAGTTTGTGCATTTTCAAGCTACCTCTTAGTGTAAACTGTTTGTCGCATTAAGAACACATGTAAGGTTTTTCCCCTGTGTGATTCAGTATGTGCCTTTTTAAAATACCTCCTTGTGTAAACTGTTTATCACATTAAGAACACTTGTAAGGTTTCTCCCCTGTGTGATTTAGTATGTGCCTTTTAAAGTTACCTCTGTGTAAACTGTTTGTCACATTAAGAACACACGTAAGGTTTCTCCCCTGTGTGATTCAGTATGTGCCTTTTAAAGTTACCTATTTGTGTAAACTGTTTGTCACATTAAGAACACACGTTAGGTTTCTCCCCTGTGTGATTCAGTATGTGCCTTTTAAAGTAACCTCTCTGTGTAAACTGTTTGTCACATTAAGAACTCATGTAAGGTTTCTCCCCTGTGTGATTCAGTTTGTGCCTTTTTAAGTTACCTCTTTGTGTAAACTGTTTGTCACATTAAGAACACACGTAAGGTTTCTCCCCTGTGTGATTCAGTATGTGCCTTTTCAAGTTACCTCTTTGTGTAAAATGTTTGTCGCATTAAGAACACATGTAAGGTTTCTCCCAGTCTACATTCCGGGAAACCCCTAGGGAATTCCCTCTGTGACGTCATAATATGTAGCAACATACGGAGGTAGGCTGGGGAGGGTATATAAAGGGTCCGTATGTTGGGGGAAGAGACAGGGGAGGGACAGGAGAGGTTTGGGAACGGACAGGATAGGTCGGGGAAGAGATAGAAAAGGTCGGGAAAGGCACCTCTATACTCTGATAGCTATTGTCTGTTTAAACACAAGGAGTCTGTGGGCAAAGTTTCATCTCTGTAGGGCCATTATTTACCGAGTTATGGAAGAAAAGATTCTTTTTCATGTAATTTCTCCCAAAATCCATATAATTTTTTATTTATTTTTTTATCATGAAGGTAGAAGTTGGACTTAACTTATTTACCCCTTAAAATAGTTCTAGTTCCTAGTTTACAGGGATGATCACAAGAAGATTTATAAGGGTATTCATATGAATAGCCAAACCGGAAACAGTCCACATCAGGTTGGGAAAATCCTACTTTTAATTCCTTGAAGGGAGAAAGAACAGTCAGGGGGTTTCTCCCCTTGGTTTTGGGTGGCTATACATGTAATTTTAGGTTCAACCAGAAAATCTGATTTGCTAATACCTTACCATTATTTGCTGAAAAACATTCACCTACATACAAGTAGACAATCTAATTGGCTAGGTTGCTGGTGTCAACCCAATGTGTGTTCCTTATGTCTCCTTGTAGCACTGTAGACACACATGATGACCAACACAGGAGAGAAACCACATGTGTGTTCCTTATGCAGTAAAGGGTTCAGTTTGCTTGCAGCACTGTAGACACACATGGTGACCCACACAGGAGAGAAACCCAATGTGTGTTCCTTATGCGGTAAAGGGTTCAGTCTCCTTGCAGCACTGTAGACACACATGGTGACCCACACAGGAGAGAACCCGCATGTGTGTACCTTATGTGGTAAAGGGTTCAGTCTCCTTGCAGCACTGTAGACACACATGGTGACCCACACAGGAGAGAACCCGCATGTGTGTACCTTATTTGGTAAAGGGTTCAGTCTCCTTGCAGCACTGTTTACACACATGATGGCCCACACAGGGGAGAAATCCTGTGTGTGTCCACAATGTGGTAAAGTGTTTAGTATTTAGAAACACATAATGATCCACACAGGGGAGAAACCCCATTTGTGTTCACAATGTGGTTAAGGGTTTGCATGTAGACACATAAAATGACCCACACAGGAGAGAAACCTTATGTGTGTTCACAATGTGGAGAAGGATTCAGTCTACTTGTTGACCTATAAACACACATGATGAACCACGCAGGAGAGAGACATGATGTATGGATTCAGCTTTCAGACACACAAGCTGACTCACACAGGAGAGAAATCCCATGTGTGTGCAATGTGGTAAAGGATTCAGCAGCAGTCAATCAGGATAACTGGAGAACCATTAAACTCACTAACATGCCATTAAAATCGTATATGTATTTATAATAAGGGCATGTTGTGTCATTTTTGTGGCTAATTCTATGCCATATCCTTGAAGTTATTCAAAAATTAGTGTCTTGGGAGAATCGTGATAACTAAAGAATCAGTCCTCACACGAACATTCCATTAAAATCCCATATGTATGTATAGTGGAGGCATGCCGGGCTATGTTTTTGGCTAAATTTATGCCATATTTTGGAGAAATTCAGCCCTAAAATTCGAGACACTGCTGACGCACACACCTTCTACTTTTTCTGGCCTGCAATTCAGCAAAGATTTCCACTGGTCACAGCACTTCTACAGGCCAAAGGTCTCAGCCGGGAGAGCTTCTCATTGCTTTAGGACATTAAACTAGACCTTCAAGTAGCTACAGACTACTATAAATACCTCTAATAGACTAGGGGATTAAAACAAACGGGAGGTTATTCTCACACATATGCGTAGTGTGTTGTGCTTGGAACACCCAACCAAGGACCAATCAGATCTAATCCTATTTGCCAACTTTAACCCTTTGATGTCTGCATCATACTTAAACATTTTAAGGTCTGCATACATCTGAATATCACTATTGTTATTTAATTGCTCCATCAAGGGCTTCTCACAATAACTTTAGTGAGTGCTCTTTGACCCGCACTCCATCCTGAGGGATATTTATCACTTGAGGGGGGGGGGTAAAATTCAATTAGTTTTTTTTTAATGCTAGATCTCACCACTCCCTCCCTCCTGTCAAACATGTGTACTCCCCTACCAACCCCTGCTTCCCAAACAACTATTCTACCTTCATCTGATGTGTATTCACTGTTTTGGGAGTGACTCTCAGCTGGCTGTGAGTAGCTCTGACACTATAGCGACAACAACTCGAAAACATTGTTTTATTCTCATGTCCTATTGATATGTCAGGTTCATGACCTTCCAACTTTTGTTCTACTGGTCCGATTTAGAAAATTCAAAAAACATTTTCAAGCCCTTCATGAGCAGCTCATGATAAATTATCAACTCATAATCCAGCGATCTTCGTACGCGTTGTGTGGGCGATAATCGGGAAACATGAAATATTCTTAGTTTTGGTCACATTAAATTATGTTCAACACCTCTAGTGTGTCTATCATATTTCATAACATAATTGCATATACTTCAATTGTACTCACCTTGCTGATAGCCAGGGAAAATGGGCTTAATATGCCACTGTCAATGTAAACAAAACCACGCAGGTGCCAGGTGGAAGGGAAGGAGAATCTGCTTGGAGAGTGTCAACTGAATTTTCTTTTTAAAGTTCAACTAGTATTAGATCTGAACTATTTCCCTACTGCTTATTTTTCCTTTAAGATAAAATGATAATAACCAACTCCTGTAAAAGTTTGAAATAAAGAAAAGCTGTGAGTCAGCGATATGGTGCTGCCCCCTTGTTAAGTCTGCTGCTGCTGTGCTGCCACCTACCTGAAAGCAGAGGTAACTGGTACCTGCAACAAAACGTTGTCAGTTCACTTGTTTGACATGTAACATCATCAACACACCTCAAATACTAACCCAATCATGTTAATTTGTCTGCAGATAATAGGTAATGTATTATATGTTGGTCACAAAACATGTAATGTATTTAATAACTAGCAGCACCCTACATCTACCAGAGTGATACCTTTTGCTATGATACCCATGATATTATTTTCATTTCCACAAATTTTCATCCTGTGACGTCACAGGTGCCCCATATCCCTTGCCATGCAAACCGAAACCATTAATAGGGTCGCCAGACGTTGCTGCGCAACGTCAGGTTACTACGCTCCGGCAACCCCAAAAAATATATTCTCTAGATAGAAAACATCAAAGCCTATACTCTGAGAGAGTTATATAGAAATTTTGCTACCTTTCAGTACAATTTCATGTAGATATGTGGCAAAGCACTGTATAATCCATCACATGAGACATTAACTAAGGGCTTAAATATCTCAGAAAATAGCCAGGGACCCCTCTATTTTCTCAGTTTCTTTGGAAAGTGTATGCTATTATGGTCTGATGGTGAAAACCTGACGAAAATCTAGCTACTTTTACATCAAGGCATTGACCCGCCTTAAGCGCTCTTTTTCTCTTTGAGAGCCTGGGTATCTAGCAGGGTTCGTACCCACAACCTCAGAACTATTGAGCCCACCAGCTAACCAACTGCTCCATCAGGACTCATGCAATGATACTCATCAACCAATAGTATATGTACTGCTTCTGCCTTTTGAGACAAATGAGTAACGCTATTTAAAAATTTTGAGGGGTTTGAATACCAACAAGAAGTACCCTGTATGCTAGCAGCAGGTCCACACAGCCACATGTGTTTGAGCCTGTTAACTAAGGCCTATGTTAGTGAGTCATTGTCCCGTTAGACAAAGTTAAGAGTGCTGTTTAGTTGGTGCTGCTGTTGCATAAATCGGGGGCTCCGCCCCCGCCCCCCCCCCCCCCCCCGTTTTTTTCTTCTTCTTTTTCTTGCTCCTTTTTCTCTTGAAATATCAGAATGGCCAACTAGCTAAATAGGGCCAATGGTGGTGAGGCATTGTCCCATTAGACAAAGTTAAGAGTGCTGTTTAGTTAGTGGTACTGTTATATAATTCGGGGGCTCCGCCCCCGCACCCCCGTTTTCTTTCTTTTTTTCTTTTTCTTGAAATATCAGAATAGCCAAAGAATAAAAAATGTATATCAGGCATATCAAAACTTCTGCTTGACATGGGATTCGAACCCAGTTTCTGGAAGTCCAAACCAGAAGTACCATGTACTCAAGGATGTTGACCACTATGGCTGGCTGTGAGTCTTGGTTCCTGATAAGTATTATATATGACTAGGTTGTATCAGAATGAGGCTACACTCTTTAAGCATATGCTTTGGTCATTGTATTTCTATGAGAACACACAGAGCACGTGTTTGATGATCATATAACCTCCTAGGAGGGTTATACAGGATATCCTCCTAGGCCACATGTGTGGAAAACGAGCTGTAATCAGGCTTTTATACATCTATGCAAGCAGGTTGTATGTCGGATATACTCCAGGTGTCTCGAGTCAATATCATTGATATAAGCCTCGGCCTTCAGCCTTGGCTTATATCAATGATATTGCCTCTCGACCCCCAGGAGTATATCCAGTACATATTTCACCCCCCCCCCCCCCACTCTTCCCCTGTGGTTAAAAAAGCGGCACTCCCTGAGCAAAAGTTATAATAAACTACGGTCTAAATTGCCATGTCTCATCAATATCCTACAAGTTTAAAAAAAGTCTATGACTAGCTCCAATTTATTACCAGGACAAATCCATGACTGGCATGAAATAGAATTGCTTATTTAGAGCATATATGTAGACAGAAATGGTCAGAAAAAGTTCATCAATGTTTTAGATTTCATGATACTTACCTCATCTTATTTCAATTAAAAAAGAAATCTAATTCATGCTTGCTGGTCATAGTATGCACATAATCATAGACTTTCAACTTGAATCAATTTGGTGAGAGATGGCCATATATAGTTACAACCCAAAAACAGTTTTTTTCCTGACAGTTTATGGTCCTTTTTCTTACCTTAACAAAAATCACCTTATTACATGCAAGCATAAATTCTACAGCTGTTGGAAAGTGAAGAACCCCAAAAGAACACAACTTTTCTGTGGTCCGACCCATATTCATGTTATACTTTCACACCCAAACAGAGACATGGAGGAGCAGGACTGGCAGGTGAACAAGACCCAGCAGGAGTGTGGCAAGTACATGCTGGACAACCAACTCCAAACTGACGTCAACTTTAAGGTCGGCAAGAACCAGCAGGTTATACGCGCCAACAAGGTCGTTCTCAGCATGCGCAGTCCTGTGTTTGACCGGATGTTTAACGGGACGTTCAAGGAAGCGGTAGAAGACCCTATTATACCAGACATCACTCCTGATGCCTTTAACATTATCCTAAGGTGTGTATTTCATCAGTGTGTATGTCATCAGTGGATTGTTTGAATTGATCTTAGGGTCACCACTAGGATCCACAAAATGCATTTAACCTTGGGTGTCTCTGTATTTCACCATGCATATCACTAACAATAACTTTTCTGATGCCTGCAGATATATAATTCGCGATATTATAACACTGACCACTTGTACGTAGTATAGAATGAATAACAAATTAGAAACTAAAGCGTGAGTGTCAATTGTTATGAGACTTAAGTAGTATATATTGTATCGGAACGGGTGTGGGGTCTTTACACTACAAACCAGTCTTTAGACTACAAAGTGATACCAATTTGTTGCATAAAGACACTCCACGGGTCTTTACACTACAAACCAGTCTTTAAAGCACAAATGTCTTTAGACTACAAATGTCTTTAAACCACAAATGTCTTTAGGCTACAAACAATCTGTCTTTATGCAACAAACCCTATATAGTGGTCTATGGTACCAAACTGGGCTTAAAAATTGGCCAGTCTTGATGCAACAAACGCTATATAGTGGTGTATGGTACCAAACTGGGTTTAAAAATCAATCAGTCTTTACGCAACAAACCCTATATAGTGGTCTATGGTACCTAACTGGGTTTAAAAATCAGCCAGTCTTTACGCAACAAACCCTATTTAGTGGTCTCAGGAACTAAAATGGACTTATAAATCACTCAGTCTTTATGCAACAAACCCTATATAGTGGTGTATGGTACCAAACTGCACTTAAAGATCAGCCAGTCTTTAGGCAACAAACCCATATAGTGGTTTCAGGTACCAAACTAGGTTTAAAAATCGGCCAGTCTCTACGCAACAAACCCTATATACTGGTCTACCGTATCAAAGTGGGTTCAAAAATCAGCCAGTCTTTATGCAACAAATCCTATATAGTGGTCTCAGGTACCAAACTAGGCTTAAACATCGGTCAGTCTTTACGCAACAAACCCTATATAGTGGTCTATGGTACCAAAGTGGGTTTCAAATTCAGCCAGTCTTTACACAACAAATCCTATATAGTGGTCTCAGAAACTGAAATGGACTTATAGATCAGTCAGTCTTTAGGCAACAAACCCTATATAGTTGTGTATGGTACCAAACTATGCACAAAGGTCAGTCAGTCTTTACGCAACAAACCCTATTTAGTGGTCTCAGGAACTAAAATGGACTTATAGATCACTCAGTCTTTATGCAACAAACCCTATATAGTGGTGTATGGTACCAAACTGGGTTTAAAAATCAATCAGTCTTTACGCAACAAACCCTATATAGTGGTCTATGGTACCAAACTGGGTTTAAAAATCAGCCAGTCTTTACGCAACAAATCCTATATATTGGTGTATCGTACCAAGCTGCACTTAAAAATCAGCCAGTCTTTACGCAACAAATCCTATATAGATTTTAGGGTTTGTAGCGTAAAGACTGGCCGATTTGTAAGCCAAGTTTGGTGCCTGAGACCACTATATATATATAGGGTTTGTTGTGTAAAGACTGGCTGATCTTTAAGTGCAGTTTGGTACCATACACCACTATATAGGGTTTGTTGCATAAAGACTGAGTGATCTATAAGTCCATTTTAGTTCCTGAGACTGCTATAAAGGGTTTGTTGCGTAAAGACTGACTAACCTTTGTGCATAGTTTGGTACCATAGACCACTATATAGGGTTTGTTGCCTAAAGACTGACTGATTTTTAAACCCAGTTTGGTACCATAGACCACTTTATAGGGTTTGTTGCGTAAAGACTGACTGATTTTAAACCCAGTTTGGTACCATAGACCACTATATAGGGTTTGTTACCGAAAGACTGACTGATCTTTAGGTCCATTTTAGTTTCTGAGACCATTATATAGGGTTTGTTGCGTAAAGACTGGCTGATCTTTAAGTGCAGTTTTGTACCATACACCACTATATAGGATTTGATGCGTAAAGACTGGCTGATTTTTAAACCCAGTTTGGTACCATAGACCACTATATAGAGTTTGTTGCGTAAAGACTGGCCGACTTTTAAGCCTAGTTTGGTACCTTAGACCACTATATAGGGTTTGTTGTGTAAAGACTGACCGATTTTTAGACCCAGTTTGGTACCATAGACCACTATATAGGGTTTGTTACCGAAAGACTGACTGATCTTTAAGTCCATTTTAGATTCTGAGACCATTATATAGGGTTTGTTGCGTAAAGACTGGCTGATCTTTAAGTGCAGTTTGGTACCATACACCACTATATAGGATTTGTTGCGTAAAGAATGGCTTATTTTTAAACCCAGTTTGGTACCATAGACCACTATATAGGGTTTGTTGCGTAAAGACTGGCCGACTTTTAAGCCTAGTTTGGTACCTTAGACCACTATATAGGGTTTGTTGTGTAAAGACTGACCGATTTTTAAACCCAGTTTGGTACCATAGACCACTATATAGGGTTTGTGGCATAAAGACTGGCTGATTTTTAAGCCAGTTTGGTACCATACACCACTATATAGGGTTTGTTGCCTAAAGACTGACTGATCTATAAGTCCATTTTAGTTTCTTAGACCACTATATAGGATTTGTTGCGTAAAGACTGGCTGAAATTTAAACCCACTTTGGTACCATAGACCACTATATAGGGTTTGTTGCGTAAAGACTGGCTGATTTTTAGACCCACTTTGATACGGTAGACCAGTATATAGGGTTTGTTGCGTAAAGACTGGCCGATTTTTAAGCCTAGTTTGGTACCTGAGACCACTATAATTATGGGTTTGTTGCCTAAAGACTGTCTGATCTTTAAGTGCAGTTTGACACCACTATATAGGGTTTGTTGCCTAAAGACTGACTGATCTATACGTCCATTTTAGTTTCTGAGACCACTATATAGGGTTTGTTGCGTAAAGACTGGCTGATTTTTAAACCCAGTTTGGTACCATAGACCACTATATAGGGTTTGTTGCGTAAAGACTGACCGATTTTTAAACCCAGTTTGGTACCATAGACCACTATATAGGGTTTGTTGCGTAAGGACTGGCCGATTTTTAAGCCCAGTTTGGTACCATAGAGTTTGTTGCATAAAGGCAGATTGTTTGTAGCCTAAAGACATTTGTGGTCTAAAGACATTTGTAGCCTAAGACATTTGTGGTTTAAAGACATTTGTAGTCTTAAGACATTTGTGCTTTAAAGACTGGTTTGTAGTGTAAAGACCCGTGGAGTGTCTTTATGCAACAAATTGGTATCACTTTGTAGTCTAAAGACTGGTTTGTAGTGTAAAGACCCCACAACGGGACCATGCTTAAGTACTGTTTATTACTCAATCGAGATGCAGCCAATCAGAGGCCTCCATTTGGTCACGTGACCGGAAGTGACCTACTTAGGGGATTAGTGGTGACGTCACGTGACCTACTTAGCCAATCAGAGGCCGCCATTTGGTCACGTGACCGGAAGTGACGTCATATGACCTACTTATGGACCCGAAGTGACGTCATATGACCTACTTAGGGGACCGGAAGTGACGTCATATGACCTAATTTAGGATCACGTGACCGGAAGTGACCTGATGAGTCACGTGACCGGAAGTGACGTCAGATGACCTAATGGACAACCGGAAGTGATGTCATGTGACCTCATTGAGGATCACGTGACCGGAAGTGACCTGATTGATCACGTGACCGGAAGTGACGTCACGCGACTTAATGAAGAGATTAGCGTCTTTAAGGGGTCACGCGCTTTAAAATGTTATATATATTTTTTTTGGAGGAGGCGAGTCTCTTATTTTTTTTGTAAACCAAAGAAAAACACAACAATATAAGTTTGTTTTTTCATTTTATTTTTTATTAGCGACTGGAAGTGACTTATTTAACTAGGTAGAAGTGTTCTTTAGAGTGTATAAGGGGGCAGGGGGAGGGGAGGGGGGGGGGAGGGGGGCACTTTAAGATGCATGGGGAGGGGGGCACTTTTAGGATGCATGGGGTGGGTGGGGGGGAGGGGGGAGGGGGACACTCTAGGGGGGGGGGCACTCTAAGGGGAGTTTGTCTCTTTTAAGAAAAAAAGAAAGAAAAGAATTTTTTTATTTTAATCAAGAGACACACTTCTTCCTCTTGAGAGGAAGAAGTGTGTCTCTTAATTTTTTTGTTTAGGAAGTGATGGTCTTTAGGATCACGTGACCGGAAGTGACCTGATTAGTCACGTGACTAGAAGTGACGTCACATGCCCTAATTAGGAGATCAGCAGCGACCGGAGGAAGTGACACTTTAAGAGGACACGCGACTTAATTATTATAATTTTTTATTTTTTTTACTTACTAATAAAAGAAGACGTATGAAAATAAAACACAACAATAATTTTATTTTATTTTTTTTATTTTATTTTTTTTCAATTCTAATAAACACTCTATTTTTGAAAAGATGCGCTAAATCAATCAATAACACACTTATTATTTTTTTCATATCTCTAAAGGACTCGTTGTCACACCGTCAGAATGCACGCGACGCTTATAATACAAGTAGCGCACGCCATCTTTCTCTATGGTGTAAGTGACCATTTTGTTTCGTACCACTTTGAAATTTCTATTTACAGCAAGGAGAGTTTTTCGTTTGCGAAGAACATCCAAGAAGTTGTCTGGTTCTTTGGGGTTTTGTTTCTTCTGTACACCTTTTGCACTCCATTTTTTGGATTTTCTTTCACCGGTGCCGCTGACTCGATCGTAGCAAATGTTAGTCTTAGGGTTGAGACTTAGGATCCCGTCACCTTCCCACTCCGCTTTCATAAGCCTCGAAGTTCTCAGATCGTGAAGGTAACGTCTCTCACAACATCCGCCGGGCGGCGGACACCATTCTCGCACTCTTTCCGTTTTTATCTTCACGAAAAGCTCTAAGTGATCGTCGCACACCTCTGTCGGAATCCACTTTCGTTTCTCTCTGAAGTACGTCTCTCTCAGGTGAGGTTTGACTAGGTCATCCAACGTGTCACCACTGAGAGCCATGTAAAGACTGTCGGTGTCCATTTGACAAAGAGCATAATCGCGTCGATCGATGAATCTATCCGAAAAGTCGTATGTGAACTCTAACATTTTCAACTTCGCGTACTGGTATACCATGAACTCTATTTGAATAGGGAGGTTGTTCTTGACTGTTTTCGGTTGTAGTTCGACTTCAAACAGATCAGAACTCAACTCGGTCGCCTTTTTGAAGCGCCACGAATTGGCCAATAGTTTGAACTTCCGACTGTCAGTGTATCTCACCGCCGTGTGTTTTTCTTTGTTGCAGATTGTTTTACCGTACGTGGCGTTTCCCATTAACTTGTAACAGTCTGACAGAATTTTCTCGTTCTCGTTCACGTCGCCATGTCTTCGCGCCGCCGTTACTTCGTCCGCGAAACCGGCAAAGGAGCGTTTAGGTAGGTATTCTACGACCAGCTGTACTTTGGTGACTATCAAACCGTGCTCTAAATACCACTTGAGAAGTGGCGTTCCCAAGAGAATATTTTTTCCGTGGTAACTCCCTATCAGACATCTCTGAGGCGTGTTCAACAGCTTTTCTTCCTGCGCAAAGTCTGACATGTGAGGTCCTATGTCTGATTTTGAAACGGATACTTTCTTGAAAACGGGGGTCATTTCTTTGAAGTAGTCTCGTAGGTGAGGCGGCGTAGTGATGTCCACTTGAACTAAACCGAACATTTTCCCGTCTTTTTCAGCGGAAAGGATGTCGCTCTCGCTCATAGCGTTTCGAGACACTTTCAAAGCGTCAACCTTCCAGTGTTGTTGGGAGGCCTTAACCCGTTCATCTCGACGCTTCATCTCTCTCCATTCGCACTCCAACACGACGACCAACTTGTAACCTAGCGCTTTCAAGTAAGCACTTACTCTAGCCGTTCTGTCGCGTCTCTCCTCCCTCAGTGAAGCGCACTGATATCGGTGCGACGCTTTGCACTTTTGAGCGTGGAACCAACACCCGTGAAACTGGAAAACCGTATTAGAGGCCGCGTGAAACCCGTCGACGCGAATTCTTCGACAGCCTAGAACCATCTCGCCGCCGTTGAAAGCGTGGCGCAGTTTCACGTCGCGGTCGTGCTCTACGAAGCGTAACCACTCCAAAGCGCTGTGAGAGTTTTTTTGCCTAATTTCGGGCTTGAACTCGGTCTCAGGACGTCTCACCGCGTAATAGCCCGTGCAGTGCGCTTCGCTCATGCAGCGCAAGTACAGAGAGTTAGCGGCTAGGCCTAGGATGTGCTGGCACGTTCTCGCTTCTTCGCCGTACTTGTGCTCCCTTATCCGCGTGGTGCCCTTCTCGTGAAATCTATGGAAGATGATGGAAGGACCACCGACTAGATTTTCTTTGATCAGAGCGTGGAGGACGGCGTCGAACTGGGGGAACGTTGTGAACGCGGCTTCTAGGTTTTGGAAGAGGAACCGTAAAGTCAAACTGGCGAGAGAGATCCCGTCTTTCAACATGTCAATGCCGCGATCTTGGAAAAATTTAGCGTGATTTTTCAGAGCCTCTATGAAAGGTTTGACGTCTTTGTTGTTGTAGTGGATCAAGTAATCTCTCATAGTTTGCATCTTCTCGTCGGACCAAACTTTCTGACATGCGGCGTAGTCGGATTCGGACATTTTGACGCCCGTCAGTTCGCTGTCAAAAGCCGATCTCGGTGGCAGTGTTCTGTTTCCCAGTTTCCTGGTAGACGTCATCCATTCGTAAGGAAAGTGACCTTTCTCTTCGTTTCTGGTGAAAGCTCGCAAATAATTCGCGTAGTTGTAACCGGGTGCCAAATAGTTGACTACGTCCAAGAAAACCGTGTGCTGTGTGTAAACCGCCAAGTATTGATTACTTCTCTTTATGACGCTGAATTCTTGGTTTCTTCGGTCTCCGGAGGCAAAGAACGAGTGAAGGCGTATTTTGATCAGGTTCAAGTCGTAACGCCCCGAGTTGAAGCCCACGACTGGAGCTTGACGGATGTATCTCAGAAGCCGCTTCTTCAGTTGAACTAACGGGTGTCTGGTCTGAGCCGCAGCGAAGCCGCCACCGCCGCCGCCGCCGCCTGGAGAAGGGGTGAATGCCGCCTCCTCCAGCAGGAGAGCTTCACCTATCGCCGCATCTAACTTCGCTAACGTCGGTCGGTAAAGTTCTAGCACAGCTTCCCCGATGACTTTGGCGTTCTCGTTTATGTGATTTAAAACTCGGTCCAACAAGGGGTCGGAATCTGCGTCGGATTCTCTGACGAAGCAGACCGGCCCCTCCCACCCCAGAAAGTCGGATGCGACGCTAGCCGACAAAGGGACGTGATCCCACAGCAGGGACACGTGTTCGGTCGACGGTTCTCTGCACGGTCTGAAGAAAGCCTCGAAATCGAAGGTGATCTTGTAAGGGTAGATTCCGGAATGTCCGTCGGGAGGAAAAATGGAGAAGTCTGCTAGCGCTTCGAAAATCGTTCTCAAATTTTGGTAGATGCCACCTACGTAGCGCAACTTGACTTGTCAGCAAGAGGAAAGCTGGTTCCTGTGTCTCTTCAGCAAGAACTCGGTGGTGAACGCCGCCTTACACTTGCAACATTCGTATATGCCCGCGTACGCGTTGAAGTCCGTGACCAGAGAGACGTGCAAACCGCCTTTCGCCGTCAGGTGTAGGTTGACTTTACCTCGGGCGGCCAGAGTTCTGGAAGGCGGTCTGATCAGAGTAACGCGTCTTCTCAACTTCCGCCCCGGCACCTGACGCGACGCGTGTAAACCGCTATTTGTATGTCAAACAAGTTCTCTAACGCGGGTAAGTCGCGGATGTTCAAACCCGGAAAGGTTTCAGGTGTGGCAGCGGGACAGAATTGACGTAACAAATCTGAAGCGCGCTTGCTGGTGTTGTATAAGTGAAAGGAAATGCAGCGGAAGACGCAGAGGTTGTCCTTGTTGGGAAAATCTAACACACCGCTTCTCTTTCCAACTCGACCGGCCTGAGTGATCCTACCGCCTATGGGAAATTCCCCCGGTCCCATGTAAACACAAATGTTCAAATTGGTAGGAAAAAGAACGTGCCACTTGGTGTCAGAGTCGCAAAGTTTCCGTACTTCCTCGCAAGCGACGGTGTTTTCCATCTTTGAGAGGAGCTCTTCCAAAGTTTCTGAATTAGTTATAGTAGCGAGCGGTTGTATGAGAGTTGCGTTGTTCTGGGAGGCGTGAAAGTAGCGCAGTTTGCTCTTGTCTTCTCTGTGTTGTAAGAGTAAGCCTACCGAGAAACCCACTTTGTATCTGAATCTTTGCGTGAAGTGAATGCGACGCATAGTATCTACAGCGTCACTCAACTCGCCGGTTGGTAGTCTGAAGTTTGTTACACTCACGCGAGTCCCGTGCATCCTGACACCCGTTCGTATTTTGCAGGCCAATTCACCTTGAACGTTTCCTCACCGTTCGGTACAGCACATATGCGCAGAGGGATAGTCACCCCGTCCAGAGATTTGCGTCGACAGGTGATCTTTCGGCAATCGCCTTCGCCGCATAGAGGGCAAAACTTAGGTATTACTCTACATTTTTCTACGTGTCTGTCCTGATTGTACGGTCTTTTAAAAATTTTGAAACACTTTTCGCAGACGTACTGCGTCATGTTTTTTGTTTTTTGTTTTTTCACTTAGTTACCAATTATTGAAGTGACGTCAGATGACCTAATGGACAACCGGAAGTGATGTCATGTGACCTCATTGAGGATCACGTGACCGGAAGTGACCTGATTGATCACGTGACCGGAAGTGACGTCACGCGACTTAATGAAGAGATTAGCGTCTTTAAGGGGTCACGCGCTTTAAAATGTTATATATATTTTTTTTGGAGGAGGCGAGTCTCCTATTTTTTTTGTAAACCAAAGAAAAACACAACAATATAAGTTTGTTTTTTCATTTTATTTTTTATTAGCGACTGGAAGTGACTTATTTAACTAGGTAGAAGTGTTCTTTAGAGTGTATAAGGGGGCAGGGGGAGGGGAGGGGGGGGGAGGGGGGCACTTTAAGATGCATGGGGAGGGGGGCACTTTTAGGATGCATGGGGTGGGTGGGGGGGAGGGGGGAGGGGGACACTCTAGGGGGGGGCACTCTAAGGGGAGTTTGTCTCTTTTAAGAAAAAAAGAAAGAAAAGAATTTTTTTATTTTAATCAAGAGACACACTTCTTCCTCTTGAGAGGAAGAAGTGTGTCTCTTAATTTTTTTGTTTAGGAAGTGATGGTCTTTAGGATCACGTGACCGGAAGTGACCTGATTAGTCACGTGACTAGAAGTGACGTCACATGCCCTAATTAGGAGATCAGCAGCGACCGGAGGAAGTGACACTTTAAGAGGACACGCGACTTAATTATTATAATTTTTTATTTTTTTTACTTACTAATAAAAGAAGACGTATGAAAATAAAACACAACAATAATTTTATTTTATTTTTTTTATTTTATTTTTTTTCAATTCTAATAAACACTCTATTTTTGAAAAGATGCGCTAAATCAATCAATAACACACTTATTATTTTTTTCATATCTCTAAAGGACTCGTTGTCACACCGTCAGAATGCACGCGACGCTTATAATACAAGTAGCGCACGCCATCTTTCTCTATGGTGTAAGTGACCATTTTGTTTCGTACCACTTTGAAATTTCTATTTACAGCAAGGAGAGTTTTTCGTTTGCGAAGAACATCCAAGAAGTCGTCTGGTTCTTTGGGGTTTTGTTTCTTCTGTACACCTTTTGCACTCCATTTTTTGGATTTTCTTTCACCGGTGCCGCTGACTCGATCGTAGCAAATGTTAGTCTTAGGGTTGAGACTTAGGATCCCGTCACCTTCCCACTCCGCTTTCATAAGCCTCGAAGTTCTCAGATCGTGAAGGTAACGTCTCTCACAACATCCGCCGGGCGGCGGACACCATTCTCGCACTCTTTCCGTTTTTATCTTCACGAAAAGCTCTAAGTGATCGTCGCACACCTCTGTCGGAATCCACTTTCGTTTCTCTCTGAAGTACGTCTCTCTCAGGTGAGGTTTGACTAGGTCATCCAACGTGTCACCACTGAGAGCCATGTAAAGACTGTCGGTGTCCATTTGACAAAGAGCATAATCGCGTCGATCGATGAATCTATCCAAAAAGTCGTATGTGAACTCTAACATTTTCAACTTCGCGTACTGGTATACCATGAACTCTATTTGAATAGGGAGGTTGTTCTTGACTGTTTTCGGTTGTAGTTCGACTTCAAACAGATCAGAACTCAACTTGGACGCCTTTTTGAAGCGCCACGAATTGGCCAATAGTTTGAACTTCCGACTGTCAGTGTATCTCACCGCCGTGTGTTTTTCTTTGTTGCAGATTGTTTTACCGTACGTGGCGTTTCCCATTAACTTGTAACAGTCTGACAGAATTTTCTCGTTCTCGTTCACGTCGCCATGTCTTCGCGCCGCCGTTACTTCGTCCGCGAAACCGGCAAAGGAGCGTTTAGGTAGGTATTCTACGACCAGCTGTACTTTGGTGACTATCAAACCGTGCTCTAAATACCACTTGAGAAGTGGCGTTCCCAAGAGAATATTTTTTCCGTGGTAACTCCCTATCAGACATCTCTGAGGCGTGTTCAACAGCTTTTCTTCCTGCGCAAAGTCTGACATGTGAGGTCCTATGTCTGATTTTGAAACGGATAGGTTCTTGAAAACGGGGGTCATTTCTTCGAAGTAGTCTCGTAGGTGAGGCGGCGTAGTGATGTCCACTTGAACTAAACCGAACATTTTCCCGTCTTTTTCAGCGGAAAGGATGTCGCTCTCGCTCATAGCGTTTCGAGACACTTTCAAAGCGTCAACCTTCCAGTGTTGTTGGGAGGCCTTAACCCGTTCATCTCGACGCTTCATCTCTCTCCATTCGCACTCCAACACGACGACCAACTTGTAACCTAGCGCTTTCAAGTAAGCACTTACTCTAGCCGTTCTGTCGCGTCTCTCCTCCCTCAGTGAAGCGCACTGATATCGGTGCGACGCTATGCACTTTTGAGCGTGGAACCAACACCCGTGAAACTGGAAAACCGTATTAGAGGCCACGTGAAACCCGTCGACGCGAATTCTTCGACAGCCTAGAACCATCTCGCCGCCGTTGAAAGCGTGGCGCAGTTTCACGTCGCGGTCGTGCTCTACGAAGCGTAACCACTCCAAAGCGCTGTGAGAGTTTTTTTGCCTAATTTCGGGCTTGAACTCGGTCTCAGGTCGTCTCACCGCGTAATAGCCCGTGCAGTGCGCTTCGCTCATGCAGCGCAAGTACAGAGAGTTAGAGGCTAGGCCTAGGATGTGCTGGCACGTTCTCGCTTCTTCGCCGTACTTGTGCTCCCTTATCCGCGTGGTGCCCTTCTCGTGAAATCTATGGAAGATGATGGAAGGACCACCGACTAGATTTTCTTTGATCAGAGCGTGGAGGACGGCGTCGAAGTGGGGGAACGTTGTGAACGCGGCTTCTAGGTTTTGGAAGAGGAACCGTAAAGTCAAACTGGCGAGAGAGATCCCGTCTTTCAACATGTCAATGCCGCGATCTTGGAAAAATTTAGCGTGATTTTTCAGAGCCTCTATGAACGGTTTGACGTCTTTGTTGTTGTAGTGGATCAAGTAATCTCTCATAGTTTGCATCTTCTCGTCGGACCAAACTTTCTGACATGCGGCGTAGTCGGATTCGGACATTTTGACGCCCGTCAGTTCGCTGTCAAAAGCCGATCTCGGTGGCAGTGTTCTGTTTCCCAGTTTCCTGGTAGACGTCATCCATTCGTAAGGAAAGTGACCTTTCTCTTCGTTTCTGGTGAAAGCTCGCAAATAATTCGAGTAGTTGTAACCGGGTGCCAAATAGTTGACTACGTCCAAGAAAACCGTGTGCTGTGTGTAAACCGCCAAGTATTGATTACTTCTCTTTATGACGCTGAATTCTTGGTTTCTTCGGTCTCCGGAGGCAAAGAACGAGTGAAGGCGTATTTTGATCAGGTTCAAGTCGTAACGCCCCGAGTTGAAGCCCACGACTGGAGCTTGACGGATGTATCTCAGAAGCCGCTTCTTCAGTTGAACTAACGGGTGTCTGGTCTGAGCCGCAGCGAAGCCGCCACCGCCGCCGCCGCCGCCTGGAGAAGGGGTGAATGCCGCCTCCTCCAGCAGGAGAGCTTCACCTATCGCCGCATCTAACTTCGCTAACGTCGGTCGGTAAAGTTCTAGCACAGCTTCCCCGATGACTTTGGCGTTCTCGTTTATGTGATTTAAAACTCGGTCCAACAAGGGGTCGGAATCTGCGTCGGATTCTCTGACGAAGCAGACGGGCCCCTCCCACCCCGGAAAGTCGGATGCGACGCTAGCCGACAAAGGGACGTGATCCCACAGCAGGGACACGTGTTCCGTCGACGGTTCTTTGCACGGTCTGAAGAAGCCTCGAAATCGAAGGCAATCTTGTAAGGGTAGATTCCGGAATGTCCGTCGGGGGGAAAAATGGAGAAGTCTGCTAGCGCTTCGAAAATCGTTCTCGAATTTTGGTAGATGCCACCTACGTAGCGCAACTTGACTTGTCGGCAAGAGGAAAGCTGGTTCCTGTGTCTCTTCAGCAAGAACTCGGTGGTGAACGCCGCCTTACACTTGCAACATTCGTATATGCCCGCGTACGCGTTGAAGTCCGTGACCAGAGAGACGTGCAAACCGCCTTTCGCCGTCAGGTGTATGTTGACTTTACCTCAGGCGGCCAGAGTTCTGGAAGGCGGTCTGATCAGAGTAACGCGTCTTCTCAACTTCCGCCCCGGCACCTGACGCGACGCGTGTAAACCGCTATTTGTATGTCAAACAAGTTCTCTAACGCGGGTAAGTCGCGGATGTTCAAACCCGGAAAGGTTTCAGGTGTGGCAGCGGGACAGAATTGACGTAACAAATCTGAAGCGCGCTTGCTGGTGTTGTATAAGTGAAAGGAAATGCAGCGGAAGACGCAGAGGTTGTCCTTGTTGGGAAAATCTAACACACCGCTTCTCTTTCCAACTCGACCGGCCTGAGTGATCCTTCCGCCTATGGGAAATTCCCCCGGTCCCATGTAAACACAAATGTTCAAATTGGTAGGAAAAAGAACGTGCCACTTGGTGTCAGAGTCGCAAAGTTTCCGTACTTCCTCGCAAGCGACGGTGATTTCCATCTTTGAGAGGAGCTCTTCCAAAGTTTCTGAATTAGTTATAGTAGCGAGCGGTTGTATGAGAGTTGCGTTGTTCTGGGAGGCGTGAAAGTAGCGCAGTTTGCTCTTGTCTTCTCTGTGTTGTAAGAGTAAGCCTACCGAGAAACCCACTTTGTATCTGAATCTTTGCGTGAAGTGAATGCGACGCATAGTATCTACAGCGTCACTCAACTCGCCGGTTGGTAGTCTGAAGTTTGTCACACTCACGCGAGTCCCGTGCATCCTGACACCCGTTCGTATTTTGCAGGCCAATTCACCTTGAACGTTTCCTCACCGTTCGGTACAGCACATATGCGCAGAGGGATAGTCACCCCGTCCAGAGATTTGCGTCGACAGGTGATCTTTCGGCAATCGCCTTCGCCGCATAGAGGGCAAAACTTAGGTATTACTCTACATTTTTCTACGTGTCTGTCCTGATTGTACGGTCTTTTAAAAATTTTGAAACACTTTTCGCAGACGTACTGCGTCATGTTTTTTGTTTTTTGTTTTTTCACTTAGTTACCAATTATTGAAAAAATTAAAAAAATTTAAAAAAATTAAAAAAAAGTTTTTTTTTGAGGTTTTTTTTCCAACTACTTAGCCGTCTATCTATCTATCAATCTATCTATCTATCTGTCTATCTATCTATCTATCTGTCTGTCTGTGTATCCGTCTGTCTGTCTCATACAGCGTACGTCAAACACTGTGTGTGTGCGCGTGTGAGCGTTGAGCGTCTCTCATTCCAAATCTATACCGAGAAATTTGAGAATAATCTCTGTTTTGTAATCCAACTCTTTAAGCGCTCTGGCGGACAGCGTCACCCCCTGCTGTGTGGGTTTTTTGTCAGGACCTTCGTACTTGCACACATGGATGAGGTTCTTACCGCTGTAGTAGCTCACAGCTGCGTACACTTCGCCCTCCTCATCCAGCACTGTGAACCAGGGGGTGTGATTAGGTCTTCCTTGCGCGGACGCTGTGTCGCGTATGCGCACCACTGCGCGGATCTTGGCGATGCGCGCTATTAGCTCGCGCAGCGCGTCGGCTGTGAAGTGCACTCGCTTGCCTCTGGTCAGAGACGCCTCTTTCACCTGGCCGTCTTTTGTGTAGCGCGGCCTCCTAGACAGTTTAGCCTCATCCTCCCAGATCTCCAGCTTCAAAGTCCCTTCTAAGCAGAACTCTAACCCGAGAGGACGGGTTTTCTCTGCTTCTTCTCGTCCATCTTCTTCTTTTTCTTGTATTTTTCTCTTCTTAGTAGCCCTTGTTGTTCTGGAACCTGCCTTAGAACGTTTCAGACCCGCAAGAAGAGTAACACCATCAGCGTGAGCTGAATCAGCAGCAGAACCAATAACAGGAGCAGCGTCTGCGCTGGTATCCGATGACTCGTTGTTGGAACAGGGCAGCCACACGCCGTCGGTGCTGAGTGTAGCGGTGGAAGATGAAGCACCGCCGCCCTCGTAAGGTGGTGGTGAGGACAGTCGCCACGGACCGGACGCGCTACCAGTGGAAGTGAGGTCGAAAGTAGTGGAAGAGGGGAGCCGAAAAAACGTACCGTCCACCCGTAGCCCTTCGGGTTCGTCGTACGCCTCTTCGTCAGCGTCGTTCTCTGTCTCACCCTGTTGCTCCTCCTCCTCCTCCTCTTCTTCTTCTTCTTTTTCTTCTTCTTGCTTTAGGGCAAATATGTCTACTTTGCGCTGCTGGGGCTGAGTGTCCGAATAGCTGTAAGTCTCAGCGCGAGCGGCGTCGATGGCGTCGGTTGATGTAGTGGTGGAGAGGTGCTGTGCAACGTGCTGCGGTTCATCAAAATCAGCAACACTAGTGGGGAGGTAAAAACCCGGTTGCCAGTACTGCGCTGTGCCAGGAGAGTTGTTGTCAGTAGTAGTAGCGGCAGTCGCAGCAAGAGGTGCAGCAGCAGCAGCAGCAGCAGCAGGCGCAGCAGTAGCAGGCGCAGCAGCCTCAGCAGCAGCAGCAGTAGCAGGCGCAGCAGTAGCAGGAGCAGCAGCAGCAGCAGCAGCAGCAGCAGCAAGAGCAGCAGTAGCAGGCGTAGCAGCACCAGCAGCACGAGGAGCACCAGCACGAGCACCAGCAGCAAGAGCAGCAGCAGCAGCAGCAGCAGTAGCAGCGGCAGCGCGCTTAGCAGCAACAACCGTCGCGAGTGTAACAACGTTGCTACCACGACGACTACTACCAGTAGTACCGCTACTACTACCACTACTACTACTACTACTACTACTACTACTACTACTACCCCTACTACCACCACTACTACTACTGCTGCGAGCGCTCGCTACAGCGGGAGGGTGATAAGACCAAGTGGTTGCGGCGGTAGTCTCATCTTCAGTAGCAAGAGGAGACGCTGACGCTAAACGAGCGCTGTTCCGCGTACTCTTCTTGTTCTTGAACTTGCTTAGATCCTTGGACGGCGGTAGTTGTTGTCTTTTGCTCATGGTGGTGACTGTAGAGAGCAGCAAAAGACTGAGTGAGTGAATGGGTGTTTCCAGCCCCCTTATATACGCCTTCTCGCTTCTAGAGCTAAGCTCCTTACTGCCCTGTTCAGCTGCCGCCGGCTGACCGGCGGCCATTCACAAAGAGAAACAAAAGACATAATGCATGACGTTTTCAGCTGGATCCTTTTCCCCCCTTTTGAGAGATCGACTGACATGAGCTAAGCTACTTACTGCCCTGTTCAGCAATTCAACGCGCATTAGCTGTATAAAGGATTAAGCGGTTGCTGCCGCCGGCTGACCGGCGGCCATTCACAAAGAGAAACAAAAGACATAATGCATGACGTTTTCAGCTGGATCCCTTTCCCCCCTTTTGAGAGATCGACTGACATGAGCGGGCGGTGTACCGACTGTGCTAATTCAACGCGCATTAGCTGTATAAAGGATTAAGCGGTCATGGGCTTAGAGTGTGTATACAAAAAAAACTACAGGAGGCGTGTGGCGTGAAGCAGGACCCCCGCCCCTCCCCCTAAGACGAGTGTGTCTGTCTGTGAGTAGAGTCGTGTGCATGTGGTGAGCGACCTAAGTGTAAAACAAAAAATCACCGCCTCCTGCCGTGGTGAGTAGACCGGCCGGCGGCGGCCGGCTAGTTCAATAGGGGTGACAGCTGACTAAGGCTGTGCATGAAAATCCGATTTTCACCTGACCTCTGACGTTTGTTACAATGAATGCCAAAGGGAGAGAGAGTCGTCCTCATGTAGGGGGTAGGAGGTAAGGCTATGGATAAGGAAAAAACGACATTTTCAGCTGGCCTCCACAGATGGCGATGACATACTCCTCATCATCTAAGCTCTTAAGAAGCTCTTAAGGAGCGGAGCGGCTGAAAAGCGTCATGCGGACAGGTCGCTAAACAGCTGGGGTGCTGTTGGAAATAGGATTAAACTCCCTCTGTATAAAAGCTCTGATTTCTGTTGGAAAAAAAACCATATCACCTCTGACCACAGTAACGTCTACTACCACCACCACCACTACCACCACCACCACCACCACCGCCGCCGCCGCCGCCGCCGCCGCCGCCGCCGCCGCCGCCGCCGCCACACCCGCCAAGACGAGACGAGATGGCTCAAGCTATTCCACTTTCAAGCTCGCCTTCACCCCCTTGTCCACCTGAAAAATTAATGCGGCTTCACTACGTGAGACGCGCGGTGCAGGCCGATGGGGAGAGTAGAGAGGTAGGACAGCAGCGCTTAGCATATAGCGACGCCTTGCTTCGTCAACTAGGTAAAGAGTTGAGCGGATCTTGGAGAGTGTTGGGTGGTAGCTTAAAAGTTACTGCCGCCCGTATGGATGCTCTAGTAGAGCGCAGTGTCAAGACACCGGAGGAGCTGTGTACGGCGATGTTCCGAGCTTGGTGGGGTGAAACCCAGCATCGTCATAGATGGGGAGAGCTCGGCCGCGTCTTCACCCGCATTAGACGAGTGGAACTGTTGGCTCAGTGGATGACCCTTCTCCAAGGGCAGGGGTTGGATTTCGAGAACCCCGACTCGCAAGTGATGCATAAGCACTTGGGCGCCCTTGGCAGACGCCTAGGTAGCAGGTGGAAAGAGGTGGGGGGTCATTTAAAAATGTCGCCTGAGAGGTTAGATAAGATCGCTGAAGAATGCGAATGCGGAGGAAGTCCCGCTGAGTGGGCCTTCCAAGTGTTGAAAATGTGGCAAGCTGAAGCTGACAGTGCCGGCAGTACACCTTTTGAACTCCTTCGAGTGTTGACTGAGGACATGGGAAAGTTTGACCTCGGCATCACGATATTACTTGACTTTATCAAGCAAGAAACAACGACGAGAACAACGGACGTGTGAATTGTTGTGTTTTATTTTCATACGTCTTCTTTTATTAGTAAGTAAAAAAAAAAAAATATATTATAACAATTAAGTCGCGTGTCCTCTTAAAGTGTCACTTCCTCCGGTCGCTGCTGATCTCCTAATTAGGGCATGTGACGTCACTTCTAGTCACGTGACTAATCAGGTCACTTCCGGTCACGTGATCCTAAAGACCATCACTTCCTAAACAAAAAAATTAAGAGACACACTTCTTCCTCTCAAGAGGAAGAAGTGTGTCTCTTGATTAAAATATAAAAAATCCTTTTCTTTCTTTTTTTCTTAAAAGAGACAAACTCCCCTTAGAGTGCCCCCCCCCTAGAGTGCCCCCCTCCCCCCTCCCCCCACCCACCCCATGCATCCTAAAAGTGCCCCCCTCCCCATGCATCTTAAAGTGCCCCCCTCCCCCCCTCCCCTCCCCCTCCCCCCTTATACACTCTAAAGAACACTTCTACCTAGTTAAATAAGTCACTTCCAGTCGCTAATAAAAAATAAAATGTAAAAACAAACTTATATTGTTGTGTTTTTTATTGGTTTACAAAAAAAATAAGAGACTCGCCTGCTCCAAAAAAAAAAAAAAAAACATTTTAAAGCGCGTGACCCCTTAAAGACGCTAATCTCTTCATTAAGTCGCATGACGTCACTTCCGGTCACGTGATCAATCAGGTCACTTCCGGTCACGTGATCCTCAATGAGGTCACATGACGTCACTTCCGGTTGTCCATTAGGTCATGTGACGTCACTTCCGGTCACGTGACTCATCAGGTCACTTCCGGTCACGTGATCCTAAATTAGGTCATATGACGTCACTTCCGGTCCCCTAAGTAGGTCATATGACGTCACTTCCGGTCCATAAGTAGGTCATATGACGTCACTTCCGGTCACGTGACCAAATGGCGGCCTCTGATTGGCTAAGTAGGTCACGTGATGTCACCACTAATCCCCTAAGTAGGTCACTTCCGGTCACGTGACCAAATGGAGGCCTCTGATTGGCTGCATCTCGATTGAGTAATAAACAGTACTTAAGCATGGTCCCGTTCCGATACAATATATACTACTAACTTATACCCATCAGGCCCTAAGATATAGTCTAGCAATACTTTCAATCAAATGTAAACTTCATTGGGTTATTTGAACTTATACTTTGACATTGCTGATGGCACATGGCTCAGGGATGTCGCAAGCAACTTGACTTTGGGGGGGGGCCACGGCCAAACGAAATGAAGTTCAGAAGGATGCGCGATTCTGCGCATTAAAAGTGACACATAGAAAAAATTAATTTTGGGAAAATTTGACACAATTTGGTGCATTTTAAGGTCGATTTTGGGGATATTTCTTTATATAATCAAAGAGTAATGAATATAATTCATTAGCATTTCCAAAATTTTGGGGGGGCCAAAACATACTCTGGCCCCCCCCCCCATGTCTAGGATTGGGGGGGGGCATGGCCCCCCTGGCTCCCCCTGTTCCGACACCCCTGATGGCTTCTGTATTTCTCTATACACAGATACTGCTACTACGACTGCCTTGAGGTACCGTATGAAGTGGCTGTATCTACGCTCTACGCAGCCAAGAAGTACATGCTACCCATCCTGGAGAACCATGCACGTAACGTCCTCATCCAGAAACTGTGCGTATCAAACATATGGGAATTATTTGAGCATTCTGTTGATATTGGCGACGAGAAGCTGCAAAGTGGATGCAGAAGATACTTCAGTGGTAACATAGCCACTGTGAGGGAGGCCTTGCATGACAGCAACCTCCTCACTGTATCCCATAATGCATTGCTTGCCTTTCTGCAATTAAACAATGTGAGCGATAATGGGGGATCGACACAAAGTGGATCCCTGAACTATACTCTTGGTATCTGTATTGCAGAGATTGAGCTTTTCAAAGCATGTAATGCTTGGGCAGAGGCAGAATGCCTCAGACAGGAGATTGACCCAACTGGTGCCAACAAGAGGACTGTGCTGGGAGAGTGCCTGTCCCTGATACGGTTCCCGACCATGCTGTATGAAGACTTGGTGAATCTGGTGTATCCGGTCGGTATTCTCACCCAGGTGGAAAAGGATAACTTGTGTCAGTACAAACACAAGACGCCTGACTCTGACTGTCAGGTGGAATTCCCAAAGAATGAAAGACAATTTCTGACTGGGTTTGTTGATCAACCAGCTGATCTAGTAAATGATCGTCAAGTTCAATTTCCCTCAAGAAACCGTGTTACCTTTGGGTCATCTAGCTTTCAACAAGCTGATAGCACTGTTTGTGTAGAGACCAATGAAAGGGTCCTGCTGTCGAAATTGTTGGTGAAATTATATTGTCAACCTAAAGAGGTCACTGTGAAAGATATAACTTCAGACAGATCTGTGTCCATGAAAGCATCAGTTCAAGCTCAGACCTACACATCAGAAGATGGTTCTCAGGTCCATTACTTGGACATAGAACCACCCATGGTGCTGAATGCGGGTTCTAAATATTCTGTCACTGTTGGGGCTGACAAAAGTGACACCCAACCTCCAGCCATTGATTGCCCCTCAACAGGGCCTCTGACCAATGTTAAACAAGTAAGCTTATCTCGACCTTCAGGAAACAGTTTTACTTTCCTGAAAGCTCTAACATTGTCTTTTGTTTAGATCAGTGCTAGTCATTATTGGTATGCCTGCAAGAGTTGTTAACTTCACAGACCTGAGCAGAGATAAACAAATATTAAATGGAATTACAATACACAAAGTAGGTCCTTTCTTAAAATTGAATCTATTTTAACCTATTCATATTTAACCTTGCTTTAACATTACCATTGGAAGGATGCAGTATATTATTAACATAGATTCAGTTATTGTCGTGTGACAAACTTATCAAGCACCCTGTATCTTGTCAATATCATTCTCGTGTTTCAAGATATCGAACTTTGCAATGTTTACTTTCTCTCGAACCCTGACTCAATAGAATCACACATCTGCTGTGAAAAGATTTTCAATGATAATTTTGGTCGAACTCTATTTTCTTTCCTTGTAATAATTGACATCTCTCTCTGAACACTTTATTAGATATAGCATTCCACTATGTAAATTTGCATGTACAATATATCACACATGTATATCAGCTATATGGCCAACTGGACTATGCAGCAAGGACATATTGTAATGTGCTTGGGAATTACTTGCTGGTTAATGACATCATATTCATTTTGGATTTGTTTGAAAATATTATATTGAGGAGTCACAGATTAGGCTCTTTGAGGCTGAAATATTTTCACAAAAAATGTGATACTTAGATTTGAAGAGGCAAAATACCATTTTGGTGTCATACATCAGCCACATTATGATTTTGCATCATACATTGATCGCTTCCATTTCATTCATATCTGTTTCTCATAACATATGTAGTTATCCTATGATGATATATTACTGAATGTACTAAGGATAGTTGATTTTATCATACACATTTACACATAGTTAATGATGTACATGTGCACCCTCATTAGGACCAATTGCTTTTTAAGGTGTTTTTTCCAGGTAAATGATACCAGCTACAAATGTAAAAGCATCAACCTTGAATGTGTGCATTGCATTGCCTCCACTAGGGCCCCTTTCATGAATTTTTTTTGCTTTAGTAATCAATAAGAATTGGTTATGGCGTAACACATTTTGTAACATAATTTCTAAATTGTAGAGTGACCCATTTTTTATACTATATGTTCATTTCAATGATGATTTATGAGATGAGGGCACTTAAAAGTTGTGTTTACATGTAAGGATGTATGATTGTAAACAATTAAAACAACCTATTTGAAACAATGGGCATAATCTTTATCATCTGTATTTTAAAGGATTTAATATCCTGAATTTCAGTGTATCCCGACTCTAACATGTTCCAATGTATATTGCCATCTATTTACCAGTTGGTCTTGATATCGGAAATGATCATTCCTGTAATATAATCATAGCAACCAAGGAGAAATGCAAATATGGCCTCACTCAGCCCAGGTTTAGACCGGGATGCAGACACGGCTTATGTAAAGCAAATAAAGAATTTTTAAACTTGTAATTTCTACTATATTGTACTTGCTTGATTAAACCAAAAACATTAAAGGTGTGTCTCAGATAACCCGACCCTACTTGGTAAAACAGGGCCGACCCTAAAAACTTTTATCCAATTTTGAAAAATAGTTCCCCAACATCATCTGCTAGTGACACTAGTGACATGGGTTTCTTCTTAGTGTTCCTGGTAACCCTGTCTTTCTGACCCACTTTCCCATAGAAGGGGGCAGTGGTGGTTTTATCTGTATGTGTCCAGTGTTCACAGGGACACCCAGGGTTAGAAATGGCCATGGTCCCACATCTAGGACTGTCTACAGTAGTGTCCATGATGATGCTGTTAGGAACAGTGATGCTGTTGGGAACAGGGCATAGTTTAAGTCCAGGCTTATTAACCGTTCTCAGACCAATATTGCAAAATCTAATCAGTGTTCTGAAGTATTATATAATCTAATAATACCAATTATTGTAAAGTATTAACAGTTATTATAGTTTTAATGAACTGAGTGTGGGGCTTGGAGACCAATTATGTAAGACATAGAAGTCAAAAGTTCAGTTCTAAATTGACAATCATACTTCCGGGCAAATTATCTAGCTCAATTTCAGAATTATGAAATTTAAAACTTCTTTGAACTCTGGGTCATAATTGTCAGTCATCCAGTACACAAGCAAACTGATGCTACCCTTTGATATCTCTCTCTAAGCATAAAATTCCAATCAATATCATTTAGATACATATTTTCTGTTCATATATTTTTCTCTATTTGCTTTCATCAAATATCTCTAAAAATAATTGACATGTGCCGTATTTCATGAAACAAATGATAATTTTACACATTCAACCAAATTTACAGTGTTTAAAGCAATCATAGCTACCAGGCTAAAAAGAAACAAAAGGGTGTGTTGCTACCGACATCCTGACCCTAGTTTTAAAAGTTGCAGACTCTAGCGTTTTCCCGGGTATTTTATAATTACATTTAGTATTTTATTTCTTCAAATTTTCTTAGTTTTCTCAATCTTAGCAAATGTTCCATTATGCTTACTAACCTCCCATTGATTCCATTGCTTAATCAATTGTCTGACCTAACGAAACAAAAATTTGTAGTATGTCTAGTGACTAGAGGACTCAGTTAGTCATCCTGATGAACTGTTAGCTATTCATGAATCATTTTTGGTATATTTTAAAATATCAGGGAATCCCAATCATGATTTTATGAGGGGAAAAAAACACCTGACCAACGGGCAGTTGGTAGAAATAGAATGAGGTGATGGGTAAGGGGTGTCAATGATTTATAGGCAGCTGAAAGCTAAAATGTAATGAGAATGTATCAACCCCTCCTATAGTCTTTAAACCACTTTGTGGGCCCAAAAGCGTTATTGAGCATATTATCATAAGCGTCGCTTAGGTAATCTAGTGTGGTGTCTTGTGGTTCAGAATCTGATTTCTGGGAGAACACTTGTGGGACATCAGTTAAACGATGACCTGTCATGGCTGACAGTTGCTGTAAGAGTTCATTGTGTTGTTGACCTTGTGACCTGTCTGGTAATGGACACCTGCCATTTTGTGGAAGCCTCCCAGTAACCCAGGTAAAGGTAAGCAGGTAGAGTTTCATGAAATGCACCCACAGAAATCCCCTTTGTGGACTTGGTTATGCAGTGATCAGACCCTTGTTCATTTGCCATCACTGTGTACGGAAGCAGCTGCTGCACATAATTGCTGCTGACCCCCCAGAGAATGATTTGTCTGAAGCAGTAAGTAACATGGTAGGTGCTCACGTACAGGCAGACATGAATGATACCATAAAATCCCATCCAGGCCCAACCCATGGGACATCGCCTTGTGTTTGAATATTGATAATTACCAATACTCATAGGTGTAAGTTCAAAATACAATAAAGGTTTTTACTTGGGCAACCTGGGCTTACCTACATTTGGGCTTTGGGCATTATTGTCCGGAACTGCCTGTTACAGCTATAATAGCCCAACCCCCCCCCCTTTTCTTTTAAATATTACAAATTACACCAACAACAAAAAAACTGTCACCATTGTCTGAAGTTTTAACTAGCCTACAACTTCTCAAAGTGAAGGGTTGGGGTAATATGCGAGGTAGGCTTAGGCCTAACAAAAAAAGGTGTGCTTCAGATTACCCGACCCCACTTGACCCTAGAAACCTTTATGCAATTTTGAAAAAATAGTTATATTTTAGGTCATTTTGGGGCTGGAGGTGGTTGTCGGCGAGTTGGCATTGAAGTTTGTGAGTTGATTTCTGGATACTATTCAGGCTTAAGTAAAAAAATATGTATAACAAATAAAAATCCGACCTACCTACCGTAGATTTGCAGAACATGTAACCTGAAACACACTTTTTTTTGGCCTTATATGCCTGGGTTCACGGTACACTACTTGCCAGGTCTTTACCGCACAGGTCACAAGTTCAACCGGAGCCTGACAAGTTCAACAGAAACCTAACAATTTACAGCAACTGTCGGCCATGACTGGTCATTGTTACACAGATGTCATAGAGACTGTCTTATGGAAATTGGATTCCATGAAACCAATTTGACCATATCCTACCCTTAGTGCCACTTATTATAGCTTGACCTCTAAGGCCAGCATGGTGTTTTGATACAACATCTATCAAAGGGGGTTGATGCAGGGACCAAGTTGTGGACCAGATACCCTACAATGTTAGAAGTAAATGTTGCTGAGCAGTAGAATCTACCGTAGTTTTACATAGTGCATCAAATTAGAAATGATTCTGTAGTTTCCAAAACAATATAGTGTAGTATACAAATGATTCTTCTGTAGCTTATGAAATAATCAATTAGTTATCAGCGTTATCAGCAGATAATGTTTTGAACCTTTGAATTATAAGTATTTGACTCGTACATAATTGATATGGTGTAATTGTAATCAGGCCAAGAAAATTAAAATTTGTGTTCGCACGTATATAGTTTAAGAATTTAGTGGAGGAAGGTCAGATTTTCTATATATTCTTCTTTTTTATCCCCTTGGGCTTCAAAGTACCCAGACATTGAACTACAGAGTTGAATGGAAAACTGTAGTCAATACTCATAGACAATCTGTCAAATAACCCCAAAGTGGCCAGATCTAATGCTTTATTAATTGAATACAAATTTCTAAGGTGTGCTCCATTTTGATCGTGGGGGGCAGGTAAGTTGGCCTCATTTTATGACAGTTAGTCTCAGACAGAACGGAGCCTGAGTTAGACTTTGACAGGGACAGCCATTACACAACACTAAATGATCTACTTAAATGTTACTTAATAACAATAATTGCTTTTCTATGTATGATCAGCCCTTTAAGGATGGCATGTTTCCTTAATGCATTGTGTATCATTGTGACTGGCACTGAATTGGCACAAAATGATGACCTGTCGCAAGTGTATCCACCACACAGGGTCAGCATGATGCTTGAATGCAACTTTGGTGAATCACTCATCAGGGCCGCATTCATCAAATTTAAGCAATTTTATGGCACTATGTCATCCTTAAAGGGTTAAAGAAACAGCAGCACAACCGGAAGGGTGGGGCCTGATCATGGACAAACAATCTCCTGTGGAGTGAAACATTAGCAGAGAAGACTCTGCACAAATATTGATATAGCTTTCGTAAGGGCACAAGTTTATTACTCTACATGAATCTTAGTGGTTAGGGAACTGTGTATGAACACTTCGGGCTGGCCATATGTGGTAGCATCTTTACTGGCTCTTGGGCAGTTCACCTTGTGACTAGTAGGACTCAACAGTAATTGTCATAACTGCTACTGCTCGTCCATGTAAGGGGTGGAATTGCTCACTGAACTATTGCCCCTTTCAGACATTCAGGTCAAACAACATTCACTTTGATTGAAACTGCCTGTACCGCACAGTAAATAGATACTCCATTCATTACAACCTGTCCACTACAATTAAACTGTCTTCACTTCTTCTTTTGTAGCTGATAACATGTTATGCTAATAAAGTAGGGTCCGTTACACTTTTCTTAAGGTGTGTATCATACGTTCTTGAGTAGACGCTGGATCTTATACACAAGTCAGATCACCAATGAGGCTCAAAGGATCAGCACAAAGTCAGGGCTGAATAACCTTTTTCTTTTGGAAACTAGGAGGCAGGTCTTAGACATCAATGGACAACTACATGGTTTGCCACAGTCTGAAGTCAGCACACAGAGTGGGGCAGAGACACAAGTAACACAGCACAGAGACCTCTGGTTGTAGAGTGCAGCAACAGCAGCAACCAATCAGAGACCGGCACCAGACGTGGGCTGGTCATGTGACACCCACCTGTAGTCATGTGACATTTATTTGTGGACTGTGGGGAGCGAGACGTACAGAGACTCACGCTGTGGGATAGAGTGACCACACCCTCACCAACAAGAGTTAGTCTTTGCAATATACAGTCAGTCTTCATTTTAATCAGGAATCCAGCATTTGGCTTACAGCCATACCTAACATCAGAACCATGACGAAAGAGGCGTTTGACATTTTTATTGTGTGCTTCAGAATGATTCAATCTTCTGCAACTGTGTTTCTCAATCTGGTGACACTTGTCTGTGTTGTCAAGTATAGGAGTCTCCGTACTGCAGCTGGCGTCTTGGTGGCCTGTCTGGCCCTCACTGACACCCTCCATGGTGTGGCTATATACGCCCTACCAGTGCGTGCCCATGTAGGGAGTGTGTGCATCATCAGTTTAGCTGTAGAGGGATTTCCTTTCTGTGCACAGATGATGGTCTTTGCCATGATTGCCATGGAAAGGAGGAATTCTCTCCTCGCACAGTTAAGTGGTGTTACGAAATGGCAGGTCAAAAATGTGCTTGTTGTGATTGGAGTCTTGACTTCCTTGGCCATTCCCTTCTTTATATATAGCATTTGGACACCTACAGTTTCCAAGGATCCTATGTGTACTGTATCAAACAAGTTCCCCAAATCATTCTCCTATGCTGTTGGCATTCACGGCATGCTGTGCACCTTCATCATTGTCCCGTTCTATGGCGCTATTGCTAAGATTGCGTATTCCAGTAGTCGACAAGTAGCTGCAGGTGCCTCTCGCACAGAGCGGCAGAGACAACAACTACAGTCAGCCCTGCGCATCACCAAAATGATGGCACTTGTCTATGGGGTATTTAATGTTTGTTACATACCAATGGGTATTTCTGTCTTAACCATCTCAAAATCTTCCCCATTCTGGCGCTATGCACTGAACCAACTGTTAGTCTGTTTGGGAGATGTGAACTTTTGGATAAACCCAGCAATCTATGCATGGAGAAACAAGCAGTTTCGTAAAGCAATTAAGCAGCTTTTCTCGTGTTGTTTCCGATGCTGTACACAGCATAATAACGCTGTGGTCCACATCAATGCACCAGCAGGTCAGCAAATGTATGTACAAACAATACGTGTTCCTACCAGCTCCACAGTGACTGCTGGTACAAGTCAACAAACCCCCTCATCAGTGAGAATCATGGAACCAAGACGTGAGATCATTGTTGATGCAATGGATATGGCACAATATCAAGCACATTCTTCACTCTCCAACATTGACATCTAACTGTGGTGTAATCTGGTTTAACTTCTCAGATATATTCTGCTTTACATGATTGTGATAAATACAGTGAATGATATCCTGGAACATATATGTTATACGCTATGGCATGGCTAACCATGACCACAATTGACATGTAACTGAATGAATGTTTTATATGAATGGGCCTTATCAAAGGCAGGACAGCAGGCAACTGCAACCATATGAAACACACTGTGCTGTAAAATGTGGTTTAACTTCTCTGATATCTTCCGTTTTACATGTGATCCTCATCAATACAGCGCTTGATATCTTGGGACCCATACATGTAGTAGATAATAAATGCATTGCTATTTGAAATTGTCAAGTTGCGTTGTTATTTCGAATTAAAAAATGTAAATAAATCTGAGAAATGTTAAAGATATTTCAATTTGCAAAATTGTTGCACAGTTCTTCACAACTGTGAGAGTAAAATGACTAAATACCCTATCCCTGCTGATGCAGGAAGAGTAAGTCTAATGTTCTATTCTAGTATAATCACTGAGTGGGTACACAGACTTTCAGGCACCCTGCCTTAAGGCACCCTGATTACCGGCCCCCTGCCTTCAGGCCGGATCTTAGGCCCCGGGTCTTTTGGCACCCTGGCCATAGGCCCCCTGTCCATAGGCCACAACCTGCCATACATCCAACCCCTGTCATACGTCCACAACTCTGTCATACGTCCAACCCCTGACACACGTCCATTTCACTGTCTCTAACAAATTATTCTGCCCTCCTCCTCACGTCCACTACCACTTCCTCACGTCAACTACCACTTCTCACATCCGACCCCCTCCTCACGTCCAACCCCCTCCCTCACATCCAGCCCGCTCCTCACATAGATAGTGTTGGATCAGAGGAATTTGAATGAGATAATGGGTTGGACGTATGATATGGACGTGAGATTTGTGCCTACAGGCCAGGGGCCTGTAGTCAGGGTGGCCTAAAGGCAGGGGGCCTCAGATCCGGAGGGCCTGTGGGCTGGGGGCCTGTGTTCCGTGGGCCTGTGGGCCAGGGGCCTACTGTCAGGAGGGCCTGTATTCCGGATACCCACTAAGTGGATGATGCTAACATGAGGGGAAGAACTTAACTTGGGAAGCATAAAAGAAGCTGTTTTTATGAGCATGTAAAACATAAGTCGCCTGAATATCTACATCTACATCCTCATACTTTGTCCCTCCAAACAGCAACTGGGGCGAATCTGGGGAAGTCACAGGAACACCAGAAAAGGCACCAGATATACTTGAGGAAATCTGGTGAAAATAGAATTGTACATTACATTTGTAATAATTAATGGCCAAATCAGGATAAATACATAGTTTATCACAATAAATTGACAAACATATTTCAGGTTTAGGAACTCGACTAAATCATCTTAGTTCAGAAAAGCACAACATGCGACTGGACATTTGGTCCTGCTACACTTGTCAATCTGCTGGACCGGTGACATTTTAGGAGGACATCGCCACTGTCCTGCAGGTTTTCACAAGGACGGGTGGTCATTAAATAACAAGGAGGGGGGTGATGTGTTGTGGATATCCGTGTATACTATTGTAACATGCTGGCTTTTCCACATCACAGGGTTGAAATTTCTCTACCTCTATCAAATCCATCGCCCCCCCCCGTTAATGATCAATGACTACTCCCTTAACCGGTATGATACCCTAAAGTATCATGCCCTTTGTCGTCATGATGCATTCATGCAGCCCTGGTGAGTAACTCACCAGGGCTGCATCCCAAACGGTTGGCATGGTGCACCAAAACCGGCTAGTCACTTGCTGGGGCTACATTGGTGCATCATAACGACAAATGTCATCTTTTAGCGACATGCCGTCGTTAAAGCGTTAAAGGATTAAGCACCCATCACAGATGTATATATAGCGCTGCCGGAACCAGAGTTTTAGGTCAGCCCCCCCCCCACATCCCGGGGCACTAGATGGGGGTCCCCTATGTTGCCTGTCAAGTTCACGAAATAGCCATTGTAATAGCCCTGTCCATTGTCACTTATATCCCCATGTCCCAAGACGCCAATAAGAACCGATCATGTCCCATGTTGAATTTAAGAAATACCCCATGGCATATCATTTATGCTTTTCCTCATGTCACTAAGCTTCATGTTGCATGTCCAATCTAAGAAATGTCCATGTTGCGATGTCCAATTAAGGGTCATCCTCTGGTCCCCCCAACACCACTATCAGTGTCACTCACCCTTTAAAGGCTGCATAGTACATTTATGGCCACTGCCATCACGGTGCATAAATTAAGCACTAATAAGTAAGTAACTGGCCAGTGCTGCACTTATGGCATCATACCAATCCTATGGGGTTGATACACTCCCAAAAGGTCAGCATGGTCTCAAATGCAGCATTGGTGTATAGTGATGACAAAGTATGTAGCACATTAAAACACTATACGCCTCTTATCGCTTTAAGGATGGCATAATGCCTAATTGCATCATATCCTTGGTGGCCATAATGCAGCACTGCAGCCCTGGCAAGTAACTCGCCAGCACTGCATTCAAGCATCATGCCAACCCTACAGTGTTGAGACACTCCTGAAATGTCAGCATGTGCTTGAATGCTGCATTCATGTACCATAATGTACATTCATGCCGACCCTTCAGGAGTGTCTCAACCCCATAAGGTTGTCATGACGCATGAATGCAGCCCTGGCGAGTGACTTCACACCTCTTGTATACTGCATACAGCTAGTGGTATAAAGTAGCCATAGGCCTTGTACCAAGCTGTAGGGGTATTTTGTGTACAGCATGGTACACGTCCTATAACTACTACTTAATGGGTTAAAGCTCTAATGATACCACTAGGCTACTCCGTCCTCCCACTCCCCTACCTCATAGTGCCACACACAGCACTATGCGGCCCTTAAAGTGCTAACACTACTACTACTCCCTGCCCTGTCACAGTGCCACACACAGCACTATGCAGCCCTTAAAGGGCTAACAATACTACTACTCCCTGCCCTGTCACAGTGCCACACACAGCACTATGCAGCCCTTAAAGGGCTAACAATACTACTACCCCCTGACACAGTGCCACACACAGCACTATGCAGTCCTTAAAGGGCTAACAATACTACTACCCCCTGTCACAGTGCCACACACAGCACTATGCAGTCCTTAAAGGGCTAACAATACTACTACCCCCTGTCACAGTGCCACACACAGCACTATGCAGCCCTTAAAGGGCTAACAATACTACTACTCCCTGCATTGTCACAGTGCCACACACAGCACTATGCAGCCCTTAAAGGGCTAACAATACTACTACCCCCTGTCACAGTGCCACACACAGCACTATGCAGCCCTTAAAGGGCTAACAATACTACTACCCCCTGTCACAGTGCCACACACAGCACTATGCAGCCCTTAAAGGGCTAACAATACTACTACTCCCTGCCCTGTCACAGTGCCACACACAGCACTATGCAGTCCTTAAAGGGCTAACAATACTACTACCCCCTGTCACAGTGCCACACACAGCACTATGCAGCCCTTAAAGACCTAACAATACTACTACCCCCTGTCACAGTGCCACACACAGCACTATGCAGCCCTTAAAGACCTAACAATACTACTACTCCCTGCCCTGTCACAGTGCCACACACAGCACTATGCAGTCCTTAAAGGACTAACAATACTACTATTCCCTGCCCTGTCACAGTGCCACACACGCACACATACACACACACACACACACACACACATGTGGACACACACAGATATACACACCATGCAGAGACCACAACACATGACGGCACCCACATGGATGTACCCCACCACGGGGGGATGGACACACTAACCACTCACAGTAAGAACTTACTGAATCACTCATTACATCTTATTTAATAGTGTATGTTATATGTAGAATAGTGAAGGTTCTACCACTATACAGTGAGATATGATATGGTACATTGTACTCACAGTAAGAACTTACTGAATTACATCTTATTAATGTTATATGTAGAATAGTGAAGGTTCTAGCACTATGCTGTACACAGAGATATAGCAGTAAAGTATGGTAGATTATGGGGTACACCCAAACACATGGTGTAGGGAGAGTACCATATGGCATGAATGCTGCTGCGGTGCCTTTCATACAGTGCCAAAGTAGAGGGTGGGAGGGTAAGTGTATTAACCCTTTAAGGACGGATGTCGTTAAAAACGACATTTGTCAGCATGGTGCACCAATGCAGCCCTGGCGAGTTACTTGCCGGTGCTACATTGGTGCATCATGCTGACCCTTCAGGGGTGTCTCAATCTTGTAGGGTCGGCATGATGCTAGAATGCAGCACTGGTGAGTTACTCATTCATGCATCATTCATGCATCATGATGACCAAGGGCATGATTTATTAAGACATCATGCTGTCCTTAGAGGGTTAACCCTTAGGTTATCCATGGCTTATCTTTGTCTTACTTAACCCTTTAATGATGGCATAGCGCTTTAATAAGCTGTCCCATTGGTCACCATGATCCAGGAATGCAGCCCAGTTGAGTATCTTACCAGAGCCACACTTTTGCATCACTTGCATCATACCAACCCTTTTGTTGGTACTGTCCTGAAGGGTCGGCAGACTGTAGGCATGATGCACCAATATTATCATCCCGTCATCAATGGGTCAATCAATATGATACTTGAATGCAGCACCGATGGGTAACTTAATACCAGTGCCGCATTTTTACATTGTCCGATCCTGTGTATTATCCATCCGTAATCTACCCTGGATGAGGTTCATAGATGGTGCATCCATTTGACAGCCAGCATACAAGGCAGCCGTTAGATTATCCTAGCAGAAACTGCTCCCTGGTTGGATATCCTTATGAATATCCTTGCAGGAATTGCTTCCTGACTGGATATCTATCCTTATGAATATCCTTATAAATATCCTTGTAAAATAATACTTAATACCAGTGCCGCATTTTTACATTGTCCGATCCTGTGTATTATCCATCCGTAATCTACCCTGGATGAGGTTCATAGATGGTGCATCCATTTGACAGCCAGCATACAAGGCAGCCGTTAGATTATCCTAGCAGAAACTGCTCCCTGGTTGGATATCCTTATGAATATCCTTGCAGGAATTGCTTCCTGACTGGATATCTATCCTTATGAATATCCTTATAAATATCCTTGTAAAATTCTTTGAAGAAACTGCTTCCTGGCTGGATATCCTTATGAATATCCTCATGAATAGCCTTGTGATAATCCTTGCAGAAACTGCTTCCTGGCTGGATATCCTTATGAATATCCTTAAAGAGGGGGACAGGGAGGGGAACAGGGATGGGGGCAGAGAAGGGGACAGAGAGGGGGACAGGGGGGAAGAAGGGAGGGGGCAGGGGGACAGGGAGGGGGACAGGGAGGGGGGCAGGGAGGGGGAGGGGGACAGGGAGGGAGACAGGGAGGGAGACAGGGAGGGGGACAGGGAGGTGGACAGGGAGGGGGACAGGGAGGGGGCAGGGAGGGGGCAGGGAGGGGGCAGGGAGGGGGCAGGGAAGGGGGGCAGGGAAGGGGACAGGGAGGGGGGCAGGGAGGGAGACAGGGAGGGGGACAGGGAGGTGGACAGGGAGGGGGACAGGGAGGGGGCAGGGAGGGGGCAGGGAAGGGGGGCAGGGAAGGGGACAGGGAGGGGGGCAGGGAGTGGGGCAGGGAGGCGAACAGAGAAGGGGACAGGGAGGGGGCAGGGAGGAGGCAGGGAGGGGGGCAGGCAGGGGAACAGGGAGTGGGACAGGGAGATGGGCAGGGAGGGGAAGAGGGGGGGGCAGGGGGTGGGGCTGGGAGTGGGGCAGGGAGGGGGGCAGGGAGGGGGCAGGGAGGGGGGCAGGGAGGGGGCAGGCCCTGTGCCCCTCTTTTTCCCTATGCTGGAGAGGGTAAGGTTTGGGAATTATATATATCATAGTATAGGGTCTGGACAAATTGTTTTTTTTTGTTTTTTTTGGGGGGGGGGGTTAGGGGGGGGCTAACATATTCAGCCCAACTCCTCTGTGATTGGGGGCACCTTGGCCCCCCTGCCCCCCCTTTTATTTTACGCCACTGCAGTGAAACAAGGGGACTAATTGGAGGACTAACGTTTATGTATGGGGGCAGACTTATCTATGCTGTATTGTAGACCTGTATACACTACCACCACATGCTTACATCCCACTAAGGGTCAGTGTATATGGGCTATAGGATATACATGGGGGGTAGAATATATGCTGACTACATGCATGCCTAGACTTAGTGTCCATGTATAAGACTTATGTAGGATACAAAAGATGCCAAGCTGTACACATGGACATGCTCTACAAATACACAATACACATGGCGCTGACACATGGCTATGGTGCCATGTCTCAAGCTAAATGCTGGAATGTTAATGTAACATGTCAAAAGCCTGAGGGAGTGGTCATTAATTATAAACAGGTGGGGTTCATGGATTTGGAGGGGGGCAAGGAAATTCTGACCCCTCTACTTACTACAGTCCAAAGGGGGGCGGGATTCTAACAAATTAGATGCGTCTCGGGGGGGGGAGAAAATTCTGACATGTCTTGCAAAAAGGGCGGAAAAATACTTTCACATGCTCGTGTCGAAATCCACCAACCCCCCTCCTTGTTGTTAAACAATGACCACTTACTTATGATGTGCCTCTACATAGGTACCTAGAATATTGACCGTGTGGCCGGGTCAATTTTTAGCGGAAGGGCCGTGTCATTGTGTCGATTTTTTAGGTCTATAAGAACTTAGACAAAAATCCCTGTGAGTCGATTTGTATCCCTATTTTTCCTGTGTCCGTCGATTTTAAAAAGGTCTCAAAACAGCTGTGTCGCTGTGTCGCCCGTGTCGAAATTTACCCATGTAGAGGCACAATGATAGAATCATGAAGCGAAAGGACATAGCAGTGCCTAAAGGGTTAAATGACCAATTGTGGATAAACCTGTCATTCAGATCATTGTGGACCTCTGTCTACATACCTCATCCCTAAGGGGCTAAATGAGCTGCATCAATGTGTGATTCTGCTCAATACAGTTTCTACAGTCCCCACACAGGTGCCTGAACTATGGAAGTGTCACGTGACCTGTACAAGGTACAAGGCCAGTTCTACTTGTACTCATTATGGGCATAGACTTCTGTATAAAGGCAAAAGTGTGTTTCAGACAACATGGGGCAGAAGAATGGGAGTCTGTTCTTGCTGACAAAAAATGTGTTAAAATCTAAAATAATAATATAAATTTTAAAAATTGGGCAAAAAAGGAGGAAGGGTAAACCCTTTTTGGAAAGGGTCAGGTTGTGTGAAACTCACATTTTTCTTTGGCCTAATGAGTCAGGGTGAGGACTGGGCCAGTATTCTAGTATGCCCTAAATGAGGGATACATGTACCATCCATGTAGGGCACAGTAGAGTAATGGGCTGCCGTCCACCATCTGTGTAATTCAATATTTACATCAATAACTCTGTGATGGTCCCCAGATAATATACAGCATGTGTGGTACCATTAGAGAAGGATACTCTTGCCATTCATGTCTAGTGGAGGAATCATAGGGGGGGGTAGTCATAATATGTCCTCTGTCGGTTTTAGGAAAACCGAATGTCCAATGTCACTTCCTAATTTTTACTCCTGACCAATGACACTTAGCCTCAAAGTGGTCCATGTCACCATATTGAATTTAGGAGTCTGGGGCCATTCTAGTCTTTCTATCTTTTTCTATGTCTAGCGTTCTGTTTTGTCTCACCCAGCTAACAAAAAAACATTATTTTACGTCAAAATGACATTATAAATGTTATATAAAGTTTTTTTGTATAACATATTTTGTTTACTGGGCAGTCTCAGAAATGGAGTCCCATGAGGCCAAGCCTTGGTTTTTACAATGTATGGTGTCCAGTACTGGCGTGTTACTCACCAGGGCTGCATGAATGCATCCTATCGACCAAGAGCATGATACATTAAGGCATCATGCTGTCTTGAAAGGGTTCATATAAATGAGGTGGTATAGTTTGTGACCCTGTGACCCCGTGATTATCCTATCATGCACCCTGTGTACAACTATAGGCTGTGTCTCATGAGATGGGATCATGGTGAACTTCTTTGGCCGGGTGCCATCTTTGACTGGGTGCCATCTTTGACCGAATGCCATCTTTGACTGGAAGCCATCTTTGACTGGCTTGGTAGAAAACAATTTATTTAGGGCAGATGCAGATATAAATGGGCTACTAACTACTTATTTAAAGTGTTATAGTATCCATTAACCGTTTCAGCCCATTTTCTTAATCTTCTTCAGCCCTAAATAAACTGTTTTCTAGCAAGCCAATCAAAGATGGCACCCAGTCAAAGATGGCACCTGTTCAAAGATGGCACCCGGTCAAAGCTGTCACATAGTCAAAGACTATCACATTGGCACGATCTCATGAGACACAGCCTACAACCATGGACTGTGCGTGTGTGTATGTGGGTGGGTGGGTGGGTGGTGGGGGGGGGGGGGGGCAATGACAGGGGTACATTGTTATCTAAACTACTGACCCTTTAAGGGCTGCATAAAGTCTATAAATGTATTATGCTCTTTTTTTGTTGTGATGCATAAAAGCATCATGCTGATCCTACAGGGCTGATACACTCCCAAAGTGCCAACCTAAATGCAGCCCTGGTGATTAGAGTTGCCAGGGCTGCATTCATGCATCATGACAACAGGCATCACACATAATAACATTGTGCAGCCCCCGGGTGTAGCCCTCAAAGGGTTAATACAGTGTAATAATTGGGGGGAGTGGGGAGGGTGGTTACATGTGTCGTATAAGCAGGTCTCATCAACGCTAAACACATTCCCCCAGGGTGGCACTCTTTATTACGGGTATCCTGTATATTACATAAGTATATTGTTACAGAGTTCATGTACATCAGGCCAATCAAAAAAACTTGTTTTTCATTCCCAAGCCATGAAAAATATGACAGGAGGACCAAATAGGCAGGGAAATAAAAGAGCTGGGGAACTAAATTGACATTTTAGCGATTAAGAGATCTGCACAAGCTGTAAATATGCATCAATTGGACTGTTAACTTTAATTTGATAACAAACATTATCCTATTTGTCCTGTTTTCTCATGAAAAATTACAACAACAAAACAATTGACAAAAAGAAAACAAATTTAATGATGCTGTACCTCCACCAACATTTGGATTGGAGTGAAGGCTGGGTTTCAGTTTTTTGCCTTTAGGTAAATGCAGCAGGGCATCCTAGGACTATGGACACTTTTCTATGGCTCTAGACCCCTGAATTTGATATGGCGACATGGGCATTTCTTAAAATCAACATGCAATATGAGGCCTGGTGACATGCCCTCAAAATGATCACTTTACTTTGACCGGGTGTCGTCTTTGACCGCTGTAGTCTTTGACAGGGTGTCATCTTTGACTGGGAATCTAGAAAAGATTTTTTTCCATTTTTTTTTAATACTATATATGTATATGATGTAATGTACTTGGTGGGACTTCTTATTGCATAATACTTTGGACAGTGCAGCTGGTTAAAGTTGAAGTAAGATACCCGGTCAAAGACGACACCCGGTCAAAGACTACACTGGTCAAAGACGACATCCAGTCAAAGACGTTTCAACTGTTACAGGCTCATGAGACTGAGCCAGATATCAGTGTTGGAACAAACATGTAGCTGGATAGGACCGCCCATGCCGGGGGTGACTTGGCATGGCATCATCGGTGGTAATCAGTGAAATTGGGTGGAACAATCCACCGATTCCCCCTCGGTGCACAAACTAACCCAGTTCCCTCCTTCACTAGGGTCCATTGCTAGTGTTTGAGGGGCCATGGCCACTGCATTCCTTTTTGTAAAGTATACTAGCCAGGACTCAAAACTCATAAAACGCAGCACTTGGCAGGTGATGTTGGACCAAACTGATTATATGGATCATGTAATCAAACTAAAATGGGAAAATCCCCAAGAATAAGCTGATATAATAGCTTTTATCTTAAGAGCTTGTGGTAAATAAAGTCAATTTTTTTCAAAAAAGTAAAGAAAAGGGAGGCAGTTTGTACACAGTGCATGGTACATGAATGGTACGGTGTATATTGTAAGTGCAGTGTGTCCGCAGCATGCAGCCATATTGGATGTATTGGTGGAGTTTGATTCTATCGGCACTGTTGTGTTTTATTAGGCCTGATCCTACGGCTGCTATGGTAACAGGTGTCTGCTGTATTGGTATAAAGCAGTCATCATTTTAGTATTAAAGTAAAGTGATCATTTTGAGGGCATAATTCCGCCACTAGGGGGACCTACCGTACACCAATGTAACACCAGCTCCAGGTGGTCTATTGACTAACACCTATAGTACTATTGGTAGATGTTGACAAATTGGAGGATTATGATGAATACTATCATAGTGGAACTCAAGTGATTTAAGAGAAAATTGGAGCATGATTTTCTTAACTATAGATGTTTATAGACACATTTTGAAAACATTGTTAAAGGTCATGGCAATCATCAAATTGAGTACCCTGGGTCTTCTTATTGATTCCCTAGCATGCTCTATGATTGAATCAAAAAGATGATCACATTGGCGACCTGGATCCTCACTTTAGAGATCACTATAGTTCTACCCCTCGACCCAATCAAAATGATTACCCTAAAGTCCTCACTAGTGCTTGTTTATTTCATAATGCTCACAGAAGAGGTTGGAGGGAGGGGGTCTACATGTACAGGTTCATCAACCTACATCCACATAGTTATAAAATGACTAAAACAATGGGTACGCCGACATCTTTTATGAGAACATGACAGGAGCCAAGGAGAAAGGAAAATCCACCTGTTGTCTGCAGGGATCATCTTTCCTGTGTGGGCACTAAGGGATGTAATATTAATCAACATCAATATTGAAAGGAGACAAAATGGCTTGAAGCAGGTATTGCATGATGTCTAATGGCAGTTATTGTTTTAGAATGGTAAACTTAATGGCATACCATGGAGTACAATAGGTACCTTGTATATAACATGTCATATTTGTGGGAGTTCAATGCTTTGATGCCGACCCTTCAGGGAGGTGTTACAGAAAATCAACATAAGTTTAATAACGTAAGTAGGGTGTTGCAGAAAGTTCCTTTTTCCAAATAGGTGTTACAGAAAAAATTCACGCTGTTGACTTTACATCAATTAACGTAAATTTTCATGTAAAAATCGGCACCACCTCAAGAAATGGTGCCGATATTTCGCCTAAACAGTGTGAGTCTGAAGACATTAACGTAAATTTGAAGAATATAACGTAAATTATTAAATATACATTAGTATCAACGCACATTATTAAATAACATTAAGCATTAACGTAAATTCGCTATATTTATGCTGTTTCTTACACTGTTTTCTGTAACAGGCCCCTGGAGTGTCTCAACCCCATAGGGTCGGTATGACGCTTGGATGCAGCAATAGCGAGTTACCTGCCAGTGTTAATTTATGAAGTTTTATGTTTCTCAGTGTACTAGAATTACTGCACATTTAGATCATTTAGATTAGGGCTCCTTTCATGTGGGTCTGATACACAAATGTCGTGCAGGCCGTTAACTTGGCAGGACTGTCTTGCTGCATTATGATGGCAAATCAACATGAATATTGAGGACCTTAACCCTCTAAGGACGGCATAAAGCTTTAATGCATCATGCCCTTGGTTGTCATGATGCATTAATGCAGCACTGGTGAGTTACTCGTCAGGGCTGGATTCATGCAATATAACGAAGTGTATAAAACAGGCAATACTCACCATTAACAAGGTGCACGACCAAACTCCCCCCATGTCAGAATCACCCTGCAAATTATCCGAATTTTGCCGAAATGTGCGACATATGGCTGGTTTTGTACAAGCAGGTCACTGCATGTGATGTTGGTGATAATAGGGTGGTGTAATTGATTGTTGTCAGTTAGCTGGAGACCGTGTTACTGTATACTGTATACCACCAGGCGGTTACTGATAGGTAGGTACTGTTTACTGCTCGATTTCGTTTACTGTAGTGGCTTGAATAAGCGCACCTGCGATTATCAATTTCGATGATACCATTTACCCTGCGCTTATACAAGACCTGCCCTTATTCAAGATACAAAAATGGCCTAAATTTTCATTTCAATACCCTCATTTACCCTGCGCTTATTCAAGACCTGCGCTTATTTGAGACCCCTGCACTTATTCAAGCCACTACGGTAGCCCTTAAAAGGCTGTGCATTAATGCATCATGCCCTTTTTTGCCATGATGCTTCTCCGGGTATCACTTTTTAGTGACATTTTCTCCCCCTCAACCAGCGAAATGTTTGACTTTGGTGAAAAAGTCACCAAGGAGGCTCATGCATCGAGTTCAAAGCGGGAAGGGAGTGTCTTTCTGCAAAAAGACTTGAGGGTTGGTCACAGGCACTGCATGAATGTTGACATTTAAGCATTTTCTTTATTGCTTAAAGTCACTCTTTAAGTGAATGCTACATAAATGTTACAAAAAGGTCATAATGACATTCAATCTGCTTTAGTTGGTGTTTAGGCCTACAAAAAGCGCTTAAACTACAACTTTAAGCAGTTCAATCTTTGCTTAAATGCCAACATTCATGCAGTGATGACTGTGGATGATGCCAACTACTGAGTTCTCATTTATTATCTAATAATCATTTATTTATTACATTTTGTTTGTAAATGGATGCTTTACCCAAAGTTCCATTACAGATACGGGACATTAGCACAGGCATTTGGCAAGCCTATATATATATATATATATATATATATATATATATATATATATAATGTATATATATGTATATATATATATATATATATATATATATATATATATATATATATATATATATATAAGGTCTCCTTTACAAGTGCACTGGTAGAAATAAGAATATCTAATACATTTAACTAGCCCTTATGGCAGGTTTTTGTAGCATATAGATATAATATCTGCAACATGCCACGCTTTAGCTCTATGTCACTAACGGGACCTGGTCCAACTGTCATGCAGGACAGATAAAAGAAATATTAATCAATTAATCAATGACGTTGTACATTTCATTATGTATTCTCACGCAATGCCCTTAATACATTAATACTGCTTTATTACACTTTTATCTATCCATAACTAGCTTGTCATACTAAAGTAATGTAGGGGTCAGATTCTGGGTCACTGCTCCCCACTATACAACTAACCGATTCAATAATGTAGCATGGTTTCTGAGAACTGTGACCCTTACAGTTATATACTGCCATCGAAAATCTTCTACACCTCCAGTCAAGGGGTTAGAATTTTCCACATCCCCCCTCAAGGGTAATAATTTGCTGCCTGTGCTGGCCTTATGAAGCAGAGTAAGGTGCAGGTTTTATGCTGAAAACTGGTGAACTCTTTTTGCCCCTCCTAAGAAGGGTTGAAATCCCTCCCACCCCCCGAAATTTCTTTTAACCCCGACCCCCCCCCCATCCCTTCCCCGATAAAAACAACAATACAACCTTGTCGAAAAATGAGTCAGATAAAAGTAATATCCTGCCAAAAACAGCACGTTATTGTACATTTATATCCTCATTACTAGGTACTCACATTAGAGTAATATGCTGTCATCAAAACATTAATCTTTATTTCACCTTTATCTGTCCCCTACCAGGTGCTAACATGGACGTGCAGCAGACTACAGCGTTGTAACAGTCAGTGAGTGCTGACACATGAGGAGCGTCCAATGGCCCCTGGTACCACACAGGGCAATGAAGGTAAGTACACGCTGATGGGTGGTCTTGTCTTAACCCTTTGAAACCTATTTACAACATTAAACAACAGGATCCCTTTTTACGAAATACAACCTATCACATTTGATTGACCTCCATCCCCTTAATATCATTCTGTTTCAGTGTTTGGAACTCATTCAAGTAAGCTTCAGAAATTGGGAAAAATAGGATATACATAGCCACTTTAAGTAACAAAATGCCAATGTTCATGCAGTGTGACTCTATGCTGATGGTCAGTATTCTCCCCCTCTTTGCAGGACCCACCACCACCAGCAGCACAGGCGGCATGGAGAAGGGTACTCCGTATGAAGAGCTGGGGTTCAGAGAGTCTGCCGAGCATGAGGAATGTAAGTCTTATTTTCTATGGGATACAAGAGAGCTATTGGTTTAATGCTTTAAGGATGGGTGTTGGTAAACGATGACGTTGGTAGTCATGATGCACAAATGCAGCCCCTGCATCATGCCAGTACATCATGCCGACCTTTTGGGATTCTCAACTTTGGCAGTAAAAAAAATGCAAAATGGGAAACTTTATACATTATATGGGAGTGCACCCTGAGCACAAATGCAATTATAACTTTGCTGTAATTGTACTGAATCTTAACTCAGATATAAAGATAAATGGGTAGATATATCTGTCTTCCATAAGCCTCCCATTATGTTTCATGTGCATGGCCACTCTGTCCGACATACATGTTGTAGCGGGCACGTATCGCTCGGGGCAGCCCGAGCGTGCGTGGAGAGCGCATTGCCCGCCTGTTGGTAGCTCAGGTACCGTAGCAGAGCAGTGAGAAGCAGCTGGCCCTGTGGTGCAGCGGTAGCATTCTCAACTTCGGAGTGGAGGGACCGGGGTTCGATTCCCCGTGGGGCTCGACGTTTTCACTGCCTTCTACACTGGTGCCGTGACCAGGATCTGCAGATCCTGGGTTGGGTATCTGAGCGGTTTCAGCTTCTGCTAGGTAGGTCCTCGTGACCTTGTCGATGACCTAGCAAAAGTCTGAAGGGGAGTAATGTAGCGGGCACGTATCGCTCGGGGCAGCCCGAGCGTGCGTGGAGAGCGCATTGCCCGCCTGTTGGTAGCTCAGGTACCGTAGCAGAGCAGTGAGAAGCAGCTGGCCCTGTGGTGCAGCGGTAGCATTCTCAACTTCGGAGTGGAGGGACCGGGGTTCGATTCCCCGTGGGGCTCGACGTTTTCACTGCCTTCTACAATGTCATAGACAAAGGCGCCGTCTAGATTGTAATCATCCACGGTACACGGTGGAAGATGGGGGAAGTTTGTTTGTTTGTTTATGTAATTTAATGTCCCATTAGCTAAAACAGAGGAGACTTTCAAGCTACAATGGATGATTGTATACAGGATGTTCTTATCCATGAAATGAACTGTAGATAGAAGTCCTACTCCTCTAATTTTGATTTTTTTTTGATAATTTAAAGTTTTGTCACTTTCCATCAATTTATATCCTGTTTCTGAGCCGCTGTGCATCAAGACATAACACAAGGGGTATGGTTTGGTATTTATTCCTGCTCTTTACAACAAGTAGTACCTGTGTTATGACTAGAATTGAGGTTTTCCTTACCAGAGCAGATACCCTGCCCAAACTGATTGGGCCAAAACTCAGAACATATGTGGAATTTTTATTAGAGTTTCGATTGACTTGAGACAAAATTAAGCCAACTGCTATTTGTCTATGTATATCATCTGGATTCCTCTCCTGTTGTGTACCACCTCCTCCTTTGGCCTCTCAAGATTGATAAGGATTAGTCTGTAATACCTTCAATGTTAGACAGATTTGTAATTGCTTGTTTATGTTGGCTTACAGCTTAAAGCCTATGTCTTTGTAAATAGAATAATTGATGTGGGTCCATTGAGCAACCTCATCTGTCTTACTAATGGATGACAGTGTTCCCTGAGTACATTTATACCGGATGAAGGTAGTATATATAAAATGTTCAGCTTCTTTGTGTTATTGGTTGCAGCATCGTTGGTGCCCCAGAAGAGACGAGTCAGCATTAATACAGCGGTGCGGCTACGTAATGCGGTTATAGTGGTGTCTATCATCTCGGTGATTGTGCTAGCTGTACTTGGCGCTGTTACACTAGGTATGTATACACAGCATTTATTACATAGTGGTACAGCCTTGTCCATGCTAAGCCTACGGGAGTTCCGTACTCCATGCCCCCATGGAGTACGGTGTAGCCATACTCTATGGCCTCCAAGTTTGTTGATTTTCTTAATATTAAGACAGTAGGGCGGTACATGTATGTAAAAGGGAGAGGGCTGAGGAGTGTGTAACAAATGCAAAACTCCACTTATTTAGATATGTGAACATTGTACTCCACTCGTTGGATCTGGGCCAGATACAACTCTTGGAGTATGATGTACACGTATCTAAATAAGTGGAGTTTTGCATTTATTACACACTCCTCACCCCTCTCCCTTTTACATACATGGCTCTGTCTCACCAAATTGATCCAAGTTGAAACTTTATGAACAAGTGCAATCTATGAATGGCTTGAATGAAAACAATTTATTCAGGAGTTTTGTCAGTCTAATATGTGCTTCCATCTGTTGTATGTATATCTAAGCATATGTCTCAGAGGCCCTGAAGGTATGGGATTGTGATTAACACTGTAAACACAGCACACAGGTGCCAGCTACTGTCTTATAACAGAGTGAGACATGATTATTGGTAAAAAACATTAATTTCTACTGCTAGGGAAACATTTTTCTGCATTGAAATATTGCTCTCAGATATCTGATATTTTGGCATGTGATTTAGAACATCACTCTACTCCTCACAAGACTCAAAACCCAAATTCGACCCCACAGCAGCTGGGATAACAACGTTAACACATCCTTTAACTTTTCCATCATCTCTATCCACATCTGCCCTAAGTAATTTTTTTTCTTTCAGGCCGGTCATAGACAGATAGATTGCACCCAATCACAGATTCATAGACTTTCAACTTGGATTGATTTGGTGAGACACAGTCACAAGAACAAATACTACTCTTGATAATGCAATATTCATCAAAATGATAAATGATATGAACTCATTCTGGGGTAAACTCGAGTTTTAATGATATATCAAACGTCAGTTCCCTGTTAAGCTGATGTTGTTGAAATATTTGACATTAATCATTCATCAACTCGACTACCTGATTCAAGATACATCAGGATATTCAAGTTAACTAATGTGTACATACACATGAAACTCTTGTACATACACCAGTGAGGCTGTGTACTTTATTTATTGGTGTTTATCAAGGAGGTACTGGAAGAATAAGTTCCCACATAAAAAGACTCCTTAGGAGGTCTTAAAGTTTACCATGTTCAATTAGGGTACATCAGCAGTAATAACCACCAGGATCTTTATACTACACCATCCTCCAACTACCATCTGGAAGATATTGTGCTTTTCAGTTGTCCTGCATCATGCAGACAACAGGGAGTAGCCTATAACTTCGTGTATGAGTCTAACTTGCATATTACATGCACCTAGACTTTGGGAATATCCTATAAGCCCCACAGAGAGTCTGTTCTTGGTGAATCAATTACTGTAATATACATCTAAAACATTGCATATAAGCCGCTGCATGACTTTGTCTTGATCCCATGAGAGGCGCCAGTGATATAACCTGCCTACTAGCCCTGGCCTATACATTAGGTTTTACAGTAGTGTTTTTAAATACTATACCATCCTTAAACAGCTCAATACAGGGATATGTCTTGCATATTCGAGCTCTGTTTTAAAGAACTGTCTTTACTTTCTCCTCAAACTGTTTCAGCCTGTAGGTATACTTATCATCTGGTTCTGGGCATTATTTACGTGGACAGGGGTTGCTGGTATTTAGAAGTGTTTACACCCAGATCACACCTTTAAGGGCTGAATAGTGCCTCAATCTGATATGTCCTGTCTCATCATAAGGCAGCACTATGCTTAGGCCATTGCAAACATAAATTTGTTTCCTATCACCAATCCATGAATTATGAGGGCACTGTTTTTGAATAAGGGAATTTTGGCTATCTGTGAACTCAATTGATTTTTTAGTAAACTGTGATCTGCAAAAGTGAATTGGCATGTCTCGTCCAAATGATTGCGTCCGTGGCACTGTAAGTCTTAATCTGATACCAAATATGTCCATTTTTGCCCCTTTTCACCATTTTCCCACTAAAATTTGAAATAACAAAAAATGCATTACAGAGACAACAGCAAGGACACATTGAAGTACTATGAGGCCCTAAAGAGTTAACATGCGTGTAGTCCACTGTGCTGTCCCCTATGTATGGTGTATATGTAGTATGTTCTATGTGGTTAAACTTATAAGCTTTTCCTGTTTGCACTGAGACAGGCTGTGCTGTGCTTTGTATGGTGCAGGGTGCACTGTAAAACTGCTGTAATTGGTAATTACTACCACAGCCTTCTGCCTCTGCTAACCCAAGAGCTTTCAGATATGATATTTTTATGACGAAAAATCCATAGGCCACTGTACTATAGAAACCTATACAAGGAATTCATTGCCTGGATAGTTTATGCTGTATTTGTTTCCTCTCCAAGTATAACATTGTTTAGGGAGCACATTACAGATATTGAGTAACACTTAACATTGTGAGAATAAGTTAAATATGCTGACCTGTTGACATCTGCAGATCATAGAAACTCATAGCACAGGATGCAGCTTCATCCACTAGCCAGGGTCAGTGGCCACCTGGTGGTTGGCTGTGGAATTAAACATGGAGGACCTTATTGTTCTGTTGCTGTGGGTCTATAAATATTTATCTAAGTTATGTTGCTCTCTTACAGTTGGGGCCATCATTGATGAGAGTTCTTCATCCTTTGCATTTGCAGTAAGTTTATAGTTCATATCTAATACTCCACAACTAAGGGTGCACCTGCTCACAACAGCCGCAAGAACCACTACCTCTCTTGGGAGATAGAACTCCCAATAAACCTTAGTACTAAATTACCATGTCCTATTGCATAATTTGTTGTAAAACATGTGACAAGTAGGTCAGTAAATATGTAGATAATAAGTATGTGGGTATATGATGATAAACGCAGTACATAAATGCTTAGTTACACTAAATTTTCCCTTTTACTTTGTATTTTGACATCCTATTTAGCCGGGGACCCACTTCCGGTGGTGAGTTATGGTCCTGTGGCCAGTGACTAATTACAAGTATGGTATACGTGCATCATGCCGGTCCCACAATAATACAATCCAAAAGGGTCATCATGATGCGCCAATTGAGTGCTAGTGATTTAGCAAGTTAGCACTGTGTAGGTATATCATGACAACAAATACTTACGCAAACAATAATGATTATTCTTGTTTGTTTCCACTCTCAGCTTAATGGCTTTCTTGATGCTCTGTCGTCACTGGTTGTAATATGGCGCTTCTCGGGGAGTGGTAGTAGTTTATACTCAACGAGGCGCGAGGCCATGTAAGTAGACTGTCCTACAATACACATGGGGCAGATGTACATAGAAATAGCCGGAAAAAGTAAATGGATGTTTTGAGACTGTTCAATTCTAATTTTTTCATAATACCTTTCCAAATTCAGGCTTGCCAGCCATAGATTGATCTGGTCATAGATTGCACTTGGTTATAAACATTCAACTTTTATCGATTTGGTGAGACGAGTAATTTCCAAAATGGGACACGATGTGGACCAACTAGTTAGTACTAGTATTGATCAACAGAGGTAGTACCAGCTTTCCCACCAGTGAACTCAATTGATGTTTTAGTGAAACATGATCTACAAAAGTTGTGACTTAGCATGTCTCGTCCAAGCGATTTGGGTAGTGGAGCCTTACCCCTTCACTACTCTTACACTTCACTTTACATTACACATTGGTGTTTTATTCTGCAGTGCCTGCATCATACTGGGAGTGTTCTTCTTCCTGTCTGCTGTCATCATCTTTGTCCAGTCCGTCTACAGCCTGGTTAATGTACTCGTCCCTATTGCTGTAAGTTCACGCGATTACTGTTTTATAGACTGCCCTTCAAACAGCACCCTGGAATTGAACGTCTGTGATTTGGGCGAATCTGGACACCAAAACAGAATCCAGAATCTCTAGTGCTGTTTGTAGGGTGGTCATTTAATGAATAATGGGTTGGTGTTGGGTGGGATATAAGTGAGTCCTATGCTGTGATGACACACTCATGCATCATACTAAACAAACATGTTTATATGCTCTCAAAGTGTTGTCAGTGCAGTGCTGATGAATTGCATACAGGTGCAAAAAGTCTTCAATTACCTAAAAAACAAACAGTGCTAGGTTAACTGTACATTAACTAACAAGTCCTTCTGAGCGTCAGCTTATATGGGCGTAAGCCTAATCACCCATATTAGCCACAACCCTAACTTTGACAAATCTTATAAGCCTAACAGAGGGTCTGAAAATCTTGGATTAAATATTGTATTTTATTGCTTAAAACTCGCGACAACCCAACTTTGTCCTGATCATAAGCCACATTTGTGATCTGACTTGTGTTCTAGCAACGGCCTGTATGCAAGGTGTTTTTTTTGGTAGCTGTCAGACTAATGGTGTGAGTCTCATTCCATGTTTCAGAGTGTCTTTCTGTGGTATGGCTGCCAGAGTAATGCTATGAGTCTTGTTTTGGTTTCAGACTGCCTTCCTGTGGTGGGGCTCCATGATTGACGGCGTCGCATGCACCCTGCTACTGGCTGCCAAGCTCTACCTCGCTGTTAAACTAGAGAGTAGGGCCCTCCTCACTGATGGTAAGACACTCATGAGATCGTACTATTTGATAGTCTTTGACCACCTGACAACTTTGACCAGGTGATGTCTTTGACCAGGTGACATCTTTGCCTGGCAGGATTAAAACAGTTGAAAAGGGGCCTTTATAGAAAGAAATGCGAGGGGAAAGTTAGTATACATTATAACACTATATATTACAAATTTCCTGGCATTTCTGTGTACATAGCCCCCATTTGATCTGTTTAAATCTTGCCAGTCGAAGACGTCACCTGTTCAAAGATGTCACCCGGTCAAAAACGTTACACACCAGACAGCCGGTCTGAACATTTAATATATAGTTTAGTATTGTAGTACACTAGGACAAACTCTCATATAAGCCACATCCCATTAGGGCAATTTTCATATCAAATTAAAGCTGGTTCTATCTTCCCTAGAAGTTATGGGAGAATTTATGGTATACACAGAAAAAAGAAGTAGAATCACTGTGACTCCCGACTTGATAACTGAGGTAATTCTCCTCTAAATAACTCCTTAACATTAGCAGGACTCTATAATATCTCTATAATGACCCCTATTCTAAGACTCCCTAATAATTGGGAATCACTTTAGAGTGGTAGGGAGAGTTACCTAAGTGATCGAGTCCAGACTTAGGGAGTCACCCTGATCCTACTTCTTTTCTCTGTGTACCCTTTATTGCCATGATGTAAGAATGGTTTATGGGATGCACCAGAGAGTGGGACAGGGGTTGGCAAACTTGATAAAATCCATTCTTATTCCATCTTTACATATCATTCTCAGGGGAGGCAGTTTTTTTCAAGATCTGTACTTAGGCCAAATAAAAAGTTGGTCAATGGATTTCCGAAGAATTCCGAAAATTTGGGTGCGCGAAATTCATGTCTTCATTTTGGTCTGGCCTTATAAGCAGGTTCAAAATGACTGTAAGTTAACATAACAACAGATAAGCATGCACCCTGTTGCATAATGCCAAGCACTAAAATACTACCTTAAATCAAATTCCATATTTCTGTTGTTACAGCCTTTAATACAGCAGCGGGGGTCCTGCTAGCTCTATCCACCATCGTGTCAGAACTTGTGTACCACAATAACAATGACATCTGGCAGCTAGATGCCATTGTGGGTGTAATCTGTAGTCTAGTCATCTTTGGTTACGGTGTATGGTGAGTTATTTATATCACAATTTAACATGACAAGCACATAAAGATATCAAAATACAAATACATCGCACATCGCAGATGACTCTTTTGATAGATAGATGACCCACCAATCTTTACGGCGTAGCATTGTTATTTCAAATAATTTTGGTTATATTGTTTCTGAGACCTGCAAATGAAACAGGTGTTTGAATCTTCACTGGGATTTGTATTGTGAGCAAATTGGCATTCTGCATGGCTCGGATCTGGCACTATTTACAAAATGGGCAGCTCAGAATGTCAAAATTGGCATTCTGCACAAATTGGTGAATAGTTTTTCAAATGAGCCATACTTGAATTACATCAAAGTTTGTTTTCTGTTTCAGGATTGTTTACGAGAGTTATCACTGTATACAAGGGGACAAAGTAAACAGAGGAATGGATGCTGCAAAGGACGAGAATAATAAGCCATGGTGAATGGTGTCATAAATGAGACATTTGATCAAATCTCCAACTAAAAGCACAATCATTTAATTTATTTATCTTATATATTTTCTGGCATCTACCAAATAGAAAACAGATATTATTGCAGTGGCGATGGCCTATAGGTATAATCACGGTACTGGTAAACAATGAGGGAATTTACGGCTTGTTACTTGTTACTTTTTATGCTGTACCATAATTGCAATTTCACACTGGTTTCAAAAAAGTGTTGGCCTTGTAAAAGATCCAGTGATAGAGGGGTCTTGAATTATCTTGTACGAAATGATGCATCTTCCTAATCAATTCACTGCATGCCCTATCTGATTCAAGCAGTTTAAGCCACTTTAAAAAAAAATTAAAGCAGCTTAATTTGCTTCCAGCTGCTGGAGAGTCGGCCAATTATCATCTTTTATTTGTGCTTAGAGTAGCTTAAATCCATTAGTTCATGCAGTTGGATTTAGCTCAAAGCTCTTAGCTTTGTTATATCCCGATTTGCACATGTCTGATATCAGAAGATTCATCAAACAGTTATGCTGCAAAAAGCTATCAGAGGAACAATGTCACAATGTCAACTGTGAATATACAACTAATTCATATGGCAACCTACTTTCTTTCTGGGTGGACCCAATGTAATCACCTGGTTTCTGTATATTTATCAAATCAATTTGTTGGTGGGTGTGGCCCTTACTGCTTTATAGCAGCATACAATCATGTCCTATACCAACTTAGGAATGATCTCACCTTTTTCTTAGGTTATGTATGAGTATTTTGCTTGGTTACAATATGAATGAAGGTCGGTGAGCAAACAAATGTTGCTTGGTAACTTTATAAATGTCATTTAGTGACATACAAATGTCACTCAGTGCCATACAAATGAAGAGTTTTGTCCAAAAATGTTAAAAGAAATCCATCCAAGAATCAAAGCATGAAGAGATTTCTGTATGATACTAAATTAAAATTCTAGTGATCAGGATACAATGTGTAGACTAGAAAGGACCTGAAAACGTACATTTTTTCAAATAAGAATTTTTTATACTGTCACAACAGGTATGGTTGGTATTATTTCTTGCCTATTCCCAGCTAACAAAAAAAAGGTCATTTTAAGTCAAAATAACGTTTTAAATTTTATGTAACATTATGCCATAGTAAGGAGCCTTAGGGAAACGTTATATAACGTTATATAGCATTATAGAATGTTGTATAACATTTTCTTAGTTTGAACTAGCCAACACAAAAGTTATTTAATTGTTTTGTATAAATCTCAAACTGTGATACTCTAGGTAAATTAACTCTGTTCTGAACTGTTGTCAACCAAAATGATGTGCAATAAAAAAAAGGCCCTGTGTATGGAAGGTCTTTGCTATGGAGTGTTGACTCAGTGGTTATCTTTATACTAATCATCCATCTTAGATTGTCATGCTGATTATGTAATGGAAAACCTCCGCAGACCTGCAGAATATGGTACATAACCTCTGAGGCACATGTTACAGAATATGGTACATAACCTCTGAGGCTGTGCCTTATGAATATCCTCACAGAAACTGCGTGCTGGCTGGGTATCCTTATGAATATCCTTGCAGAAACTGCTTACTGGCTGGATATCCTCATGAATATCTTTGAGGTTATCCTCATACAAATCCTGGCAGAAACTGCTTCCTTGCTGAATATCCTCATGAACATCCTCATGAATAGCCTTGTGATTATCCTTGCATGAACTGATTCCTGGCTGAATACCCTTAAAGATATCCTTGTTAATATTCTCATGAATATCCTTAAAGATAGCCTTGTGGATATCCTGGAAGAAATTGCTTCCTGGCTGGATATCCTTGTGAATCTCCTTAAAGATATTCTTGTGAATAATTTTGCAGAAACTGCTTCCTGGCTGGATATCCTTATGAATATCTTAGAGATATCCCTGTGAATATCCTGGCGGAAGCTGGATATCCTAATGAATATCCATGAAGATATCCTCATGGATATCCTTGCAGAAACTGCGGCATGGCTGGATATCCTTATGAATATGCTCAAAGATATCCTTATGAATATCCTTGCAGCAACTGCTTCCTTGCTGGATTACCTCATGAATATCCCCATGAATAGCCTTGTGATCATCCTTGCATGAACTGATTCCTGGCTGAATACCCTTAAAGATATCCTTGTTAATATTCTCATGAATATCCTTAAAGATAGCCTTGTTGATATCCCTGAACAAATTGCTTCCTGGCTGGATATTGTTGTGAATCTCCTTAAAGATATTCTTGTGAATAATTTTGCAGAAACTGCTTCCTGGCTGGATATCCTTATGAATATCCTAAAGATATCCCTGTGAATATCCTTGCAGAAGCTGGATATCCTGATGAATATCCATGAAGATATCCTCTTGGATATCCTTGCAGAAACTGCGGCATGGCTTGATATCCTTATGAATATGCTCAAAGATATCCTTTTGAATATCCTTGCAGCAACTGCTTCCTTGCTGGATATCCTCATGAATATCCTCATGAATAGCCTTGTGATTATCCTTGCATGAACTGATTCCTGGCTAAATATCCATGAAGATATCCTTGTGAATATCCTCATGAATATCCTTAAAGATAGCCTTGTGAATATCCTGGAAGAAACTAGTTCCTGGCTGGATATCCTTGTGAATCTCCTTAAAGATATTCTTGTGAATATTTTTTGCAGAAACTACTTCCTGGCAGGATATCCTTATGAATATCTTAGAGATATCCATGTGAATATCCTGGCAGAAGCTGGATATCCTGATGAATATCCATGAAGGTATCCTCATGGATATCCTTGCAGAAACTGCGGCATGGCTGGATATCCTTATGAATATGCTCAAAGATATCCTTATGAATATCCTTGCAGCAACTGCTACCTTGCTGGATATCCTCATGAATATCCTCATGAATAGCCTTGTGATTATCCTTGCATGAACTGATTCCTGGCTGAATACCCTGAAAGATATCCCTGTGAATATCCTAATGAATATCCTCAAAGATACCCTTGTGAACATTCTTGCAGAAACCGCTTCCTGGCTGGATATCCTCCTGAATTTCTCTGTCGATAACCTCATTGCTGCGAAATAAATATCTGAAATATAGGGTTTCATTGGTAAATGCAGAATGATGCCCTCTACTGGTCATGTTGCTAAGATGGAATACTAGCCATGGACATCATTCTGCATATTCCGGTTACATAATCTACTGGATATCGGTTGTGGTGATGTACAATTCTACAATTTGACATTTTCTTCTAGGACAAGCTATTACCCGGCCCACATTATTATCCAACACTATTTCAAACCTTTTAAGATTGGGCTGTCTTTTTGTCAGCCACAGTATGAGGCAGCGCATAGAATATCCTTGTAGTGAACGGCTTCCTGTCTGCATATCCTTATGAATATCCTCATGAATAGCCTTGTGACTATCCTTGCAGAAACTAATTGCTTGTTGGATATCCTCATGAATATCCTTAAAGATATTCTTGTAAATATTCTTGCAGACACTGCTTCCTGTCTGGATATCCTTATGAATATCTTAGAGATATCCCTGTGAATATCCTGGCGGAAGCTGGATATCCTAATGAATATCCTTGAAGATATCCTCATGGATATCCTTGCAGAAACTGCGGCATGGCTGGATATCCTTATGAATATGCTCAAAGATATCCTTATGAATATCCTTGCAGCAACTGCTTCCTTGCTGGATATCCTCATGAATATCCCCATGAATAGCCTTGTGATTATCCTTGCATGAACTGATTCCTGGCTGAATACCCTTAAAGATATCCTTGTTAATATTCTCATGAATATCCTTAAAGATAGCCTCGTTGATATCCCTGAACAAATTGCTTCCTGGCTGGATATCGTTGTGAATCTCCTTAAAGATATTCTTGTGAATAATTTTGCAGAAACTGCTTCCTGGCTGGATATCCTTATGAATATCCTAAAGATATCCCTGTGAATATCCTTGCAGAAGCTGGATATCCTAATGAATATCCATGAAGATATCCTCATGGATATCCTTGCAGAAACTGCGGCATGGCTTGATATCCTTATGAATATGCTCAAAGATATCCTTTTGAATATCCTTGCAGCAACTGCTTCCTTGCTGGATATCCTCATGAATATCCTCATGAATAGCCTTGTGATTATCCTTGCATGAACTGATTCCTGGCTGAATATCCATGAAGATATCCTTGTGAATATCCTCATGAATATCCTTAAAGATAGCCTTGTGAATATCCTGGAAGAAACTAGTTCCTGGCTGGATATCCTTGTGAATCTCCTTAAAAATATTCTTGTGAATATTTTTTGCAGAAACTACTTCCTGGCTGGATATCCTTATGAATATCTTAGAGATATCCATGTGAATATCCTGGCGGAAGCTGGATATCCTGATGAATATCCTAAAGATATCCCTGTGAATATCCTTGCAGAAGCTGGATATCCTGATGAATATCCATGAAGGTATCCTCATGGATATCCTTGCAGAAACTGCGGCATGGCTGGATATCCTCATGAATATGCTCAAAGATATCCTTATGAATATCCTTGCAGCAACTGCTTCCTTGCTGGATATCCTCATGAATATCCTCATGAATAGCCTTGTGATCATCCTTGCATGAACTGATTCCTGGCTGAATACCCTTAAAGATATCCTTGTTAATATTCTCATGAATATCCTTAAAGATAGCCTTGTTGATATCCCTGAACAAATTGCTTCCTGGCTGGATATCCATGAAGATATCCTTGTGAATATCCTCATGAATATCCTTAAAGATAGCCTTGTGAATATCCTGGAAGAAACTAGTTCCTGGCTGGATATCCTTGTGAATCTCCTTAAAGATATTCTTGTGAATATTTTTTGCAGAAACTACTTCCTGGCAGGATATCCTTATGAATATCTTAGAGATATCCCTGTGAATATCCTGGCAGAAGCTGGATATCCTGATGAATATCCATGAAGGTATCCTCATGGATATCCTTGCAGAAACTGCGGCATGGCTGGATATCCTTATGAATATGCTCAAAGATATCCTTATGAATATCCTTGCAGCAACTGCTTCCTTGCTGGATTACCTCATGAATATCCTCATGAATAGCCTTGTGATCATCCTTGCATGAACTGATTCCTGGCTGAATACCCTTAAAGATATCCTTGTGAATATCCTCATGAATATCCTTAAAGATAGCCTTGTGAATATCCTGGAAGAAACTAGTTCCTGGCTGGATATCCTTGTGAATCTCCTTAAAGATATTCTTGTGAATATTTTTTGCAGAAACTACTTCCTGGCAGGATATCCTTATGAATATCTTAGAGATATCCATGTGAATATCCTGGCAGAAGCTGGATATCCTGATGAATATCCATGAAGGTATCCTCATGGATATCCTTGCAGAAACTGCGGCATGGCTGGATATCCTTATGAATATGCTCAAAGATATCCTTATGAATATCCTTGCAGCAACTGCTACCTTGCTGGATATCCTCATGAATATCCTCATGAATAGCCTTGTGATTATCCTTGCATGAACTGATTCCTGGCTGAATACCCTGAAAGATATCCCTGTGAATATCCTAATGAATATCCTCAAAGATACCCTTGTGAACATTCTTGCAGAAACCGCTTCCTGGCTGGATATCCTCCTGAATTTCTCTGTCGATAACCTCATTGCTGCGAAATAAATATCTGAAATATAGGGTTTCATTGGTAAATGCAGAATGATGCCCTCTACTGGTCATGTTGCTAAGATGGAATACTAGCCATGGACATCATTCTGCATATTCCGGTTACATAATCTACTGGATATCGGTTGTGGTGATGTACAATTCTACAATTTGACATTTTCTTCTAGGACAAGCTATTACCCGGCCCACATTATTATCCAACACTATTTCAAACCTTTTAAGATTGGGCTGTCTTTTTGTCAGCCACAGTATGAGGCAGCGCATAGAATATCCTTGTAGTAAACGGCTTCCTGTCTGCATATCCTTATGAATATCCTCATGAATAGCCTTGTGACTATCCTTGCAGAAACTAATTGCTTGTTGGATATCCTCATGAATATCCTTAAAGATATTCTTGTAAATATTCTTGCAGACACTGCTTCCTGTCTGGATATCCTTATGAATATCTTAGAGATATCCCTGTGAATATCCTGGCGGAAGCTGGATATCCTAATGAATATCCTTGAAGATATCCTCATGGATATCCTTGCAGAAACTGCGGCATGGCTGGATATCCTTATGAATATGCTCAAAGATATCCTTATGAATATCCTTGCAGCAACTGCTTCCTTGCTGGATATCCTCATGAATATCCCCATGAATAGCCTTGTGATTATCCTTGCATGAACTGATTCCTGGCTGAATACCCTTAAAGATATCCTTGTTAATATTCTCATGAATATCCTTAAAGATAGCCTCGTTGATATCCCTGAACAAATTGCTTCCTGGCTGGATATCGTTGTGAATCTCCTTAAAGATATTCTTGTGAATAATTTTGCAGAAACTGCTTCCTGGCTGGATATCCTTATGAATATCCTAAAGATATCCCTGTGAATATCCTTGCAGAAGCTGGATATCCTAATGAATATCCATGAAGATATCCTCATGGATATCCTTGCAGAAACTGCGGCATGGCTTGATATCCTTATGAATATGCTCAAAGATATCCTTTTGAATATCCTTGCAGCAACTGCTTCCTTGCTGGATATCCTCATGAATATCCTCATGAATAGCCTTGTGATTATCCTTGCATGAACTGATTCCTGGCTGAATATCCATGAAGATATCCTTGTGAATATCCTCATGAATATCCTTAAAGATAGCCTTGTGAATATCCTGGAAGAAACTAGTTCCTGGCTGGATATCCTTGTGAATCTCCTTAAAAATATTCTTGTGAATATTTTTTGCAGAAACTACTTCCTGGCTGGATATCCTTATGAATATCTTAGAGATATCCCTGTGAATATCCTGGCAGAAGCTGGATATCCTGATGAATATCCTAAAGATATCCCTGTGAATATCCTTGCAGAAGCTGGATATCCTGATGAATATCCATGAAGGTATCCTCATGGATATCCTTGCAGAAACTGCGGCATGGCTGGATATCCTCATGAATATGCTCAAAGATATCCTTATGAATATCCTTGCAGCAACTGCTTCCTTGCTGGATATCCTCATGAATATCCTCATGAATAGCCTTGTGATCATCCTTGCATGAACTGATTCCTGGCTGAATACCCTTAAAGATATCCTTGTTAATATTCTCATGAATATCCTTAAAGATAGCCTTGTTGATATCCCTGAACAAATTGCTTCCTGGCTGGATATCCATGAAGATATCCTTGTGAATATCCTCATGAATATCCTTAAAGATAGCCTTGTGAATATCCTGGAAGAAACTAGTTCCTGGCTGGATATCCTTGTGAATCTCCTTAAAGATATTCTTGTGAATATTTTTTGCAGAAACTACTTCCTGGCAGGATATCCTTATGAATATCTTAGAGATATCCCTGTGAATATCCTGGCAGAAGCTGGATATCCTGATGAATATTTATGAAGGTGTCCTCATGGATATCCTTGCAGAAACTGCGACATGGCTGGATATCCTTATGAATATGCTCAAAGATATCCTTATGAATATCCTTGCAGCAACTGCTTCCTTGCTGGATATCCTCATGAATATCCTCATGAATGGCCTTGTGATTATCCTTGCATGAACTGATTCCTGGCTGAATACCCTGAAAGATATCCCTATGAATATCCTAATGAATATCCTCAAAGATACCCTTGTGAACATTCTTGCAGAAACCGCTTCCTGGCTGGATATCCTCCTGAATTTCTCTGTCGATAACCTCATTGCTGCGAAATAAATATCTGAAATAGAGGGTTTCATTGGTAAATGCAGAATGATGCCCTCTACTGGTCATGTCGCTAAGATGGAATACTAGCCATGGACATCATTCTGCATATTCCTGCTAGCTCTATCCACCATCGTGTCAGAACTTGTGTACCACAATAACAATGACATCTGGCAGCTAGATGCCATTGTGGGTGTAATCTGTAGTCTAGTCATCTTTGGTTACGGTGTATGGTGAGTTATTTATATCACAATTTAACATGACAAGCACATAAAGATATCAAAATACAAATACATCGCACATCGCAGATGACTCTTTTGATAGATAGATGACCCACCAATCTTTACGGCGTAGCATTGTTATTTCAAATAATTTTGGTTATATTGTTTCTGAGACCTGCAAATGAAACAGGTGTTTGAATCTTCACTGGGATTTGTATTGTGAGCAAATTGGCATTCTGCATGGCTCGGATCTGGCACTATTTACAAAATGGGCAGCTCAGAATGTCAAAATTGGCATTCTGCACAAATTGGTGAATAGTTTTTCAAATGAGCCATACTTGAATTACATCAAAGTTTGTTTTCTGTTTCAGGATTGTTTACGAGAGTTATCACTGTATACAAGGGGACAAAGTAAACAGAGGAATGGATGCTGCAAAGGACGAGAATAATAAGCCATGGTGAATGGTGTCATAAATGAGACATTTGATCAAATCTCCAACTAAAAGCACAATCATTTAATTTATTTATCTTATATATTTTCTGGCATCTACCAAATAGAAAACAGATATTATTGCAGTGGCGATGGCCTATAGGTATAATCACGGTACTGGTAAACAATGAGGGAATTTACGGCTTGTTACTTGTTACTTTTTATGCTGTACCATAATTGCAATTTCACACTGGTTTCAAAAAAGTGTTGGCCTTGTAAAAGATCCAGTGATAGAGGGGTCTTGAATTATCTTGTACGAAATGATGCATCTTCCTAATCAATTCACTGCATGCCCTATCTGATTCAAGCAGTTTAAGCCACTTTAAAAAAAAATTAAAGCAGCTTAATTTGCTTCCAGCTGCTGGAGAGTCGGCCAATTATCATCTTTTATTTGTGCTTAGAGTAGCTTAAATCCATTAGTTCATGCAGTTGGATTTAGCTCAAAGCTCTTAGCTTTGTTATATCCCGATTTGCACATGTCTGATATCAGAAGATTCATCAAACAGTTATGCTGCAAAAAGCTATCAGAGGAACAATGTCACAATGCCAACTGTGAATATACAACTAATTCATATGGCAACCTACTTTCTTTCTGGGTGGACCCAATGTAATCACCTGGTTTCTGTATATTTATCAAATCAATTTGTTGGTGGGTGTGGCCCTTACTGCTTTATAGCAGCATACAATCATGTCCTATACCAACTTAGGAATGATCTCACCTTTTTCTTAGGTTATGTATGAGTATTTTGCTTGGTTACAATATGAATGAAGGTCGGTGAGCAAACAAATGTTGCTTGGTAACTTTATAAATGTCATTTAGTGACATACAAATGTCACTCAGTGCCATACAAATGAAGAGTTTTGTCCAAAAATGTTAAAAGAAATCCATCCAAGAATCAAAGCATGAAGAGATTTCTGTATGATACTAAATTAAAATTCTAGTGATCAGGATACAATGTGTAGACTAGAAAGGACCTGAAAACGTACATTTTTTCAAATAAGAATTTTTTATACTGTCACAACAGGTATGGTTGGTATTATTTCTTGCCTATTCCCAGCTAACAAAAAAAAGGTCATTTTAAGTCAAAATAACGTTTTAAATTTTATGTAACATTATGCCATAGTAAGGAGCCTTAGGGAAACGTTATATAACGTTATATAGCATTATAGAATGTTGTATAACATTTTCTTAGTTTGAACTAGCCAACACAAAAGTTATTTAATTGTTTTGTATAAATCTCAAACTGTGATACTCTAGGTAAATTAACTCTGTTCTGAACTGTTGTCAACCAAAATGATGTGCAATAAAAAAAAGGCCCTGTGTATGGAAGGTCTTTGCTATGGAGTGTTGACTCAGTGGTTATCTTTATACTAATCATCCATCTTAGATTGTCATGCTGATTATGTAATGGAAAACCTCCGCAGACCTGCAGAATATGGTACATAACCTCTGAGGCACATGTTACAGAATATGGTACATAACCTCTGAGGCTGTGCCTTATGAATATCCTCACAGAAACTGCGTGCTGGCTGGGTATCCTTATGAATATCCTTGCAGAAACTGCTTACTGGCTGGATATCCTCATGAATATCTTTGAGGTTATCCTCATACAAATCCTGGCAGAAACTGCTTCCTTGCTGAATATCCTCATGAACATCCTCATGAATAGCCTTGTGATTATCCTTGCATGAACTGATTCCTGGCTGAATACCCTTAAAGATATCCTTGTTAATATTCTCATGAATATCCTTAAAGATAGCCTTGTGGATATCCTGGAAGAAATTGCTTCCTGGCTGGATATCCTTGTGAATCTCCTTAAAGATATTCTTGTGAATAATTTTGCAGAAACTGCTTCCTGGCTGGATATCCTTATGAATATCTTAGAGATATCCCTGTGAATATCCTGGCGGAAGCTGGATATCCTAATGAATATCCATGAAGATATCCTCATGGATATCCTTGCAGAAACTGCGGCATGGCTGGATATCCTTATGAATATGCTCAAAGATATCCTTATGAATATCCTTGCAGCAACTGCTTCCTTGCTGGATTACCTCATGAATATCCCCATGAATAGCCTTGTGATCATCCTTGCATGAACTGATTCCTGGCTGAATACCCTTAAAGATATCCTTGTTAATATTCTCATGAATATCCTTAAAGATAGCCTTGTTGATATCCCTGAACAAATTGCTTCCTGGCTGGATATTGTTGTGAATCTCCTTAAAGATATTCTTGTGAATAATTTTGCAGAAACTGCTTCCTGGCTGGATATCCTTATGAATATCCTAAAGATATCCCTGTGAATATCCTTGCAGAAGCTGGATATCCTGATGAATATCCATGAAGATATCCTCTTGGATATCCTTGCAGAAACTGCGGCATGGCTTGATATCCTTATGAATATGCTCAAAGATATCCTTTTGAATATCCTTGCAGCAACTGCTTCCTTGCTGGATATCCTCATGAATATCCTCATGAATAGCCTTGTGATTATCCTTGCATGAACTGATTCCTGGCTAAATATCCATGAAGATATCCTTGTGAATATCCTCATGAATATCCTTAAAGATAGCCTTGTGAATATCCTGGAAGAAACTAGTTCCTGGCTGGATATCCTTGTGAATCTCCTTAAAGATATTCTTGTGAATATTTTTTGCAGAAACTACTTCCTGGCAGGATATCCTTATGAATATCTTAGAGATATCCATGTGAATATCCTGGCAGAAGCTGGATATCCTGATGAATATCCATGAAGGTATCCTCATGGATATCCTTGCAGAAACTGCGGCATGGCTGGATATCCTTATGAATATGCTCAAAGATATCCTTATGAATATCCTTGCAGCAACTGCTACCTTGCTGGATATCCTCATGAATATCCTCATGAATAGCCTTGTGATTATCCTTGCATGAACTGATTCCTGGCTGAATACCCTGAAAGATATCCCTGTGAATATCCTAATGAATATCCTCAAAGATACCCTTGTGAACATTCTTGCAGAAACCGCTTCCTGGCTGGATATCCTCCTGAATTTCTCTGTCGATAACCTCATTGCTGCGAAATAAATATCTGAAATATAGGGTTTCATTGGTAAATGCAGAATGATGCCCTCTACTGGTCATGTTGCTAAGATGGAATACTAGCCATGGACATCATTCTGCATATTCCGGTTACATAATCTACTGGATATCGGTTGTGGTGATGTACAATTCTACAATTTGACATTTTCTTCTAGGACAAGCTATTACCCGGCCCACATTATTATCCAACACTATTTCAAACCTTTTAAGATTGGGCTGTCTTTTTGTCAGCCACAGTATGAGGCAGCGCATAGAATATCCTTGTAGTAAACGGCTTCCTGTCTGCATATCCTTATGAATATCCTCATGAATAGCCTTGTGACTATCCTTGCAGAAACTAATTGCTTGTTGGATATTCTCATGAATATCCTTAAAGATATTCTTGTAAATATTCTTGCAGACACTGCTTCCTGTCTGGATATCCTTATGAATATCTTAGAGATATCCCTGTGAATATCCTGGCGGAAGCTGGATATCCTAATTAATATCCTTGAAGATATCCTCATGGATATCCTTGCAGAAACTGCGGCATGGCTGGATATCCTTATGAATATGCTCAAAGATATCCTTATGAATATCCTTGCAGCAACTGCTTCCTTGCTGGATATCCTCATGAATATCCCCATGAATAGCCTTGTGATTATCCTTGCATGAACTGATTCCTGGCTGAATACCCTTAAAGATATCCTTGTTAATATTCTCATGAATATCCTTAAAGATAGCCTCGTTGATATCCCTGAACAAATTGCTTCCTGGCTGGATATCGTTGTGAATCTCCTTAAAGATATTCTTGTGAATAATTTTGCAGAAACTGCTTCCTGGCTGGATATCCTTATGAATATCCTAAAGATATCCCTGTGAATATCCTTGCAGAAGCTGGATATCCTAATGAATATCCATGAAGATATCCTCATGGATATCCTTGCAGAAACTGCGGCATGGCTTGATATCCTTATGAATATGCTCAAAGATATCCTTTTGAATATCCTTGCAGCAACTGCTTCCTTGCTGGATATCCTCATGAATATCCTCATGAATAGCCTTGTGATTATCCTTGCATGAACTGATTCCTGGCTGAAAATCCATGAAGATATCCTTGTGAATATCCTCATGAATAACCTTAAAGATAGCCTTGTGAATATCCTGGAAGAAACTAGTTCCTGGCTGGATATCCTTGTGAATCTCCTTAAAAATATTCTTGTGAATATTTTTTGCAGAAACTACTTCCTGGCTGGATATCCTTATGAATATCTTAGAGATATCCATGTGAATATCCTGGCGGAAGCTGGATATCCTGATGAATATCCATGAAGGTATCCTCATGGATATCCTTGCAGAAACTGCGGCATGGCTGGATATCCTCATGAATATGCTCAAAGATATCCTTATGAATATCCTTGCAGCAACTGCTTCCTTGCTGGATATCCTCATGAATATCCTCATGAATAGCCTTGTGATCATCCTTGCATGAACTGATTCCTGGCTGAATACCCTTAAAGATATCCTTGTTAATATTCTCATGAATATCCTTAAAGATAGCCTTGTTGATATCCCTGAACAAATTGCTTCCTGGCTGGATATCCATGAAGATATCCTTGTGAATATCCTCATGAATATCCTTAAAGATAGCCTTGTGAATATCCTGGAAGAAACTAGTTCCTGGCTGGATATCCTTGTGAATCTCCTTAAAGATATTCTTGTGAATATTTTTTGCAGAAACTACTTCCTGGCAGGATATCCTTATGAATATCTTAGAGATATCCCTGTGAATATCCTGGCAGAAGCTGGATATCCTGATGAATATCCATGAAGGTATCCTCATGGATATCCTTGCAGAAACTGCGACATGGCTGGATATCCTTATGAATATGCTCAAAGATATCCTTATGAATATCCTTGCAGCAACTGCTTCCTTGCTGGATATCCTCATGAATATCCTCATGAATGGCCTTGTGATTATCCTTGCATGAACTGATTCCTGGCTGAATACCCTGAAAGATATCCCTATGAATATCCTAATGAATATCCTCAAAGATACCCTTGTGAACATTCTTGCAGAAACCGCTTCCTGGCTGGATATCCTCCTGAATTTCTCTGTCGATAACCTCATTGCTGCGAAATAAATATCTGAAATAGAGGGTTTCATTGGTAAATGCAGAATGATGCCCTCTACTGGTCATGTCGCTAAGATGGAATACTAGCCATGGACATCATTCTGCATATTCCGGTTACATAATCTACTGGATATCGGTTGTGGTGATGTACAATTCTACAATTTGACATTTTCTTCTAAGACAAGCTATTACCCGGCCCACATTATTATCCAACACTATTTCAAACCTTTTAAGATTGGGCTGTCTTTTTGTCAGCCACAGTATGAGGCAGCGCATAGAATATCCTTGTAGTAAACGGCTTCCTGTCTGCATATCCTTATGAATATCCTCATGAATAGCCTTGTGACTATCCTTGCAGAAACTAATTGCTTGTTGGATATCCTCATGAATATCCTTAAAGATATTCTTGTAAATATTCTTGCAATAACTGCTTCCTGTCTGGATATCCTTATGAATATCTTAGAGATATCCCTGTGAATATCCTGGCGGAAGCTGGATATCCTAATGAATATCCATGAAGATATCCTCATGGATATCCTTGCAGAAACTGCGGCATGGCTGGATATCCCTATGAATATGCTCAAAGATATCCTTATGAATATCCTTGCAGCAACTGCTTCCTCGCTGGATATCCTCATGAACATCCTCATGAATAGCCTTGTGATTATCCTTGCATGAACTGATTCCTGGCTGAATATCCGTGAACATATACTTGTGAATATCCTCATGAATATCCTTAAAGATAGCCTTGTGAATATCCTGGAAGAAACTAGTTCCTGGCTGGATATCCTTGTGAATCTCCTTAAAGATATTCTTGTGAATAATTTTGCAGAAACTGCTTCCTGGCTGGATATCCTTATGAATATCCTAAAGATATCCCTGTGAATATTCTGGCAGAAGCTGGATATCCTGATGAATATCCATGAAGGTATCCTCATGGATATCCTTGCAGAAACTATGACATGGCTGGATATCCTTATGAATATGCTCAAAGATATCCTTATAAATATCCTTGCAGCAACTGCTACCTTGCTGGATATCCTCATGAATATCCTCATGAATAGCCTTGTGATTATCCTTGCATGAACTGATTCCTAGCTGAATACCCTTAAAGATATCCCTGTGAATATCCTAATGAATATCCTCAACGATACCCTTGTGAACATTCTTGCAGAAACTGCTTCCTGGCTGGATATCCTCCAGAATTTCTCTGTCCATAACCCCATTGCTGCGAAATAGAGGGTTACATTGGTAAATGCAGAATGATGGCCTCTACTGATCATGTTGCTAAGATGGAATACTAGCCATGGACATCATTCTGCATATTCCAGTCACATAATCTACTGGATATTGGGTGTGGGGATGTACATTTCTACAATTTGACTGTTTTCTTCTAGGACAAGCTATTAGCCGGCCCACATTATTATCCAACACTATTTCCAACCTTTTAAGATTGGGCTGTCTTTTTGTCAGCCACAGTATGAGGCAGCACGTAAAATATCCTTGTAGTAAACTGCTTCCTGTATGCATATCCTTATGAATATCCTAATGAATAGCCTTGTGACTATCCTTGCAGAAACGTATTGCTGGATGGATATCCTCATGAATATCCTTAAGGATATTCTTATGATTATTTTTGCAGAAACTGCTTTCTGGGTGGATATCCTTATGAGTTCAAAAATTCAACTTTGTCGGTGGGCGCGCATCAATAGGTGACGACACTGATCCCCAGTGGGGAGTTAACACACTACAATCCAGGCAAGCTGATAGAGCTGCCCCCTGCCAGTAGCAGCGCCACTACAGCGGTGGTCACTACTGAACCAATATATACATGTTAATCTCTGATCAACATAGCTCGATATGGGGGTTATAATTATGTTGTTATTATAACGGTATAACTCAAGTGGACTATTATTATTACTCCTGTGGTGGTCTGCTACTCAGACGCTGCAGTCAGTTCCTGGTCTCCCTCCTAGGGGTCACCTGAGTGGCACTTCCCACAATTCACCCCTGTGACCCAGTTAGCTTTCATGGATATCCCTGAAGATATCCTTGTAAATGTCCCAGCAGAAACTGCTTCCTGGCTGGATATCCTCATGAATATCCTCATGTGTTTATCCTTGCATGAACTGATTCCTGGCAGGATATCCGTGAAGATATCCTTGTGAATATCCTTGTGAATATTCTTACAAAAACTGCTTCCTGGCTGTATATCCTAATGGATATCTTCATAGATATTCTTGTGAATTTCCATGCAGAAACTGATTCTTGGCTGGATATCCTTCTGAATATATATACTTTAGGATAATCTTGTGAATATCCTTGCAGAACCTTCTTTCTGGCTGGATATCCTAATGAATACCCTAAAAGATATCCTTATGAATTTATTTGCAGGAACTGCTTCCTGGCTTGTATATCTTTATAAAAAGCCTCGTGAATATCCTTGTGAAAACTGATCCCTGGCTGAATATCCTCATGAATATCGCTACCAGTTAGCTTATTGCTGTGAAATAGAGTGTTCCATTGGTAAAAGCAGAAGAGTGCCTTCAACCGGTCATATTGCTCAGTTGAATGGTAGCCATTTACATCTTTGATCATCTTTCTGTTACATAATCTACTGGAGATTGGTTGTGGTGATGTACAATTATAGCATTAGACTATGTTTTTATAGGACAAGCCTTTAGCCGGCATGAGTTATCATCCAACCCTGATCTAACCCAGATGAGGTGCATCCTTGAAGATATCCTTGTGAATATTCTTGCAGAAACTGCTTCCTGGCTGGATATCCTCATGAATATCCTCATAAATATCCATGTGAATATCCTTACAGAAACTGTTTCCTGAGGGGATCTCCTCATAGATATCCATATAAATATCCATGTGAATATCCTTACAGAAACTGTTTCCTGAGGGGATCTCCTCATAGATATCCATATAAATATCCATGTGAATATCCTTACAGAAACTGTTTCCTGAGGGGATATCCTCATAGATATCCATATAAATATCCATGTGAATATCCTTACAGAAACTGTTTCCTGAGGGGATATCCTCATAGATATCCATATAAATATCCATGTGAATATCCTTACAGAAACTGTTTCCTGAGGGGATCTCCTCATAGATATCCATATAAAGATCCATGTGAATATCCTTACAGAAACTGTTTCCTGAGGGGATCTCCTCATAGATATCCATACAAATATCCATGTGAATATCCTTACAGAAACTGTTTCCTGAGGGGATATCCTCATAGATATCCATATAAATATCCATGTGAATATCCTTGCAGAAACTGCTTCCTGGCTTATATCCTCATAAATATCTGTGTGAATATCCTTACAGAAACTGTTTCCTGGCTGGATATCCTTATGGATATCCCTATTAATAAGCTCATTTCTGCTAAAAGGTTACATTGATTAAAGCAAAAGGATCCTTTCACCGGTCATATTACTAACATGGAATACTAGCCATGGACATTCTTTTTCATGTTCTGGTATTATTGTCTGCTGGATATTGTGTGCTATATTGGACCCCCTGATGACAAAATGAATAGTAATTATATTTGTATTATAACTCATGTATTATGACTGCCTTTTACTAGGCTCAATAAACCTTGATTTCTTCTACCCATTTAAGAGTTAATGGCAATAGTTTTTATTCTGTTTGAATATATTTAGGGATATTTTCCCGGATATTCTGCTGTATTCTCTCATGGCTATCCCTCTTGGATAGCCTCATGAATATCCTTGGTTGATTTTCTAGTTTTGGTTTTGTGCAGATATTCTAATGAATATAACCTTAAAGATATCCTTGTGAATATCCTTACAGAAACTGCTTCCTGGCTGGATATCTTGATGAATGTCCATGTGAAGTCAGTAATACCCTACTTTAACCCAGACATGATTCATAGATCTATCGGTCGACCCATTTGACAGCCGCTACATCAGGCAGCCGGGTGAATATCTTTTGAGAAACTTATTCCCAGCTGGATATCCTCATGAATATTTTAAAAATATCCTTGTGAATATCCTTGCAGAAACTGGTTTCTGGTTGGATATCCTTATGACGACCCTTGAAGATATCCTCATGAATATCCTTGCAGACACTTCTTCCTTGCTTGATATCTTTATAAATATCCCTATCATGTAAATATTGCTGCAGAATAGAGGGTTACATTGGTAAAAGCAGAAGGATGCCTTTCACCGGTCATATTGCTAGGGTGGAATACTAGCCATGTAAATACTTACATGATTAGTTGGATGTTTTATGCCACATTGGACCCCCCTAATGACAAAAGAATAGGAATTCTTCATGTTTCATGCCTGCCAGTAATTATGCTCAATAACCCTTTATGGTCATCATACTGCATTAATGCATCATGCCCTCTCTTAGAATGATGCATGGATGAGGTTGATGCACTCCCAAAAGGGCAGGATAATGCACCAATGTAGCACCAGGTAATTGCTCTTCTGATATGCCATCCTGAGCTTAACAGCAAAACTGCTTCCTGTTTATTTAAGACAGCCGGTTCGGTGCGCCAATTTAGGTATTTTTTAACCCCTTCAAGGGTTAATGGCAATACTTTCTTATGTTTGAATATCCTTGGGGATATTTTACTGGATATTTTGCTGTATTCTCTCATGGTTATTTCTGCTGGATATCCTCATGTATATCCTTGTTTGATTTCCTGGCTTGGTATTGTGGTGATGTACAAATTAACCATGAGACTATGTTCTTCTATGACAAGCCATTAGCCAGGCCTGGTTATTATCCAACCCTAATCTAAGTCAGAGGAGGTCCATGTAATTCATGGTTCACAGGTGCACATATATATAATAGACTCAATCATCAGTAGATGCCTGTGCAATGTCCGCTTTAAGACGTTAACACAGTCATAACTGGGCTTTACTGTATTATCTGATTACCAGATTACACTATTGATTTTAGTTGCAAAATAGAACTTACACATTACCTACTTTTGATAAATTAGGAATAATTGTCACACATACAGAAAAATGCCAGAATTAATATTTTAACCTAATTAGTGCGGTCAAGAAAATTAGTCTCTTCATGAGCAATCTGGTCATATTAAGCGGCAAGTGATGGAAAACATAAAGCCAGATATTGCAGCATGAAGCAGTAAGCTTTAACCATTGTTTCTACCCTATTCCCCCAGTCTTGTGATACAAAGGTGACACATGAGAGAATTATGGTAGCACTAGAGTTTATTGAACATTTATGTCAACAATGCAATGCAGTTCATACACAATCAGTAAAAAGTAAGATCTGTAGTCTTTTGCAGACCAACTTTTAATGAGTTCCCTTTTAGTAACACAATATTGATGACCAGTCTAAAAAGTATAAAGTATAACTTTGAACGGTGTCCATTCCCAGCGGTAACTGCTAGACACAGGAACCCCGTACCGACCATAAAAAGTATAAAGGTCATATCCTTAGCACTGCCATTTCGGACCAATGTGTATAGTAAAAAGGGCTCCCTGAAAGCCAAGATTTTGCGTTTGCATTGGAAACAATACGCTATGGCAGTGCGCCTCCAGAATGTACCAGCAGTCCTGAGGATATACCATTGTTCTGCAATACACCATAGGCCCTCTGTAAATGACCACTTTTTTAAACTAGTGTAGGGGCTAGGGTTATACGGGGTTATTATATGACGAGTGCTGTTGGATGCTGTGTTGCGAGCTCAGTCCGAACCCTTCGGTCCGACGGTAGGTGGCGACACCTACCCCGGGCTTGGGGTATGGACAGAGGTCGCTATAGGCTTCCGGTCTGCGTGTGCGCGCGCAGGCTGGCTGCCTATATATACCCGGCATCTGACGGTACTCGTCGGTTACTCTGAGCCACGCTGGTGAAGAGACCCCGTGATCATATCGGCTGCTTAAGCCTACTGACCCGTTCCGAACTCTATAGGGAGTTCGCACACTTAGTGACTGCTTGTTTAGGTTTACCTGAATAAACCTGATATTGCAACCTGTAACACTTGATCCGAACTGTGTCGACTTTGTTCTTTAATTGATACTCTACCAATATCATAAAGATACGAAAGTCCGTTTATTACACTGGTGCCGTGACCAGTTCTGAGTGAAACGCAGGTTAGCCTGTGCAGTAGCACAGACCTCGGGCTCTGGACGGAGCAGCGAGGTCCCCGGATGAGGCAGCAGCCTTGTCACCGGAAGGGTTAGATGCCAGTTATGAGGCAGATACCCACAGCAGGGCGAATGTTCCATCCGGAACAGACGCAGCACGAGGACCCAGGGGTCCTACCATAATGAGCCGCTCATTAGAAGAAGTGAACTTGTCCTTGTTCAATGTGGGTGGGTCAAGCTCAGCCGCGCCGACTCCGAGGAGGTATACCCTCGTGCCGGAGCGTCGTTTTGACGACATGAGAGAGGCCCGAGTACAGGAACGTGTACAGATGGCTCAAATGGAATTGTTAACCATTCAGAAACAAGCCAATGAATGGAAAAGCAGTCTGATTGCATTGGAGGGTGCAGTCACACACCGAGCTTCCAAAATCAAGGAGAAGGACGCAAGGCTGTCTACCTTGTTGGAGGAGAATGAGAAATTGGTACAATCTCTCAGCAGAGTCCGGTCGGAATACGATCAGAAAGAGGCGGACCTACGAGGGATCCAGTCCGAGTTTGTCCAGGCAAACACGGAGCTGAACCACATTTGCAAAGCCCGAGATGCTGTAATGCATGAGGCAGAAGGGGCCCGATCAGCCATTGTTCGGGACACAGAGGACTTACAGGAGGTCCGCCGAAGTCTAGTGACAGAGTGCGACATTCTGAAAGCGAAAAGAACTGCTTTACAGCAGTTTTTATCCGAAACGCGAGAGAGTATAAAGGACAACAGTACCTCTTTCGCATCTGCGAACAATGGTAGTCCGGAAGGCCTCCATTACATGAGTTTTACCGACACTCCCAATCAGCCTATGGGACGTGGGGTAACCATGGAACCTGCCTTGTCAACCTCAACACCAGGACGACCCTTCGGACGACCCCTCGGAGTGGGACGATCCAGGGGCAGAGGCAGGGCGAGTGATTACTCACCGAGGGTGGGGATCGGTGGTATCCGTCCGATACCAAAACAGGTATTCGCAGCCCCGACCGGTCTAGCCTCAGTCGGTAGGGGAAGACGATTGTCCGAGTTGGTTCTGAGTCCACGATCACAGTTGAAAGTGGACGAGCAAGAACTCGACGCGGAACGCTTGAAGAAAGCGGCCGAGCAGGATAAGGCGGCGAAAACCGATCTGACTCCTTCAAGTTTGTTGCAATGGCGAGAGTGCCAAGCAACCATATTGTTCCAGGAACAGAAAAACTTGGAAATAGAAAGGCGAGACGTGTATCGCAAACAGCAGGCTGCCTTGGAGCAGCAGCAGAAACGAATGAAGGAGAACGCGGCCCTCGCAGAGGAGTTAGCGGAGCAGGAAGCGGCGGTTCTGAGGGCTCGAAAGGAAGGGCTCCGAGCCGCCGGAGAAGCTGCTAAAGCTAAATTGGAGAAAGCTCAGCAAGAGGAGGAGGTTGAGAAGCAGGTCAAGGAATTGGCAAAGGAGAAGGCAGAGCATCAACGAGCGCTTGCTCTGGCCCAGCAGTGTCAGTACATGACTGATCAGGAGAAGAACTGGTGGTTCGGACAAGGCGTGGACCCCACTACGGACTTAGTGTCGTATGGGACCTACCAGGCTTTTCTGGACAGACAGAGTAGCATACCAGCTATGGGCGCTACTCCAGGGGCGACTCCTGGTACGAAGAGCCCGAAGAAGGCTCCGAGACGAACAATGCTGAGTACAGAATTGCAAGAATTGTACGATACGAATCCCGCCATAGCGGGGATCGGATTGCACAATGTCGGTGCGGAAAAGGACGCGACAGCATCCATTTCTAAATGCCTGGCGATAACCTCTAAAATTAGAGGTTCGTCCAACGCTGCTAGACGCATAGCCAGCGAGCCATTTCCCTACTGGCAGAAGAATTCGTGGGAAGATTGGTTGGGAGCCACCGTTGAGGATATAAACCTCAGTGGGTGGGACCAACAGGATGCAATCCCGTACGTGTGTAAGGGATTACGCATGGGAGATGGTCTCATGGCCGTTGAGCAGTGGAAGGAGGATTGCGGACCTCGCGGTACTTTCAAGCAGCTCGTAGAAATCGGAACCATCCTATACGGAGATTCCGCTCGGATTGATCCGATGGTCGCTTTTAAGAAGCGCGTGCAAGGCAAGAACGAAGCTCCGAGGGTCTTCGGACTTGCATTGATGAGACTCCTGAAGAAGGTACACCCTGCTTCAGGAATCCACGATGCCTTATTTTCTAAGGAATTGTTCTCTCAGTTCGTTGCCGGACTGAGAGATCCTGACATACAACAAACGGTGTATGACACGTGGAGAGCAGATACGTCACTAGATGACCTTTTTAAGGCCATTGACATACATGCTCTCAAAAAGTCACTGTTAGGGGACCGGATGCCTACCCGGGCCTCGGCCATTATAGAATGTTCTCCGGAACAGTCTGATGGTTCGGGCAGTGATGAGGAGGGGGCTATAGCTTCAGCGGCTCAGTTCAAGAGGAATGGGAATTCCTCTAAACCGCCGTGGAAGAATAAGAAGCCGGAAGGGGGTGGGAACCCCCCTCCAAAAAGGGAGTCATCGGATCCGAAGGTTCCGATGATGGACGCAGCGTTTTTCACATCGCTGTTTGAGAAGATGACGACTTCCATTCAGGGGGCTACCCAGCCTAACAGAAGGAAGATCAATCGGAGGACCGCTAAGTGCTATAGGTGCTTAGAGATCGGTCACTTTGCTGCGGAGTGTACAGCTCCGAGTCCGAAAGTTCCCGGAAAGGAGGGAAACTAGAGGGGGTAGTCCGAAAAGGCGAGCGGACAACCCCTGCAGATGAAGTACGCCAACATACCAGAGAGGTAGAGCCTAGTGGAATTCAGAAGACAGGAAGGGAATCAGGGGTGGCTTCGAGCTTCAGGAGCTCGGATGCCGGCCTGATTAACATTCCAGTCCATCAGTTGCCCGGCAATGAGGCAGGGAGGCCCATTACGGATAGGAACGAGGAAGTTGCGGCTGTCACAGACACCGTGTGGGTAGGGAGTACCCAGCTTTCCCCAGATCATCCATGTTTCGACCATTTGAAGAAACATGGTCTTGATCTGGCTGCTCCGAAGGATTTCAAACGCTTCACTGTAAACCCGTCTCCGCTGGGGGGGAGGCGGTGGTATGTGTCTGTTACTGTGGCCGGTAGGGCGGGCGAATTTTTAGTAGATACGGGAGCTAGCCACTCCTTTATCTCCTCCAAATTCTATGCTCTTATGCCGGACAGTCGTGATAACTTCAAAACGAGGGTAAACGCCTGTTCGGCCGATGGGTCGAGTATGCAGACGTATGGGCGCGCGTTCATACCTGTCCGAATTGGAGGGAAGGAGTATGTGGCTTCTCCCACCATTGCGGATATTGCAGACGACGGTATACTGGGGTTGGATTTTTCGGCGTTGTATGACGCGGTCCTGAATCCTGGTACAGGGGTACTCCGAATAGAGCACCCGTACCGTGCGGTGGAGCAATGTGTGCTCCGACAAGTATCGACAGTGGCAACGGTGGTCCAAACTGTTAAGATTCCTCCCGGACAGACGTGTGACGTGCTGGTCCGAAGCAAGGGGCTTAGGAGAGAGGAAGAAGCAGTTGTGGAACCGGATGTGGCCATGTTGGGAAGCATCGGTTTGACAGGCATGGATACCCTCGTGGGGGATGGTGCTTGGACCGTGGTGCCGGTTTCTAACCCCGGGTTGGAACCACAGTATCTTAGGAAAGATACAGTGTTGGGGAAGGTGTTCACCAGTGAGGCCGTAGTGTCCGCTGGACAAGTGAGCATGAAGGGTGACCCTTCTCCGACCCCTTTGAGTGAGGGACTCGAGAAAATGATATCCGAAACGGATCTGACGGATCGGATGGATCTCGACTCTCTAAGGAGGCTGGTAGTGAAGTATCAGGATGCATGGCAGGTGGAGGGGGAGCCGTTAGGCCGAACCGACAAAGTGTTGCATTCTATCAATACTGGAGATGCACAGCCTTTCAAAATGCCTTACCGACGTTTGCCGTTGGGTAAGAAAGCTGTTGTTGAAGAACAAGTGAAAACCATGCTGGAACAGAAGGTGATAGTGCCTAGCACTAGTCCCTGGTCCAGTCCGGTTCAGATGGTTACTAAAAAGGATGGGTCTATCCGATTTTGTATCGATTATAGACGCCTGAATGGAGTAACCAAGAAAAATGCATATCCTCTCCCCCGAATTGATGAGACTCTGGACTCGCTGGGTGGGAACCAATGGTTCTGCACCCTTGATCTGCAGTCCGGGTATTGGCAGATCGGGATGAAGGAGGAGGATAAAGAGAAGACGGCTTTTACGAGTCACATTGGGCTGTATCAGTTTGAACTGATGCCTTTCGGGTTATGCAACGCCCCGGCCACATTTGAGGCTATGATGGAAACTCTGTTGAGTGATCTATTGTGGCGCAAGTGCTTGGTATACTTGGATGATGTCATTGTCTTCGGCAAGACGTTTGAGGAGTGTGCGTTGAACCTCGGAGAGGTGTTGGAACGAATTCGGTCCAATGGCTTGACATTAAAGCCAAAGAAGTGTGAACTTTTTCGGAAGTCCATGGTCTATTTGGGCCGGATCATCTCCACCGAGGGTGTGCAGGCTGATCCGGCTAAACTGGAGACTGTGGAGACTTGGGAAGTTCCAAAAGGACCAAAGGATATCAGATCCTTTTTAGGGTTCTGTTCCTATTACAGGGACTTCATCCCCGGGTTCTCGAGGGTGTCTCAGCCGCTTCAGCGGTTGAGCCATTGGACTCCGGGGAGGAAAAAAGAACCCTTCCCATGGGGGATGGAACAGAATGCAGCCTTCACAGAGATTAAGGCGTTATTCCGGACCACCCCGGTGCTGAGATACCCTACGGAGAAGGGGCATTTCATCCTTGACACTGATGCGAGCAATGAGAGCATCGGGGCCGCATTGTCCCAAATCCAGGACGGAGTAGAGGTCCCGTTGGCGTTCGCTAGTAACAGTATGAACAAGGCACAGAGAAATTACTGTACTACCAAGCGAGAGTTGCTCGCAGTGGTGGTATACACTAAGAAGTTTCGGCACTTCTTATATGGAGGGAATTTCACACTTCGTACCGATCATTCGGCCCTCAGGTGGCTCCTTAATTTTAAGGATGCGGAGGGAATGATTGGTCGATGGTTGAATCACCTCAGCGAGTTCGGACTGGAGAACTCTCATATCCAGCACCGAGCGGGCACGAAGCATATTAATGCTGACTGCCTAAGTAGACGTCCGGTACGCCGTTGTGTGCGTCCGGAATGTGGGGATTGTGGTGCTCACAATGCTGTGGTAGCGAGTGTGCGTTTGCCTTATGATGGGTTGTTGCAAAACCTGTTGGATTGGTCCACCGACACTATAAGGACGTACCAGATGGCCGATCCTACCATAGCACGACTGAGGGAGCTTGTCCCTACTGGGGTCTGTCCAGTGAGACCCGAAATATCGCTGGAAAACCGCGAAATGCGACGTTTCTTGGCACAGTTCCATGAACTGGAGGTCCGAGACTCGTTGTTGTGCAGGTGGAAGACTTGTCCCGGAAAGCGGAGGGTATTACAAATGGTAATCCCTGCTGCCATGAGGAAAGACATCCTGTACTACTGCCACGGCCATTCCACTAGTGGGCATTTCGGAAAGAAACGCTCTTTGGAACGGCTGAGTCGAAGATATTACTGGCCCGGAATGTCTGGCGACCTTTTGAGGTGGATAGAGACATGTCCGGCATGTTGTTTAGGCAAGCCTGGTCCTGGACTAGGGAAATTGCCACTGCAGCAGGAGCTATTCGGGGTGAGATTTGCTCGAATAGCCGTGGATATTATCAGCGGAGTGAAACCCACTCCGAAGGGTAATACGTGTATGATGGTAGTCTCGGACTACTATACCAAATACACCCGAGTGTACCCACTAGAGGATCACACTGCTGCTACTTGTGCGGAAGCACTGGTGAAGGGGTGGATCCTCCATCTGGGGGCTCCCTTGATGTTACATAGCGATCAAGGGAGAGAGTTTGAGTCCAAACTTTGGGCAGCTATGTGTCATCAGTTGGCTATATGCAAAACTCGGACCAATCCGTACCGACCACAGTCCGACGGGCAGGTGGAGCGGTTCAATCGGACCTTGATCCAGGTTTTGAAGCCATTAGTGAACTCCCATATGGATGATTGGGATGATCAGTGCGAATTTGTGGTACATGCGTATAACAATACGGTCCACACTTCGACTAATTGCACACCAAACCTCTTGGTGTTCGGAGAGGACTTGATCATGCCGGCGGATTTAGTATTCGGGGTGGTAGGGATCAGTCCAGAAGCACCATGTACGGTGCTATTTGTAGAATCTCTACGAGAGAGATTCAAATTTGCCTACGAAACAGTTAGGGCTCATTTGCTCAAAGCTGCGAATTGGCAGAAGGTAGGTTATGACACCGGATTGAAGTTGCGACGTTTCGTGGTGGGGGATAGAGTAATCCGCCTACACGAACCGCTCTGCAACGTCAAGCTGGCGAATAACTGGGATGGACCACACACAGTGGTTAAATGTATCAGTCAGACGACTGTGTTGATTCAGTCCGAAGCAGGGCGCATCCGGACGAGCCATGTGGCTCGGTTGCGTGCTTGGGCTGGAAGGGAGCTCACCCCGGAAACGGAGGTGGAAGAGGGAACTTCGGAGGCGAAATTTGTACCTTTGGAAGGGGTGTCAACGGATACCCCTAAGAGAGTGGTACGAAAGAAACCTCAGAAGACCGTGAAAAAGAAAGTCTCGGCAGGCGAAGGAAGAAGGGCCCGGAAAACTAAAATCAAGGCTGGAATTTTAGTTAAGAACGAGAGTCCTTCGGCCAGGTTACGAGAGGTGAACGGGAAACCCGTTCGGCGAAGCCCAAGGCTGGTGGCCAGAGGGGCAGTAACCTAGCTTGTTACACAACGAGTGTGGTGTCCTGTGGTGTTTTATATGTTATATGTGTGCTACCAACAGGGGCGCTCAGAGTCGAATAGAAAAGAATATTGGAGTGCTCCCCGAGGGTGGTGGACGGATAATCCGGTGGGGTAATCTTCGATTTCCCATATTAATCCACTAATACTCCTGATGAACTCTTTATTCGAAGTATATTTTGACTTTTGCGAGCCGCCTACGTGGCAGTGTGATCCCCCGAGCCCGAGCTGCGGGCGGGAAAGGTCGTGACCTGATTAATCGATAATTGGGTCACACCGGGTAACGGGATCGCGTCCAATCGCGCGAGACGCTGCGCATGCGCTTTGTTTTAAAAACAAAAGCGAGGGAACGCCATATTGATTTTGGGGCTCGCCCGGATCAATCGTGCGTGCGGCAGCAGCGGAGAAGTCGGCGTTTTTGGGCAACTAGAAGAGTAGAAGAGTGATAAAAAGAGTAGGAACTGTGAGTACTCTTTCCTGGTCCGTCTAAGACAAAGAGGGAGACGGGGAACTAAGTGTTTCCCCGTCAAACTCCCGTCGTAAGACACTTGCAAGAAGTGAGGATGGCCGAGCAGCAGCTCCGCCAGTCCGAACTCTCCGGTCACTCCGAGGTGGCATCCGCCACCGAGGAGCACATGGACGCTCAGAGCCACAGTGGTGATGAGCTCAGTCAGACTCTGTCGGAACTACGAGTGGATCCGGCCGTGTCACCGATTCGGAAGTCTCCGTCACCCGACAGCGAGGACTCCGGAATGTTGCGAGGGATCGCCTACAGTGCAGTAGAATCGAACCCCTCCGAGTCGACTGGACATCTCTCTCGGATGTGCAGTCTAAGTATTTCGCCGAGCCTCAAGAAGACAGTTACTAGGAAACTGTCTATGGGAGGCGACAGCGATTCCGACACTGCACGTCCGAGGACGCGCGGTGGCAAGGGTGCTACCCGAGATCGGTCCAAGTCGGCCGACGGCAAGGTTAGTACGAAGGCTCTCAAACACGCAGGTGTTGGAAAGAAGCCTCTGGTGAAGGACGAGCCTAAAAAGCCCGATCCGAAGAAGTCTAGTACCCAGGGTACTAAGAAAGCGGATCCGAAGGTTGCCACTGCCACGGTAACCAAAGATCCGAAGACGGTCACTCCCAAGGCTCCGACTCCAAAGGTGCCAAAGGAACAAAAGAAAGCTGATCCGAAGCAACCAGCTAAGGATCTGAAGAAGAAGGGACAGACGTCCGGCAGCAGTCAGGCTGTCAAGACTCCGGTCCCTCCTAAGTCAAACATCCCGATCCCTAGCAAGGAGAAGGATGCTGGGAAAGCAGTTGGAACGTCAGCTGCTCCGACTTCAGCCGTGGATGTGTTGTCCTTCTCGCGAGGGTTGGATAACAGCTCTGCAGTGGCCGCTACGGCCGCAGCCATGGCTGGTACGTCCGGGCACGGGGGAGCTCGTCCGAAGACGACAACTCACCCATCCGACACTAGGACTGAGGAGGCTATGGATGCATCATCCGCAGCTGAAACAGTCCGAGTTGTGCAGGAGGTGCTGTCCGGCATCACCTTTCAGCTACCTGCTCCAGTGGGGCAAAGAAAAGAAGTCCCCGTTCGGGTGGAGACGCCTCCTCAAGGAGCAGCCCCTGTCCGAGTGGAGACTCCTCAGCAGCAAACCGAGCCTCGTCTGGAGCCATCCACTATGGATACTTCTGATGAGGCCGGCAAGCTGGACCAAGCCGCAGGCGGTGGTCCGGGTGGATCGGGGGTACCAGTAATCCCCCCAGTCCAACATGAAGTATGGGATAAAGAGGACGCCGACGTCCCATCCCTGCTACGAGGAGCCATCATCGCACAGATGAGCAAGGATGAGATCAGGTCATTTGACTTGGTCCAGATGAGAACCTTCCGGGGGCTGGACATTCTGTCCGACCGGTTCCCGACCTGGTTCCCGGCCCACGTAACGGCTGCAATGGAAGGTTTCAAAGACCAGGCTGCTAACGCTCGCTTGGTTGCTGAGACTGAAGGGCGCCCCGAACTACTCGCGGCCCTTGAATACGACCTGCAAACCGCAGAAGAATTCAAGGTCGTGCATAGTCGGAAGGAGAAAAGGCGACATCTGACGCCAGCCATGAGGCTGGCCCGGAATATGGAGAAAAAGACTAACGAGTCTATTCTCAATGATACTCTGGAGGACGAGATTGTCCAACAGAGCACAGCTGCTACTAGAACTGCTGACACTAGTAAGATGGAGAAGGCCAGTCGTAGGCATCAATACCTACGAGAGACCATTCGGTTAACATCTCTGGACGCGGGTCAGTCCCCGGAAGAGGTGGATGTAGTTCTGAAGGGATTGGACAAAAACACAATCGCCGACAACGAACTGCAGCTATTGGTCCGGAATGCTCTCCGAGCCAATGCCGCTAGTGGGTTTCAGTTCTTTAAACCCATGTGTATAAATGACTGTATTAAAGATAAGCGGTCATCCAAGCTTCCGGAGGAGGTGGGGCCCGACGGTCTCTCCGACGACGAAGAATGGATCAAAACTGATCCTTTAGGCAAGTCGGTACAGCTGTACCACTTCGAATTGCTGGAGAAGGTCCGGAAAGGTAGCACCAAATACCATTCGCTCCTTCAGAAGGCAAAATTGGCATGGGCAATGTCTAGATGGCATTCATTTAGTAAGTGCCCATTCAAAGCTTGTCAGGACATCGACGAGACCCTGGAGAAACCCCGAACTTGGCCTACCAAGGTTCGGTATGCCAGACATCTGACCCGCTTTCATGTACGTCATCTCATGCGATATGACTGCCTGAGTGTGGGTTCGAAGGGCAGCAAGGGTTGTCCGAATGGGGGTCTGTTCTACACCAGAGCAGATATCATTCGACACCTTGCCAAGTTCCATGGCTTGGCTATGGAGACCGCAGCGGAACGAATTCAGGCTGCTCACGCAGAAGTCTACTCCCATTTCGGGACCACGGTAGACAAGAATGACAACCTCGAGGTGGATTTTGGCACCAACGAGAAAGGGAAGGTACGGGTATTCTACAAGGTAAACCCGGACCGCACGTATCTCCATGTACCGGAGGGCGAACTCTACGATGAATTCGAAGAGTATCAGCAGCGTACCAGTACGCGGAAGCGGCGAGCTCCGAGAAAATCCGATGGATCCTCGGAGCCCACCGACCCGAAGAAACAGAAAACGGACGAAAGGCCGTCCGTTATGGAGAAGGCAGATCCGGGGTACCAAGGACCGGCATTTACCTCTCGCAAGACTGACTGGAAGTCGGGCCCCCCGGGCAAGCCACCTCGGCCAGGTCCGGAGGATCCGAACTCCAGTACGGGAGGGGCGTTCGCTGACGAATTCCCCAATCTGGATTTGGTTCCGGGTGGGGAGTCACAAACTCTCACCCAGACCGGGAAGGACAAGGCTTCGGTGAAGCAAAAGCCGAAGCCAAAACAGACTCCGGATCCCCCACAGGAGGCTCCGGAGGGGCACCATGTCTTACGACTACGGGGCCCGCCCTCGTTTCCTCCCGCCGACTTCAAGTCCTACGAAGCCGGACAGGAGGCCATGAATCGGTGGCAGGATAACTTCCATCGATTGCTTTCTGACTTAAGTCAGGAGGTGGCGATGTTGTCGCTGGATACAGTGCATCATCTCCACCGGAGTGAAGTCGCTACTCAGAAAGCAGCGGCCACGGAGTCGGTTCAGGAGGAGCGTGAAAATGCTCGGACTGAGCGAGTTGCTGCTAAGTCCGAAAGGAAAAAGCAGAAGCTGGCAGTCAAGAACGCCGAGGAAAAACTGGACCACGAACGTCGGAGGTTCAGAGACTGTTTCGCGCACGAGATGCACGAATGGGATGGGACTCGTGCTCAAATCGAGCTCTGGCTCCAGGAGCTGACGCTGGCGGAAGCTGAGTCAGACTCTGATGAGGAGGAGGCTGCGGCCCAGTCGAGTCCTAAAGACGACTCGGAGTCCGGATAGGATTATCCTATCTTAGGACCCGATCAAGAAGAAGGGGGGGTATTTTTAATATACCAACCCTACATGTGAAAAACACTCTATTATAGGGTGTTCAAGGATCCGGACGAGAAGAAGCGGCAGGCTGGCTACGCAAGGAGTCAGTCTGCCAGGCAGAACGGACGGAGGAGGACGAGGAGATCCGGAGAGAAACCCAACGCTCGGGATAGGAGTACACTACCACCAGGGATCTGATACGAGATGTTTTTTTCTATAAACAATATATCAGGACCGAGTGCTCCTAATTATAAGTCCGAAGATCGCCTGGAGGCAGGACTTGGAATTTTTTTTATACCACTATAAGCTCCCGAGCATGAGCTATGAACTTTCTCGTTCCGGTTAGTAGGAGCTGAATGAAGTAGGTTCTGAAAGCCGGGCGGAATGCATCATCAACAACAGAGGATCCGGATCTTCGCTATAAAATCACGTATGATATCTTTTGTAATAATACTTTAATATGTGTCTAAAAACCTTAAGAGAAGTGATAGTGTTTATCACTTATAAAGTATTATTCATTACGAGTGTAATTAGCTCGGGGTCTTGAAGGGACGAAATTTTTTCTACTGTGATATTGTACTTTTTCAAGTGTTGTGTATACTATATGTATAGATTAACTCCATCTATCCTAGGGAATGGGGCGTAATTTTTAATTACGATCTATATGTGTAGATATGTGTGTAATTAATACCTTTTGTGTTCAACAGTAACGTCATATCGTTTGTAAGGTATAACTTTAATAAACCCCTAAGGTGGTATTTATAAGATAATGCCAGTCCGAAGTGTTTTCGGACTATAACCTTAATTATTTACCTCCCGGTTATTATCTGGTAGGGGGTAGTGTAGGGGCTAGGGTTATACGGGGTTATTATATGACGAGTGCTGTTGGATGCTGTGTTGCGAGCTCAGTCCGAACCCTTCGGTCCGACGGTAGGTGGCGACACCTACCCCGGGCTTGGGGTATGGACAGAGGTCGCTATAGGCTTCCGGTCTGCGTGTGCGCGCGCAGGCTGGCTGCCTATATATACCCGGCATCTGACGGTACTCGTCGGTTACTCTGAGCCACGCTGGTGAAGAGACCCCGTGATCATATCGGCTGCTTAAGCCTACTGACCCGTTCCGAACTCTATAGGGAGTTCGCACACTTAGTGACTGCTTGTTTAGGTTTACCTGAATAAACCTGATATTGCAACCTGTAACACTTGATCCGAACTGTGTCGACTTTGTTCTTTAATTGATACTCTACCAATATCATAAAGATACGAAAGTCCGTTTATTACACTAACAATCCCACTCAGGAGATTGTGAAGAATGGTGCTCTTTCACAAGAACTCTAGAGGTTGTGTAAGAACACATTGATTCCTTTCAATTTAACATGTAATAATTTTATCTCCACAAATGATTTCAATTAAGAACATGGACACAGGGTTATTAGGATTAGATCTAAAGACCTCCATTTATATATAGGTGTTAGGAATTTGAGAGAACACCACCTTCCATTTGACATGATCATTGAGAGAAATATCTCTATTGTTTATAACTATAACTAAACATCTATAATCAATACCGATCACTTCTAGAATGATTACATACAAGCGGTATATTTTCTCAGCCATGTATCAAGTATACCTATGAAATATTTCAGGACAAAAGAATACCCTTTCTTTACATGAACCCAGTCAAAACATCCTTCAATCCCGCATCAAAAGCTTCATATACTTCAGCAATCATTATTGCTATGAAATGTTGAACTAAAATGCTATTACTAACACCGATCTTTTCTACAAGTTTTCTATCATCCAACATTCCTTCCATAAAGCATGTTACAGTGGAGCACTGGTAGTGGAATAAAAACATTCTGTGCATATACTTAGTTATACTTCAACAATCATCATTCTGTTTGATACACCAATTGAAGGGGGAACTGGACATGTTGTGTGTATGACCCAAAAGTATGACAAATGTATTCTTACGGAAGTGCCCATATCACTCTCTTGTAACTAATTGACAAACCTTGGTAAATAACTACATTAGATAACCAAATGCAACTCACATAGAGCATACAATATGTTTCAATACATGTACCAATAAGATAAAGACATGTCTTACATACATATTCAGGAGTCCATGGCCCATGTGAGGACCATGTTGAGGGATACATTCAGCATGTTAGATCACTTAGCACCTTTATCTTGTGTAATGCTCTATAGGATATTCAAACACTAATTGATCTCATCAGATCACACTGTACATCTGTAGTTTGCATGTTGTGCATGAGGCTGGTCTCCCATACACTGTAACCATGATGAGTATGTAGCAGGGACGGCTTCCTTCATCCTGCCTACAATGTCTTTGGGGTGTGACACAGCCGGCCGTTACTTAACTCCTCACCAGTAAATGTCATCAGGTCCCCATGGCTAAGTGTCCACAGAAGAAGCTTGATGTTGACATTATAACCACTAGAACCACTTTGACCTCTGCTGGCCGACTGGTAGCACTACATCAACTGAGAAATATGGAAAGAAACAGATGAGCATATCAAAAACATTCTTTGATTTATATGTAAACCAATATCATATGAGACCAGGGATGTCAATATCATTGAGCTTAGTATTTAAGCAGTGCTACTGGAACAAGTATTAGAGTTACCTGGACATTGACTATTGATGTAAATAATGAGGTGAAACAAAATGGATGTTAAACCGGAACATGGAGCATGCAGTTGATGTAAAACATGCTAGACCATGAATTACACTGTCATTAGTATCCATCTCAGCACACAGCAGAGCAAGCAGCAGCAAACAGTGCAGCAAGCCACAAACATTCACTAGTATTTTTCTCAGTGAAATTAATAGGTTGTGTCATGGTGTGAAACAAGTTAAGCACCAATCAACTGTCCTTGTTACCTAACCTAACCCATAGACTTGGAACAAGGGGTAATGGCATAACCATAGGCTATAGATATTATTTAACATGTTTCACCAGGATTGAGGAACCTCCAGTGATCTTTTCTTTGCTAAAGCAGACATTGCACATTTCTCAATTCAGGGAACTTTTGAGTGCAGACTATAAATATAAAAATTGGTGTTGTCAGTTTGTGAAAAGAGAAAAATGTGAGGGTCATTATTGCTGAATCTACTTAGAGTCGGGCAGTTAAGGTAACAGTACTTCTGTAGCATCTGGACAAGACTGGGTGATGAAAGATGAATAATTTCATTTAGACATTTTCTCACTCCAGTGATACCTGGCATAATGTTAAAAGTCTGAGCTTGATTTCTATTCATAAACCTAGGAATGACTTACCATTTAGTAGAGCCACATTCTGTATTCTCGCATCACCTTCACTGCGAGTTCTGTTGTTTCTGAATGTGAGAAAGTTTAAATGATACATTTCAGCAATTAAGAAATGCTATGTGCTGTGTTTTTTTTAACATAAATAATTGAATTTGATTTTATAATCTGTCACTTTGAAAGAGACAAGATGATGTCATCTTTCACATCAGGCTCACAAGTAGCAGCTACAATTTCATCTACCCTGGTTTGGTTTAGCTTATGCCATAATTGAACAAGCTGCCTACACTGGGAAATCAACCTGCCCTAAATAAATTAGATTTCATTATCAACTGTCCTCAGTAAAGCTTCTCTTTTTTCTTCTTCCCATGGTATTTATTATGGCACAATGTTTCCTACTCACTTGTTTCAGTAAACGTTTCTCCTCTCCTTGGCGCAATGCCCGCAGCCGTCGTTTCTCCATCTGCTCGGGAGAGAATATCCTCTTTGGCTTTCCATTACTGTAAACAAATGAAATGTATTCTTACATCAGACTGTCTAAATATGAGTTTGATCACTGCTAACATTTCCTTAGGTTTCTGCTGCTCCTGTTGTCAGAATATAATCAAGACATGGTGACATGACCTATGTGTATTTGAAGTCCTAGGTACCATACCTGATACAATTAGATACGTGGTACACTTCATGCATGCCATGTTGCACTATGTACATGCTGTTTTACACTGTGTATAGGGCATGTTACACAACATACCAGTGGAAGAGTGAAGCCCACACATGGCATAAAATATGACGAAGTTATAAAATGACCAACTGTTTGCCCGTGGTAGTAATTTATGCTGTTGTTAGAAATGAGTACACTGTTACATTACAAACACCATGTGTGCTGGGATGTAGTGTGACACAACCAGGGTGACATTACAAATATCAATTGTTACCCTCTATACTGCCTCTGTTACATTATGTGCATGCTGCAGTACAGGCTCAGATCTCTCAGCACCATATCCATGGTTGCAGCACTCCATTGACATGAAGGTTGTACACAATGTTAGACACATGCTAAACTCCTTGATCCTCAAGTTAACCTGACAGTGTTTTCTTTTCAATAATGTACATGCTTTATTTATATATTATTCCAACTGGTTTGTCAATCTGCTTGTGGCATCATGGAAATCCCTTAGATGTAAATGGTAAAATGCTACAACAGCAAAACATGGACATTCCTCATCATGTTTGCTGATGTGCTGAGAGCCTCTCGGGGCATGGCATGTCCTCAAATATCCTACAAAAATGGTGCTGAAATGGCATTCCCAGTCAGCCTCATTCAGAATGGTGTTTTTTTGTCAATTCTCAAACTGTTGTGAGCACATGCCAAGCAAGATATCCATCTGTCCCACTAGATGTCTCTAGCGCTAGGATCAGCTTATTTGTCTTGGGGAAATCAGATTTAATTGAGCGTTGCTATCCCCGCCATAGCTGGGTGCTCATGAGTTTAGCCACCCCTAGTGAGGCTGGGTGATCAAGGGGACAAATGGAGGACTTCACCAATGATTGTGAGGAGTCACCATGATGTGCTGAGTAGACACATTTTCAGCATAACAGAACTAATACTAATACTCACATGACAGCAGGGGCATGAGGCAACTTTGCAAGGGCCAACTTTTTCAAACGCAATTGTTGTTTCTGCAGAACAAAATTAAGATAAAGATAGTGAATTTTAACAGATTTACATATTATAGTGTCAACATGGGTGCACAGTACATTCTCTCCTACAGCATTGTTCCATGCTATGCTGAGTCATGCTAAGTTACACCACCAGCGATTCTGGATTTTAATGGAACATGATGTTTACACAAGGTTACCCAGGTAGTCATCATAAACTGCTCAAACTTGAATGATCTGATATGTCATATGTCATTATGAAGCACCCTTTTCCAAACTTTCTAGCTATTGCAAATACTGGAACTGAACATATCATATTGACTACACTTTGTGATACATCACAGCACAGTATGAAATATTAGCCCCAAAGAGTATATATGTTGATTAGAGGCTGAAGATTTTATGATTATAGTGCTCTATAAAAAATCACATAAGATTGTGCACCATATTAATCTGAAGCCTTTCATCTCACCTGGTTGTCTAAACGCTTTTTCTCCTTTTTTGTCCCGTTCTCTTCATCCTCATCACGTTGTTGTTGTGCACGCTGGCGCCGCTTTTCCATTTGGGCAGCATTGAATGTCCTCTTAAGCTTTCCATCACTGTAAACAAATGACATCCAGTCTTGTACACATTAGAATTCTAGGAAACCAGAACCAGATGGGACCTTAATATACTTTGGTTACTTTAATAGTATTTGTTGAAAGACATTTTCTGATTAGAACTACTGAAAATATAATCCCCTATGTTTTGCAACACTTCACTTTGAGTAATTGAATAATTAAAAGAGAATAACTACTCAATCGTATTGACCAAAGGTTTGTTTTTTAATACAGTAGGTATATCCCCTTAAAAACAGAGATTTATTAACTCACTTGTCCACTGGTGCATTGGGCATTGTCAATGAGGCCTTCTGTTTCAATGTTTTCTGTTGATTCTGTATAAGAAAACAAGAACAGCTCAACAGGGTTATCTTTCAAAGCCCAAATTGAATAGCATTTAATGCAAGAATGGAATTTGAATTGACATTGACAACAACTGAAGCAGTATCCCAAATACTACCATGCATGCCAAAACTTGTTCTGACACTAATTTGATTTCTTTCTCCAGGTAGTCATTGAAGTAGTCATCTCAATGTCTAGACACAATATCCTTACAGTAGCAATTGAACAGTTGATTATTCCAATACTCTTAAATAATCTAGATTCACATAATCATATGCATCCTTTCATTCTCACCTTGTTGTCTAGACGTTTCCTCTCAGCATTTTTCTTGATTCTCTGATGTATGACCTGCTTCCTTTTGCCCTTTGATGACAGCTTTCTCTCTGGAGTTTTGTCACTATAACAAATAAACATCTCCAAATCATGTTGGTACAGTTCCCAAAGCCATGGTAAGCACTGACATGTTGAAGTGATCTAACAATGTTGATGTGTATGACACAGCTGCATACTTGTGAAAGCTAGGCACTAATTGTTTAACAGAAATGGACAATATTGCCCCACACTAATGGATGTAGCAATATAAGTGCATTCAAAGAGTAGGCAACTGTTCTCCATAGCCCTGCTCCAATCTGTATACATTTCAGCTTCTTACCTGACCAAAGTCGTGCACAACAGTCCACAGTCTTCCATGTGCTGCTCCTGGCATTCTGAACTCAATGTCTGAGGGCAGTAGGAGCACATCTGGAAATGATGAGTAGGCACGTTGTAAGTGACTGTCATTTGACTTACGTTGAGATTTGAAATATATTTTATAAAACATAGCCTGTGGCCTTTGATGCCTGCCATGGGTGTGCAGATTTATGTATGTCTATGGACAAAACCTGACGTTGAGGGGAGGGGTTCCAGGAAGTTTAAAATAGCCAATGTAGACAAATAAAAGAAAGGCTGAACTCACTGAAGCATGGAAGTTGTAAAGGTCCTGGAGGGCGCTGGCACGTTTTGCACTGTGGGCCTCAAGGGAGGCCCAGTTCTCTATAACCAGCGCCTGCTGCTGCCTGATCTTCTCAGCATCATCATCGGAGCACTGCTCCTGTAGACGCAGTGCCTCATCCACCAGCACCTGCAACTGTTCACAATGTGCAAAGTTACACAAAAATATCAACAGTTTATTCAGTTCTATGGTGACTCAGACCAGACCAGATCCACTGCCTGTCTGGGATATCACTCATTGAGAAGAGAGACTAAATAGGGAATCTGTTTACAGTTTATGGATGAATCTTGTTGTCTTATTAATCAGACATTGCTCATAGACTATTAGTATGAGACCATATATGGAAGAATCACAATAAGGTTAGGATGTATGGTGTGCATAGTTTTAGATCAATATTTAATATGAACTGCAGCAATAAAGGGGGACTTTTTCATGATACAGTTGTGTTTACTTTGTTTTAAAAAGAATCCTTAGAAAATTGTCTGTATTGGCTATGTTTGTTAACATTTAATATCAGGGGATTCACAGGACAATTATCTCTCAAATAGTATGTATTAGAATGTGGCATTTTGTTATATTCATGTATCCATGAGTCACACTGCAGAAATGTTCAAAAACTCTGTTAGCAACTTTTCTGAAAAGTCACCCTTTCTTGCTGCATTGGTTTATAGTAATCTGACATGAAGCTTTAACTTACCTCAGCCTCTAAGGTGATCATTTCATTGTGGAATGCCTCATGTTTCTCCTGGTAGTTGGTAACTTCTACGATATCCCTGCCAAGGTCCTCTGGAATGGCGCTGTACTTATCCTGAATGTTTAACAGCGCCTCCTCAACATCTTGGTTAAAGCGATAGATCTTCAATGCACTCAAGTCGTCATGCAGCTCCAGTAAGGCTTCCCCCAGCTCGTGCCATTCACACCTGGTTAGTTAAATCTAGTATTTTTACTCTGACACAAGAATTGGAATTCAATAATTGTTTACATATGTCCAATCTCAAAAGATGAGAAAGGATCAAACACACTGGAATGAAGAGGTAGCTTTAGCTGCTAGCAAATTAAATTCAAAAAACACTTGAAATCCATGAAAACCTTCATAAAGTAGGAAAGAAGTATGACTAACTTCATGAACTGTACAATATTGTATCCGTTTATAACATACTGTTATAAACTACATCAGGACATGCTATTCTATATGATGCCTACCTAAGGTGCCTCTGTCTGTTGAGTATGTCAGTGGAGAAGCAGCTGTTTCCTGTGACCAGCTCCATGGCCATGTCCTCACACTGGGTGAAGCGATTAGACTGGGCCTCCACTGCCATCTTCAGCTCATCCAACTTCTCCTGTATAATCTGACAAGGAACCACTGTTTTCCATTAAACCTGTTGTACATATATACATATTTTGACTAGTATCAAGGTTAACAAATTGGTATAATTCAGAAGTTCTTTTCTGTGATTAATCAGATCTTTTTTTAAAAGGACTCTGATGAAACCTGGTTATGAGTATTAAATTAAAATCCACTATGCTCCTTCAAAAGATCAATAAACATGGATCGATCTGAACCCTCAGCCACAGTCTCCAAAATTCTCAAACCACTCAACTATAATCCTTGCATGCTACCCCACAGGGGCAGATTATACTTTTAAATCTTTTACAAAACACTGCATAATCTGTGAGTGTCACATACAGGCTATGATGGGGATGATCGATTCAGCCACCTGGTTTTGCTGTAATCACTCAGTAGATGAAGGTAAAATGGTCCCGAATAGTGATCCTATCTAGCCTGTTAGTGGTATACCATTTTGTTTAGTACATAAGGCACTGGTAACTACAAGGATATCCTCTCCTGAATAAAAGTACACTTACTGCTATGTGTTCATAATCCCTGCCAAACTCATCTGAGCATGCTAGCATGTGTTCCCTGATCCACTGTTGGAAGTCATCGCTCTCCCAAAGGTACTTGTGGTAGCTCTGCAGCTCCTGCAGGTATCGATGCTGCTCAGCACACATCACCTGCCGACCCAACACAAACTTCTTAAGGTCATCCTGAAGTATAAAATGTGGTAAATGGTAAAGGGCTAACCACATCCATAGAATGATAAATGCCAAGTTAGGAAGAAAGTCTAATGGTTCAATAGACAACTCAAAGGTCAGCACAATGCACATATACTATATTTCTGACAATATTAATCCATAAGGATGATGGTATTGGTAATGGTGTATACATAATGACTATAATTGAACAAGGGTCTAATGCATGAATCTCTGCATTGGAGAACAGAAACACATAAATCATCATGTATTTCATAAAGGTTCATTTGTTAAAATACTTGGGCAATTGAAACCTATTGCCTCAACTATCATGTCAAACAAAGGCAGTATTGCATTGATTATACTTACAATATGTGGAAGAGTCACAAAAGACAACAGAGTTGGTGTCCCCTCGACCGTCGAGTCCATCAGTACCCTGCAAAATAAATTAAATAGTTTTTTTTAAAATCATCCCCCACTTGGGTACTTTGCACTCCAATACAATCAATGATGTAGATAGTAGGGTAAATTATCATTTTTCCTCACATATAAAATGACCCCCATACCATTCAATGTATTTTAGAACTGTAAACCATGCAAGCACACAATGATCAACATGAGTGAGAGGAAAGACTATTATCCTGAAATATATATTATTTGAGTAGTAATTATATGAATCTGAAGAGCAAGACTTAGTTAAACATGGCATACTCTTTCTGATACTATAGTAAAACATAAATTAAAATATTGGTAACATCTAAAAACCTAAGAGCAGTTTGGGTTATAGGTTTCAGTTGGAACTCATAGATATTTTGTACTCACGGGACGGCAGGCAGGTCTCTCATCTCTGTGGACAGCACAAAGGAAGCGGGAGGAGAGGCAGAGAGGGTCTGAGGACTGCAACTCTCAGTCACTATCGGCTCACTTAAATATGCAGAATAATCACCAACGGAAGATAAAGCTTACAATGTTAGTTTGAGGGGGTAGGTGAAACAACAGAGATGGTGACAGGCCTGCTGTTAACTGTCAGCATGGATGAGCTGTGATTAATGTAGACACATCGGTATGGGGGAGCACAACTGGAACAGACAGAACACTGGTAGCCTCTCAATGCCTAATTGTTTGCATTTTACTTATGCCTACCTTTAGTAAATACAATTTGGCTCAGTAGATGAACCACTGTTGAGGGAAATCTATTTCTAGCTTGCTAATGTGATCACACCTCATTTCAACAGAAAAGTGTGAAGTACATGAAACTAGCAATACATGTGACGAATACTGAAGCCTCTGTTGCACCTTCTAAGAAGAACTATCTCTAATCTAGCTCACATTTAAGGACATCTTGCTTACCGGATTTTCTTAGGCCGCCTGAATGTAGCCCAATCGGTTTCTCCATCATCCAGCCCGTAATCCCAGAAGAGCTCCTCTCCTTCTGGGATGTCCTCTGCAGCAAAGAAAGGCATCCTGGGTTGTTTCCCGGGCTCCACAGGCAGTAGGTGGATGTATTTCAGGTTGGGCCCCCGGGAATGGTTCACCAAGCGCCCATACGTACCCGTTTTCATTGTCCCATCAAGAGCACAAGACTTGTTGTTCCAGGTGACATCAACAATGTAGGACCCTTTGTTCTGCTTTTTGTACTTTTGTTTCCTTATTTTCTTGAGTTCTTCAGTTATGATTTCTCCCTCATACTCAAGGACAAAGCTGCCTTGCTTGAATGCCCGCCTCGTCACCACACACTTTCCACGTTCAGGGTGTTCCACTACCCTGAAGTCAGCATCAGCCTGGCTCTGACTCCAATTACGCAGTCCATGCGTCATGATGTCGACGGTGGTTGTGCAGGGGTTGTCCTCATCTAACTCATCCTGTTACAATGAATTTAACAAAAATGGATTATTGCTGTCTGTGTCTTAGGAAATACATGAAACTCTGCAACCTGCACACTTCTATGACTGGCAGAACTAAAGATGGCTTAGAGCAGATCTAGGTACATAGAAATGCATAAATTTGATTTACCATACATGTCCAACCAAGTAAGAGACAGAGGCTTTATTACATTCCTCATTTCTCTAACTACAGCACTGAATACAATAATTATGATGCAATAAATAGTGCAATAGATGCTATGGCAAATGCATATTGAATTTAACATTGAAATGATTAAAATGCCTAAGCAGCATTGTATGGTGATACATTAAAAGAGTCAAAAATGATTAAGCTACAAGTGTGTGGATGTTGTGTGTGTTGAGTACACACTAGACTTCCATGGGGGGTAAAAGGGTACAGTTACTTACAGCCTGGGGCAGAGACATCCTTTCTCGGCGTGTTAACATCCTATGCACTTCTCCAGCCATGTTGACCGATCAATGTGAGCTGCAGAGACAACACAGAGCAGGGTTAGGTTTGCTGTCACATCACCGGCGGTCAATCATTGGAATTGCATCTGGACAACTAAGGGGCCATTCAAGTAGCATCACCACAGAGAAATTAGAAATATATTATATTCTTATAATGGGTCTTTGTATTGATGTACCATGTAATTAGGATTACAAAATACTGTTTTAATATTGTGTCTGCCATGTCTAGAACTGACAGAATCCGAGATTATGCATCAAATAAAAGGGGCACTTATTGGAGAAAACTCCCATAGAGAACTGACATTTAGTCGGACCCCCCATACAATAGGTGTCAACCATGTGGCCATGCACAGTTTTCACAGCTTTTACCCCCAACCCCCCTCCCCCTCCCAGGGAGCACCCTCATGTGTCCCGTCAGTGTTGAGCGGCTTTATAAAGTGATGAAACACACCTTTACAAATGAGAAAACCCGCAGCCCTTAAAATAAACTGAGGCATTAAATACAGATATGAATGGATAGGTATTGATGTCATCTTTCTTATGTGTATTTGAGAAAATATTCTGAAATAAAAAAGATTTGTGAAAAAAAAATCTTTCCATAAGCACAACTTCGGCCATAGGTGTTCTATTTAAACATGGCAGGTATTGGGTTGTACCTAAATATGTTTCCTAATTGGCCAATGCTTTACTGAAAGAATAAGATGTAACAGGGACTCGCAATAAGGGGAATAATGAGGGGGTGCCCGTTCCAGGTTGAGTAAAAAACGGCCCCTCTGTGTGTGTGTATTCAGTAGGTCAACACATCCAACTGATAAGTACCACCAATTGGCCTAGCTAATTCAAGTATGGCATCATCACCTTAAGGCATTTTTCAAGAACTCCCCCCCCCCCGCCCTCCCAGCTGTTCATCATTTTACCTTTTCGTAGAATGGTAGCGTATGGGAAAAACATGGTCATTTCATCATTTCCCATATAGTCCTGTTTGTGCCGGCACTGCTTTGGTAGACCAAGCTAAGCCTTTGTGAGTGTATCAACCAAATAGGCTCAAAGTCATGCATGCATCCAGTGCTGACATACGTTTTGTGTACTCCCATGGGATGCATGAACTCAGTTAGAGTATCAAACCAGGAACCCAATGCAGGATATTCAAGGGGATATCCAGCAGGAATATTGAGGATACTATGATCACGCATATTCACATGAATACCCAACCAGGCTATGAATTTCTTATGCCATTACTGCATTTTCCGTAATAAAAACTCTTATTTTGTTGAAATACAAGATTATCTATGCTTAAGTACTAGAATGACCGTATTCAATGCCTCCCATTGAAGTTGTATTCAACGGGCTAAGAAAAGATTGTCACTTTTCTTCATTAAATGACTTCAAATAAAAGAATTAAACACAAATGCCAGCTACATTGATACCACTCTGATGTATTTCACTAATGGGGGCTGAGGCGCATCCCTTTCCGCCTGTGGCTTGGTGGGATACTGCCCTAGCCCCCACCCATGAAATACAGCAGAGACGGTATCAATGGACGTTGGCATTTGTCTGTTTATTATGTTGGTAGCATTTTTGTACTCAATAGTCTCAGTCTGAAAGAAAACAATAAAAATGTAACTATTTCATTTTAAAAAATAGCCCCAAAGGGAGGGGGGGCTTATTATGAGGAGGGTGCATATTACATTGAATATGGTAACCTTTCACCATGTCAAGAAGAATATCCATACAGATATTCAGACAGTGCAAATACAAGCACCAGTATACATCAAATATCCACCTAGTAAGGATATCCATGAGGATATACAGCAGAATACCATTGAAAAGAACAGGACAAGGATAATGCATCAATGCATCATGCCCTTGGTCATCATGATGCATGAATGCAGCCCTGTTGAGAAATATGCCAGGGTTTCATTCAAGCATCATGCTGATCATATAGGGTTGGTACACTCCCAAAGAGTCAGCATGATGCAGCAATGCATATTGGATGAGTTACTCATCTGGACTGCATCGGTGCATCATGACAACACATATCAGCTTTTAGTGCCTTGCCATCCATAAAGTGTTGCCTAAAGGGTTTACCAAAATATCCTTCAGGCAATGATATCCATCAGAAGGTATAGCAGAATAACCTGGAAAAAATCAACAAGGATATTCACAAGGATATCCACCCAGGAACTTTATTACTATCGCCTCTAATCCTTTAAGGATTTCAAAAACCACAACACCTTGCCCCGTTGATCTAAGAGAGGTCCAGTCTGTGGTCAGCAAACCAGGGTTCCAAACCATTATTAACATGGAGCTACATGCCAATTATTAATATTTCTAACCATTTAGGGAGGGCAGCATTAAAAATCTCATAAAAAAAATGTATCAGCCTCACTCATGCATTATATGCAACTGTAACATCAGCATAGCAACCCAGGAAAGCGATCAAGGATATTCACCAGGATATCCAGCAGAAATATCCATCAGGAAATATAGCAGAATATCTGGGAAACATTAAGGATTTCACATGATTTTCCTACCGGGAAATAAATTTCTTTTGCCTTCAACCCTTTAAGATTTGCATATCTTGCAAATGATAAAATCTTGCAATAATGGGGGGGGGGGGGGCTTGCTGTGATACATCAAGCCTTCATGAGTGTATCAACCAGGGTTTAATTGATGCATGTGTGTAGTGCTGCCTTATTACTCCCACAACAACACAAGAACAAAGTCCTATACAGCCATTAAAGGGACAATCTCATCACTCACAGTTAACCACGTAGTAGACTAGAACAGTACAAGAATTGTCATTGGGATACGCTTTAACATCTAAGGGCATCATAGTGCTTTAACCATATGTATGCCCTCACCATGTAAACAACACAATGGGTATGCCCTTACCATGTAAAAACCACTTTGGGTATACCCTCACCATGTCTACATCACTATGGGAATGCCCTCACCATGGCTACACCACTATGGGTATGCCCTGACCATGTCTACATCACTATGGGAATGCCCTCACCATGTCTACATCACTATGGGTATGCCCTCGCCATGTCTACATCACTATGGGAATGCCCTCACCATGTCTACATCACTATGGGAATGCCCTCACCATGTCTACACCACTATGGGAATGCCCTCACCATGTCTACATCACTATGGGTATGCCCTCGCCATGTCTACACCACTATGGGTATACCTTCACCATGTAAACACCACTATGGGTATGCCCTCACAATGTCTACATCACTATGGGAATGCCCTCACCTTGTCTACATCACTATGGGTATGCCCTCATCATGTCTACACCACTATGGGTATGCCCTCACCATGTCTACACCACTATGGGAATGCCCTCACCATGTCTACATCACTATGGGGGCACTTCCTGACCATGTCTACATCACTATGGCAGCACTCCCTCACCATGTCTACATCACTATTGGTATGCCCTCACCATGTTTACATCACTATTGGTATGCCCTCACCATGTCTACAGCACTATGGGAATGCCCTCATAATGTCTACATCACTATTGATATGCCCTCACTATGTCTACATCTCTATGGGAATGCCCTGGCTAGGTCTACATCACTATGGGTATGCCCTCACAATAAATGCTTTCACCATGTCTACACCACTATGGGTATACCCTGTTCATGTCTACCAGACCATGGGGATGCCTACACCACATCTACACCACTATATGTATGCCCTATCACATATACACTACTATTGGAATGCCCTCACCCTGTCTACACTACTATGGAAATATACCCTGTTCCCAAAAGTGTCAACATTTACAAGGGTCCCCACCCATTTTTAACACAGAGCTGCATGTCAATAATTTGACATTTTTCTATGGTAAATTAAAGTTCAGTATAAGCATAAGTATAAGCACCCAGCAAGGGGTATCCATTAGCAAGAACAGCAGAATATCCTGAAAGATATCAACAAGGATATTCACCAGGATATCCACCTACTCATTTTGTTGTCATGATGCGTGGTTGCAGGGCTCATAAATACCCTGCTGGATATCCTGGTGAATATCCATCAGTAAGATTGGAGATACACATGTGCCAGCTTCAATGCATCAGTCCACTAGTATAGCAGCTGATGACGATAGAAGGTGGTTACCACTTAAATGTGTCTCTGCATAAGCAAAATACACTATATTAAAGGTTATCAACTACTTTGCATATGCCTCACATTATTAGGATATAATTGGCATGGTGAGGATGGAGACTTCAATAAATGATATTGATTCATCATGATGAAGTGAGTGATACTTTTAATGAACCTTGCTCTGGAGAAGAATGGCCAAATGGAAGCCAGCTAAACCTAGAGGCAAACACGTTCTGCATGTTTTACACATAGTTTGCACTTATTGGATGCACCTTTATAATCATCTTTGTTATGACTTGATGAACATATATGCTAATTTCCCTACAGGAAAACTCTATTGTATAGAAAAGCTGTGATACAACAACCATCTGCAATAACAAACGTGAATATCTCAAAAAGTATGATCGAATGGATGAAAATTATATTTGATGACAAATAATGGTTAAGATATCCAAATTGAATATCCACAAGGATGTCCAACTTGGAGAGTTGCTAGAGAAAAAATGTCACAGGAGTTTCTTTGGTAATTCCTAGAATGCGGGGCAGTGTGTCCGTGCAGGGCCGCTGCCTGAGGCTCAATGCAAGGTAGTGGCAGGTGAGAGAGCCCAGTCCAGTCCTGACCAATCAGATTGATGCATCTGGCACATGGGGAGCATGATCCCTACTGACTCCTATTAGTCCTGGAGGGGTAGACTTGGTTAGTCCCTGTGGTCATTCTGATTTATAACAAAATAATATACACATACATTATTTCCCCCCTTAATGAACCTGGATATTCACCAGGATATTCATTTATGGGTGTGTCTGACACTTACCCGGGGCTTGTTGTAGAATACCAACGTGGTGTCTGGGTGTGTCTGACACTAACCCGGGGCTTGTTGTGGAATACCAACGTGGCGTCTGGGTGTCTGACACTTACTTGGGGCTTGTTGTAGAATACCAACGTGGTGTCTGGGTGTGTCTGACACTTACTTGGGGCTTGTTCTGTTGGTGAGTGTTAGTGCACTTTTGTATGAATATGTATGGTAATGATACTCAATGCATTCAACTTTTAGTTTTAAAATATATTTTATTCACACTAGTCATATGAACAATCATGATTTCTAGTAAATTTGCTGAATACCGCCTCCCAGCCCTCCTCCCTTATATAAATAGGACTACAGATATAATTCATCATAAACCCTTACTACTTCACATTTGTATTCTATTAATATCATTAAACCAGGAAGTCTCTATAAGTAACAGAATTGACCAGTAACATTTCAGCCTTATCCCTTAAAACCTGTCGGATACTGCAAAAACTTCATAGATGAATTAGAATAAAGTATAATTAATGTGTCACTAGGTAAAACTACATGACCTTATTTAGCATGTCAACTTCTGCTACTCAATATGCTGTTCATTGAAATATACAGTTTGGTAAATCCCCATGCCCAAAGCACACCTTCTCACGGTTGCAATTATTGCGCTGCTGGTTCACATGTCTAGGTTCATTGGATAAATGGGACAGTTGTATACACTTTTTTGTGTGACACAAATGAGACATTTGGTGTTGATCTATCTCAGTCTTTCCAGCTAGAACATACACCAATCTATGTACCGGCTGATACCCCTCGCCCCAACCCTCAACTGTTAGTTTTAAGCGGCTGTAACCACGGGAAAATCCGCCATGCCAAAAAAGGCATCCGGTATCATCATCATGAGCGCTGTACTCTTTTATCCGGTTCACAATCGTCTCTCTGTACTGATCTGTCATCAGTTGCACTACTTCCGTACTCATGGCCCCTATTGGTTTGTACTGCACCTATAAATGAACCAAAGAATTTATAAGTATTTTGCTTTAGCAACCTGGGGGTGAGATGTTGAGTGTTAAAAATAATGTTCGATTGGTTGCCTGATAGACCTGCATTGACCTTTCTAGAGTTACTGCCTACCGTACCGTCATAATAAACTGCCTGTTTCGAGTCTTGTATAAGCCCCGGGAGTACAGGGGTGTTGAAATATTCCTTAAGCCCTGAAAAAGGATGTCCAATAAGCGCCTATCTTGGATTTAATGGCCCCTCCAAATTGAAGAGCGCCCCGGCGCTAAATTGCGACGGTACTGTACACTTGAAGTAGTATGTGCCTGTATGTGTCGATTCATTGAGAGAGCTAGGTTAACTTATTGCAAGGTCAGGTGAAAGTTTTCCCTCCTATAAGAATATCCTTGGATACTTTAACACCTCAAAGATATCAGCCTGTCTCCTAAGACTATCTATGTAAGTGTCGGATATTGCATTAAATCCTGACTTCTTAAGTCTGATGTCCATATGACACACCCAACTAGGCACATCCTATCCACACCGAAATGTGTACAGGAATGCTGATAGGACCTAGCTACCCCTTTGACACTTCACCATGGTATTGTGTCCTTGCCTAACCCCAGGCCACACCATTCTCAAAGCATATTCTCCCTGACTCAGAAATTTAAGCTGACATATTTCATTCATCATGGTTACTTTTAATATCATATTCATAGGGGGAGATCATACAGGTATTTACTGTTGAATTGCATTGTATTTGATATCTGCTCTACTACAATTATTTCATACTAGTGTCATATTGAAGGCCAAAAATATGATGATTTTTTTCCATTGCTAGCACTTCTAGATTTCTCCTGTTGTTGCTAGCAACCCACCTGCAAAAGTAAGTATTGATTACCCCTTTTCTTCAAAATGCTATTTGATTTTGTGAATTAGTTAATGAAGAGAGAGATCACAACATGAGGGCTGCTATAGATATTGATTTATGCAAGTTTGGGGAGAAGATGGTAACGACTTGGTAACAAGTACATGTATACTTCCATCTAGCCTCTAACTGTTTCTGTCAAGCATCTCAAGTCAGTTTTAAATGGGTAGGCAGGTACCAGGGATGAGCTTATGCTGTTTTATGTATGAGGGAGCAACGGGAGAGACCTTGTGTGTTCTGATTGCAGTAAACAATTGAATTATTTAGTTAGCCCAAGTTGTGGGTGTTCAGACCTAACAAATTGGTATGATTTAACCGACCACTACCCATACTTATCAAGGTTATAGATTATATGTAATCATTTCCAAGATATAAACCATCAAATAGCCTGATAAGATCCATATAATCCAACGTAGATCTGTTTCTTACCATAAGTGATTTGGTACCAAAGAGATTCCTAGATTGTAGATAAAAATATGGTATGACAGGAGTTATTATACTTCTACTTTTAGCCTTATGTAGATCTGACATCTTTATAACCTCTGACTTATAGATCATAGGTAATCATTAGGACTTTAAAATCTGTCATACTTACAAGTTGAAGGAAGACAGCGGGTCAGAGATAGGAAGACAGTTGGTCAGCTTTTGGAGTTGTGCCTTGCTGTCTTGTTTTTCCTTTTCCTCTTTCAGCTCTCACCATGGACAAACATCAGACACTGTAGACAATGAGTATGGAATCATTTATAATGCTTGTTATCCCAAATCAAAGAATGATTCTTAATTAGACCTTGATCGCACCTTTAGTCAGCACTAACTCCGATAAATAATAATAAATTGTCTCTCTATGGGATGGGCGTAATACAAGTAGCTTTTAGTCAGCAATGAAGCCTAAATACAAATGTAGCTAGATTAGGTAATGACACACAATGCCCCCCTAAGGGAAAAAAACCCATGAGTGGTCAGAAAGTGGAAAAGCATTTAGTCAGATTACATAGGACGTAACAAATTGATATATGCTTTAATTCAATCAATGTCTAATGAGACATTAATACTAAAACTCACTGGTATGTTTTCCAAGAGTACCAATGTGTAATTTCTAACTCTCTTACACTGTATGGGACACATACATCCATACATACAGAATAGGGCTGTGTCTCATTAGATCCGGCCAATGTGAAGGTCTTTGACTGGGTGCCATATTTGATCTCCTGACAGAAAATGGTTTGTTTAGGGCACGTAAAGTTATATGAGGAGGTATAACCACCTACATTCTCTTTCTTTTATCCCTGACATATCAAAGAAGACTTTTTTTTTCTTTTAAATCTTTTTTTTTTATGGTGGCCGGTCAAAGATGGCACACGGTCAAAGATGGCACCCGGTTAAAGCCATAGAGATATCATATTGGAGTATCTGGAATTGAGGCTCCAGGCACTTTCTCGTTTTGACCCAGCAGAAGCTAATCCTGCTGCCATAACCCTTACACAAAGTTACAAGCTGCATCACCAAGGAGACCGATAATTTATTTTATTAGCAACTGTCCCCGATGTTCCATTGTGCACCATTCTCCCCTATCTAGAAAGGTCAATGCAGGTCTATCAGGCAATCAATCAAACATTGGTTTTGACACCCAACATCTTCCCTCCCCCAGGTTGCTAAAGCAAAATGCTTATAGATTCTTTGGTTGAATATCATTGGAAATATTCTCAAGAATCACTTTTTTTTTATTGATTCATCATTTATTCTATGTTACCTTACATGTGAGGCCTATATGTTAACGAAGTTGACTTTTCTTGCAAGACAAGTCTTAAACATACACTGTAAATACTTTACCAGTCTTATCCTTCATGACAAGAAAAGGCATATATGTATGACAATATTTCACTATTTAAAAGTGTATATCATAGGATTGAGACAGAATAATAACGAAGGGCTGCTTTTAAGGCCTAATGAGTCTATCAACCCCAAATACTCAAAAACATTTCAAACATGGGATACATGGATGCATCCTGACCACAAAAAGCCAGCCATCAACCCATTAACTGTTTAAAGACAGCATATTGCTAAAAAGCATCATTTGGCATTTGTCACTTCAGGGAAGTAACTATATGGTGCTGCATGGAAGCATAATGCCAACGCTTTCTGAGTGTATCAACCCTCACTCGCATCACTTTGGGCTAGGTCATGATGCAAGGTAGGTCAGTATATCCAGCAGAATATTCAAACTGAATATGTCCACAAGGATATCCAACAAGGATAGTGGTGCAAGCACCAGTATACATCATAATAATGAGCCAGATAAACAAAGCTGGATATTCACCAGGATACCCAGCAGAAAATATAATCCAGGATTTGAACATGATTATCCAACCGTGACTTCAAGCTTTTGCTCATTTAACCCTTTAAGCATTGAATAAAACATCAATACTTTATGTCTATGAAGCTCCAATGTAATGCCAAATATTCTGACGAATATATATTCAAGAGAATATGTCCTCAGGGATATATACACACAAGGATATCCGATCAGGATATTACTTACTATTGCCTTAAACCCTTGAAGACCTTGTGTTCATTTGTTGTCATGATGCACTAGGCTAGTGCTGGCACACAACTTGCTGGCACAGCTCCGGTAAATCATGCCAAGCCTTCATGAGCGCATCAACCCTATCTGCTAAAAAACATGCATGTATGCAAAACTTGAATACATCTCAAAGGGTGCATGGATGCATCATGACAAAAAAAAAGTCATTAAACCTTTTAGGGCAGCATAGTGGTTAAAGGATGGCATGTCGTTAAAATGCAACATTTGTCGTCATGATGCACTACAGCAGGCCTTTAGCTACTGGCTGGCACTGCATTGGTGCATCATGCTGATCATCATTGTATGCATCATGCAGACATAGAGCATAATGCAATAAAGCACAATACATCCTTTTAAGGGTTAATGTACTTGATTACTGGTACCTTAACCTCTGGGTTGTGGCATAGTGCCTCAAGAATTCTGATTCATTTCTTTATCATGAGGCTCCACTGAAGCATAAATGTCCGCCAGAATGTTCAACCAGAATACCTAGCCAAGACGCTGGCCAGTATAAGCACCAGTGTACAGCAAAATATCAAGCCAGGAAATCAGGCCTGGATATTCACCAGGATAACTAGCAGGAATATGCATGAGAGGGGCATGCACTCCCCCTCCCCCTTGTGAGGGGTGACAGTTTTTACCCCTCCCCCCCTCTGCCCCTGGCTACTCCCACATTGTAGCTGAGTTATTATAACTAGATGTTACTTTAAGCCCAGATCTTACATTTTTAAAACCTCTGGAAATCACATCATAAATAATCATGTGGACCTTAAAATGTGAACATACTTACACGTTAAAGGAAGATGTGTCAGCGATAAAAAGGCTGTCGGTCAGGTTTTCCTTGCTCAGCTTGCACCACACTAAAACACCAGTTACTGTAGAAAATGAGAATAGAAAACAGATATTAGAGATATCAGCATTTTTAGATTTTACTGCACTTTTCATGCCACATATTTTATTGAAACACTAATTACAAACGTCTTGTTACAGCATTAGTACGTTATGCCCTTGGTGATTATGATGCATTATAGGGACCATGGTAATAACTCACCAGGGTTGCATTGATGTAGATTATCCGGGATAATATAGATGAGGTTATTCACAATGATATTAATTACTATCACCTTTAACCATTTTATTGTTGCAAAATCCAGACATCATGTTCATTTTTTCCCAATGAGTATATCAACCCCATGTGATCTAAACCCCATGTGCCCTAGAGCATGCATATCTTTGATACTGAAATTTGCAATAATGACAACTGTTCAGACAATGACAATTCAAGGGCAGCATATTACTTTGACCATCTAAGGAAGCTGTGTCGCTAAAAAGCTATATGTGTTGTTGTGATGCAACAATGCAGCTAAGGGGAGTAATTATATAGTGATGCTTTGGTGCATCATGCCGCCCTTTTTGAGTGAATCAACCTCACTCATGCATCATTCCAATAGTCACCTTTAACCATTCTATTGTTGCAAAATCCAGACATCATGTTCATTTTCATGAGTGTATCAACCCCATGTGATCTAAACCCCATGTGCTCTAAACCCCATGTGAATCAACCTCACTCATGCATCATTCCAATAGAGGGCATGATGCATAAATGCACTATGCAGATCATGATGGGTTATTAGTAGTATTGTATGTATCGGAACGGGACTATAGTTAAGTACTGTTTATTACTCAATCGACCTGCAGCCAATCAGAGGCCTCCATTTGGTCACGTGACCGGAAGTGACCTACTTAGGGGATTAGTGGTGAGGTCACGTGACCTAGTTAGCCAATCAGAGGCCGCCATTTGGTCACGTGACCGGAAGTGAGGTCATATGACCTACTTATGGACCGGAAGTGACGTCATATGACCTACTTAGGGGACCGGAAGTGACCTACTTTAGGATCACGTGACCGGAAGTGACCTGATGAGTCACGTGACCGGAAGTGACGTCACATGACCTAATGGCCAACCGGAAGTGAGTGACCTGATTGAGGATCACGTGACCGGAAGTGACCTGATTGATCACGTGACCGGAAGAAGAAGAAGAAGAAGAAGTGACGTCACGCGACTTAATGAAGAGATGAGCGTCTTTAAGGGGTCACGCGCTTTAAAATGTGATATCTTTTTTTTTGGAGGAGGAGGAGGAGGAGGAGGAGGAGGAGGCGAGTCTCTTATTTTTTTCGGTAAACTAATAAAAAACACTACGATATAAGTTTTTTGTTTTTTTTCATTTTTTATTGTTTTACGAGCGACTGGAAGTGACTTATTGAACTAGGTAGAAGCGTTCTTTAGAGTGTATAAAGGGGGGGTGAGGGGGGGAGGGGAGGGGAGGGGAGGGGAGGGAAGGGGAGGGGGGTCTTTTTAAGATGCATGGGGAGGGGGGCGCTTTTAGGATGCATGGGGCGAGTGGTGGGGGGGGAGGGGGGGAGGGGGGAGGGGGGCACTCTAGGGGGGTGGGGGGGCACTCTAAGGGGCGTTTGTCTCTTTTAAGAAAAAAAGAAAAGAAAAAGATTTCAATCGAGAGACACGCTTCTTCCTCTCGAGAGGAAGAAGCGTGTCTCTTCGTTTTTTTTTGTTTATCACGTGCTTCGATGAGGCGATCAGCTGCGACTGGAGGAAGTGACACTTTAAGAGGGCGCGCGTCTTAATTGTTATGATATTTTTTTTTTTACTTACTAATAAAGAAGACGTATGAAAATAAAACACAACAATTCACATGTCCGTCGTTCTCGTTGTTTCTTGCTTGATAAAGTCAAGTAATATCGCGATGCCGAGGTCAAACTCTCCCATGTCCTCAGTCAACACTCGAAGGAGTTCAAAAGGTGTACCGCCGGCACCGTCAGCTTCATCTTGCCACATTTTCAACACTCGGAAGGCCCACTCAGCGGGACTTCCTCCGTATTCGCATTCTTCAGCGATCTTATCTAACCTCTCAGGCGACAATTTTAAATGGTCCCCCACCTCTTTCCACCTGCTACCTAGACGTCTGCCGAGGGTGCCCAAGTGCTTATGCATCGCGCGCGAGTCGGGGTTTTCGAAATCCAACCCCTGTCTGTGGAGAAGGGACATCCACTGAGCCAACAGTTCCACGCGTCTAATGCGGGTGAAGACGCGACCGAGCTCTCCCCATCTATGACGATGCGGGGTTTCACCCCACCAGACTCGGAACATCGCCGTACACAGCTCCTCCGGTGTCTTGACACTGCGCTCTACTAGAGCATCCATACGGGCGGCGGTAACTTTTAAGCTACTGCCCAACTCTCTCCAACAGCCGCTCAACTCTTTACCTAGTTGACGAAGCAAGGCGTCGCTATAGGCTAACCGCCGCTGTCCTACCTCTCTGTTCTCCCCATCGGTCTGCCTCGCGCGTCTCACGTCGTCAAGCTGCATTAACTTTTTTTCAGGTGGACAAGGCGGTGAAGGCGAGCTTGAAAGTGGAATAGCTTGAGCCATCTCGTCTCGTCTTGGCGGTGGCGGCGGCGGCGGCGGCGGTGGCGGTGGCGGCGGCGGCGGCGGCGGTGGTGGCGGCGGTGGTGGTAGTAGACGTTACTGTGGTCAGAGGCGATATGTTTTTTTTCCAACAGAAATCAGAGCTTTTTATACAGAGGGAGTTTAATCCCATTTCCAACAGCACTCCAGCTGTGTAGCGACCTGTCCGCATGACGCTTTTTCAACCGCTCCGCTCCTTAAGAGCTTAGATGACGAGGGGTGTGTCATCGCTATCCGTGGAGACCAGCTGAAAACGGTGTTTCTTCCTCATCCATAGCCTTACCTCCTACCCCCTACCTGAGGACGTCTCCCTCCCTCTGACATTCATTGTAACAAACGTCAGAGGTCAGGTGAAAATCGGATTTTTTTCATGCACAGCCTTAGTCAGCTGTCACCCCTCCCTATTGAACTAGCCGGCCGCCGCCTGGCCGGCCCGGTCTACTCACCATGGCAGGAGGTGGTGATTTTTTTTTTGTCTTACACTTAAGTCGCTCACCACATGCACACGCCTCTACTCACAGACAGACACGTTCGTCTTAGGGGGGTCCTGCTTTTTTTTTTTGTATACACACTCTAAGCTCATCACCGTTAATCCTTTATACAGCTAACGCGCGCTGAATGGCTGAACAGGGTGGTAAGTGGCTTAGCTCATGACAGTGGATCCCTCAAAAAAAAAAGAGGGGAAAGGGATCCAGCTGAAAACGTCATACCTTATGTCTTTGTGAATGGCCGCCGGTCAGTCGACGGCAGCAACCGGTTAATCCTTTATACAGCTAATGCGCGTTGAATTGCTGAACAGGGTGGTAAGCGGCTTAGCTCATGACAGTCGATCTCTCAAAAGGGGGGAAAGGGATCCAGCTGAAAACGTCATGCCTTATGTCTTTTGTTTCTCTTTGTGAATGGCCGCCGGCCAGCCGGCGGCAGCTGAACAGGGTCAGTAAGTAGCTTAGCTCTAGAAGCGAGAAGGCGTATATAAGGGGTCTGGAAACCTCCATTCACTCACTCATTCTTTTGCTGCTCTCTACAGTCACCACCATGAGCAAAAGACAACACCTAGCGCCGTCCAAGAACAAGAAGACTACGCGGAACAGCGCTCGTTTAGCGTCAGTGCCTCCTCTTGCTACTGAAAATGAGACTACCGCCGCAGCCGCTTGGTCTTATCACCCTCCCGCTGTAGCGAGCGCTCGCGGCAGTACTAGTAGTAGTAGCAGTAGTAGTAGCAGTAGTAGTACTAGTAGTAGTAGTAGTAGTAGTAGTAGTACTACTGGTAGTAGTCGTCGTGCTAGCGACGTTATTACACTCGCGACGGTACACGGCATAAACTCCCCACTTATGTTGTTTTGGCTATTTCTGGCCCTTTTCAGGCTTATACCCCCACAGAATAACCAGTTTTGCACCAATTTATTCAGATTTTTGGTATATGTGAAAAAACATCCTAATAATTCGGGAAATCTCTATTTTTTGTGTATTGGCCCAATATTTTCTGTTTTCTGGCCCTCCAAAGGCCCAAAAAACCCTAAAAACCTCGAAAACGCTAAAAATGACATGTTTTACATGCCTCCCATGTGTACTGAGGCAGTAAAAGCTTATTCCTAATATCATTTTCTATTAGGTCTATGGTATAGTCAATTGATTCACGAGGATTTCACTAGATATGTTCCGTATTTATTTCTCCACAGTCTTTTAAGTGTGTTTTGTGAGCAAAATATTCAAATGTCATTTCAGGTTGATACCTCTATATAGTAAATAAAGAAGATCCACAGTCTCTATTGTATCCCAGACTGTGAGGTAATTCTTGTGTCTTCTGCTGGAAAAAAAGAAATTTTGAAAAATATCCAATAATCTTGCCTCCAGGAGCATATGTCTATTGGGATACATATTTTCCGTCACGGAGTCACCCGGAATATTCATCACGGAGTCACCAGCCACCCTGATGAAAATTTAAACCTTCATAAAATTGTTAATACCCAATATATTTAAGTTATCTCTGGTTTTCCTGTGTCCTACCCACTCCATCTAATGTTCTAATGCAAAAATCCACCATTTTTATGCTCATTTATACAAGAAATAATTTCCGTCACGGAGTCACCCGGGTGACTCCGTGACGTAAAATAGGTTAATAGGGGTACTTTGGGCCTATACTGTGCAAATTTGGTCTAACCAGATATCATGATGCTTCATATTTCTTAAAGTACACATGATCAGGACACTGTAGAGTGAATTTAACCAATAATGGGACCATTTTGAGGAAACTAGGGTAAAGTTGAGAGTATGTAGTTGAAATGTTCATATTTCTGATAAATGTTCAAAACTCATCGGGCTGTATCTCAAAAACTATTACTCAGAGGATATCCATTCTTGGTATGCTTCAAGATATATGTTGGCCCAGCTTGTAAACAAAATTATTAGTTGCTGTGATGTATTTAAAACATAATGTTCATGATTATGGATTTTTGGTCACGGAGTCACCTGAAAAAAGGACAATAAACTTCACGAGGTGATAAAAACTGAACCGCTAGGGTTAGAAATGTATCAAAAAGTGTTCCAAGGAGCCAAGATATATACCTTTCAATATACTAATTTTGTTTAAACATATTAAGAACTTTCTGACTTGTCCTTCCTCTATCCTAAAACAACATAAGTCAGGAGTTTGAGCCACACGTTGCTGCTAAGCGCGCTGCCGCTGCTACTGCCGCCCCGCCTGCTGCGGCTGCTGCTGCTGCTGCTGCACCTGCTACCGCTGCGCCTGCTACTGCTGCGCCTGCTGAGGCTGCTGCGCCTGCTACTGTTGCGTCTGCTGCTGCTGCTGCTGCTGCTGCTGCTGCTGCTGCTGCTGCTTCTGCTGCACCTGCTGCTACCGCTACTACTACTGACGACAACGCTCCTGGCACAGCGCAGTACTGGCAACCGGGTTTTTACCTCCCCACTACTGTTGATGACTTTGATGACCTGCCGCACGTTGCACAGCCCCTCTCCTCCACCACTACATCGACCGACGCCCTCGACGCCGCTCGCGCTGAGAGTGACAGCTATTCGGACACTCAGCCCCTAAACCGAGAAGAAGAGGAGGAGGAGGAGGAGGAGCAGCAGCAACAGGGTGAGACAGAGAACGACGCTGACGACGAGGCGTACGAACAACCCGAAGGGAAAGGGGTGGGCGGTACGTTTTTCGGCTTCCCTCTTCGACCTTTCGACCTCACTTCCTCCACTAGTAGCGTCCCGTCCGGTCCGTGGCGACTGCCCTCACCGCCACCTTACGAGGGCGGCGGCGCTTCATCTTCTACCGCTACACTCAGCACCGACGGCGTGTGGCTGCGCTGTTCCAACAACGAGGCCTCGGATACCACCAGCGCTGACGCTGCTCCTGCTATCGGTTCTGCTGCTGATTCAGCTCACGCTGATGGTGTTACTCATCCTGCGGGTGTGAAACGTTCTAAGGTGAGTTCCAGAACAACAAGGCCTAGTAAGAAGAGAAAAATACAAGAAAAAGAACGAGATGGACGAGAAGAAGCAGAGAAAACCTTCTCCCGTCTTCTCGGGTTAGAGTTCTGCTTAGACGGAGCTTTGACGCTGGAGATCTGGGAGGACGTGGCTAGACTGTCTAGGAGGCCGCGCTACACAAAAGACGGCCAAGTGAAAGAGGCGTCTCTGACCAGAAGCAAGCGAGTGCACTTCACGGCCGACGCGCTGCGCGAGCTAATAGCACGCATCGCCGATATCCGCGCAGTGGTGCGCATACGCGACACAGCGGCCGCGCAAGGAAAACCTAATCACACCCCCTGGTTCGCAGTGCTGGATGAGGAGGGCGAAGTGTACGCAGCTGTGAGCTACTACAGCGGTAAGAACCTCGTCCACGTGCGCAAGTACGAAGGTCCTGACAAAAAACCCACACAGCAGGGAGTGACGCTGTCCGCCAGAGCGCTCAAAGAGTTGGATGACAAAACAGAGATCATTCTGAAATATCTCGGCATAGATTCGGAATGAGAGACGCTCAACGCTCACGCGCGCACACACACACACACACACACAGCGTTTGACGTACGCTGTATGAGACAGACAGACGGATACACAGACAGCAGACAGAAAGATAAATAGATAGATAGATAGACAGATAGATTGATAGATAGATAGATAGTTAGACGGCTAAGTAGTTGGTAACTGAGTGAAAAAAAACATGACACAGTACGTATGCGAAAAGTGTTTCAAAATGTTTAAAAGACCGTACAACCACGAGAGACACGTAGAAAATTGTAGAGTAGTACCTAAGTTTTGCCCTCTATGCGGCGAAGGCGATTGCCGAAAGATCGCCTGTCGACGCGAATCTCTGGACGGGGTGACCGTCCCTCTGCGCATATGTGCTGTACCGAACGGGGAGGAAACGTTCACGGCGAATTGGCCTGCGATACAAACGGGCGTCAGGATGCACGGGACTCGCGTGAGTGTAACAAACTTCAGGCTACCAACCGGCGAGTTGAGTGACGCTGTAGATACTATGCGTCGCATTCACTTGACACAAAGATTCAGATACAAAGTCGGTTTCTCGGTAGGATTACTCTTACAACACAGAGAAGACAAGAGCAAACTGCGCTACTTTCACGCCTCCCAGAACAACGCAACTCTCATACAACCGCTCCCTACTATAACTAATTCAGAAACTTTGGAAGAGCTCCTCTCAAAGATGGAAAACACCGTCGCTTGCGAGGAAGTACGGAAACTTTGCGACGCTGACACCAAGTGGCACGTTCTTTTTCCTACCAATTTGAACATTTGCGTTTACATGGGACCGGGGGAATTCCCCATAGGCGGTAGGATCACTCAGGCCGGTCGAGTTGGAAAGAGAAGCGGCGTGTAAGATTTTCCCAACAAGGACAACCTCTGCATCTTCCGCTGCATTTCCTTTCACTTATACAACACCAGCAAGCGCGCTTCAGATTTGTTACGTCAGTTCTGTCCCGCTGCCACACCTGAATCCTTTCCGGGTCTGAACATCCGCGACTTACCCGCGTTAGAGAACTTGTTTGACGTACAGATAGCGGTTTACACCGCGTCGCGTCAAGTGCCGGGGCGGAAGTTGAGAAGACGCGTTACTCTGATCAGACCGCCTTCCAGAACTCTGGCCGCCCGAGGTAAAGTCAACCTACACCTGACGGCGAAAGGCGGTTTGCACGTCTCTCTCGTCACGGACTTCAACGCGTACGCGGGCATATACGAATGTTGCAAGTGTAAGGCGGCGTTCACCACCGAGTTCTTGCTGAAGAGACACAGGAACCAGCTTTCCTCTTGCCGACAAGTCAAGTTGCGCTACGTAGGTGGCATCTACCAAAATTCGAGAACAATTTTCGAAGCGCTAGCAGACTTCTCCATTTTTCCCCCCGACGGACATTCCGGAATCTACCCTTACAAGATCGCCTTCGATTTCGAGGCTTTCTTCAGACCGTGCAAAGAACCGTCGACGGAACACGTGTCCCTGCTGTGGGATCACGTCCCTTTGTCGGCTAGCGTCGCATCCGACTTTCCGGGGTGGGAGGGGCCCGTCTGCTTCGTCAGAGAATCCGACGCAGATTCCGACCCCTTGTTGGACCGAGTTTTAAATCACATAAACGAGAACGCCAAAGTCATCGGGGAAGCTGTGCTAGAACTTTACCGACCGACCTTAGCGAAGTTAGATGCGGCGATAGGTGAAGCTCTCCTGCTGGAGGAGGCGACGTTCACCCCTTCTCCAGGCGGCTTCGCTGCGGCTCAGACCAGACACCCGTTAGTTCAACTGAAGAAGCGTCTTCTGAGATACATCCGTCAAGCTCCAGTCGTGGGCTTCAACTCGGGGCGTTACGACTTGAACCTGATCAAAATACGCCTTCACTCGTTCTTCGCCTCCGGAGACTGAAGAAACCAAGAATTCAGCGTCATAAAGAGAAGCAATCAATACTTGGCGGTTTACACACAGCACACGGTTTTCTTGGACGTAGTCAACTATTTGGCACCCGGTTACAACTACGCGACCTATTTGCGAGCTTTCACCAGGAACGAAGAGAAAGGTCACTTTCCTTACGAATGGATGACGTCTACCAGGAAACTGGCAAACAGAACGCTGCCACCGAGATCGGCTTTCGACAGCGAGCTGACGGGCGTCAAAATGTCCGAATCCGACTACGCCGCATGTCAGAAAGTTTGGTCCGACGAGAAGATGCAAACTATGGAAGACTACTTGATCCACTACAACAACAAAGACGTCAAACCTTTCATAGAAGCTCTGAAAAATCACGCTAAATTTTTCCAAGATCGCGGCATTGACATGTTGAAAGACGGAGTTTCTCTCGCCGGTTTGACTTTACGGTTCCTCTTCCAAAACCTAGAAGACGCGTTCACAACGTTCCCCCAGTTCGACGCCGTCCTCCACGCTCTGATCAAAGAAAATCTAGTCGGCGGTCCTTCCATCATCTTCCATAGATTTCACGAGAAGGGCACCACGCGGATAAGGGAGCACAAGTACGGCGAAGAAGCGAGACCGTGCCAACACATCCTAGGACTAGACGCTAACTCTCTGTACTTGCGCTGCATGAGCGAAGCGCACTGCACGGGCTATTACGCGGTGAGACGGCCCGAGACCGAGTTCAAGCCTGAAATTAGGCAAAGAAACTCTCACAGCGCTTTGGAGTGGTTACGCTTCGTAGAGCACGACTGCGACGTGAAACTGCGCCACGCTTTGAACGGCGGCGAGATGGTTGTAGGCTGTCGGAGAATTCGCGTGGACGGGTTTCACGCGGCCTCTAATACGGTTTTCCAGTTTCACGGGTGTTGGTTCCACGCTCACGAGTGCATACCGTCGCACCGATATCAGTGCGCTTCACTGAGAGAGGAGAGACGCGACAGAACGACCAGAGTAAGCGCTTACTTGAAAGCGCTAGGTCACAAGCTGGTCGTCGTGTGGGAGTGCGAATGGCGAGAGATGAAGCGTCGAGATGAGCGGGTCAAGGCCTCCCAACAACGCTGGAAGGTTGACGCTTTGAAAGTGTCTCGAAACGCGATGAGCGAGAGCGACATCCTTTCCGCTGTGAAAGAGGAGAAAATGTTTGGTTTAGTTCAAGTGGACATCACTACGCCGCCTCACCTACGAGACTACTTCGAAGAAATGACCCCCGTTTTCAAGAACGCGACCGTTTCAAAATCGGACATAGGACCTCACATGTCAGACTTTGCGCAGGAAGAAAAGCTGTTGAACACGCCTCAGAGATGTCTGATAGGGAGTTACCACGGAAAAAATATTCTCTTGGGAACGCCGCTTCTCAAGTGGTATTTAGAGCACGGTTTGATAGTCACCAAAGTGCAGCTGGTGGTAGAATACCTACCTAAACGCTCCTTTGCCGGTTTCGCGGACGAAGTAACGGCGGCGCGAAGACGTGGCGACGTGAACGAGAACGAGAAAATTCTGTCAGACTGTTACAAGTTAATGGGAAACGCTACGTACGGTAAAACAATCTGCAACAAAGAAAAACACACGGCGGTGAGATACACTGACAGTCGGAAGTTCGAACTATTGGCCAATTCGTGGCGCTTCAAAAAGGCGTCCGAGTTGAGTTCCGATCTGTTTGAAGTCGAACTACAACCGAAAACAGTCAACAACAACCTCCCTATTCAAATAGGGTTCATGGTATACCAGTACGCGAAGTTGAAAATGTTAGAGTTCACATACGACTTCTTGGATAGATTCGTCGATCGGCGCGATTATGCCCTTTGTCAAATGGACACCGACAGTCTTTACATGGCTCTCAGCGGTGACACGTTGGATGACCTAGTCAAACCTCGCCTGAGAGAGACGTACTTCAGAGAGAAACGAAAGTGGCTTCCGACAGCGGTGTGCGACGATCACTTAGAGCTTTTCGTGAAGACAAAAACGGAAAGAGTGCGAGAATGGTGTCCGCCGCCCGGCGGATGTTGTGAGAGACGGTACCTTCACGATCTGAGAACTTCGGGGCTTATGAAAGCGGAGTGGGAAGGTGACGGGATCCTAAGTCTCAACTTACATTTGCTACGATCGAGTCAGCGACACCGGTGAAAGAAAATCCAAAAAATGGAGTGCAAAAGGCGTACAGAAGAAACAAAACCCTCAGGAACCAGACGACTTCTTGGATGTTCTTCGCCAACGAAAAACTCTCATTGCTGTAAATAGAAACTTCAAAGTGGTGCGAAACAAAATGGTCACCTACACCATAGAGAAAGACGGCGTGCGCTACTTGTATTATAAGCGTCGCGTGCATTCTGACGGTGTGACAACGAGTCCTTTAGAGATATGAAAAAAAAAAAATAAGCGTGTGCATCTTTTCAAAAATAGAGTGTTTATCAAGATTGAAAAAAAATAAATAAAAAAAATAAAATAAAATATTGTTGTGTTTTTATTTTCATACGTCTTCTTTTACTAGTAAGTCGCGCAGTCTCTTAAAGCGTCACTCATGTGACGACGTCGCTTCCAGTCACGTGATCCTAAAGACCCTCACTTCCTAAACAAAAAACTTCTTCTTCCGCTCACGTGATCAATCAAGTCACTTCCGGTCACGTGATCCTCAATGAGGTCACTCACTTCCGGTCGGCCATTAGGTCATGTGACGTCACTTCCGCTCACGTGACTCATCAGGTCACTTCCGGTCACGTGATCCTAAATTAGGTCATATGACGTCACTTCCGGTCCCCTAAGTAGGTCAGTAAGTTACCCAGAATGCACCACTAATCCCCTAAGTAGGTCACTTCCGGTCACTTGACCAAATGGTGGCCTCTGATTGGCTGCAGGGTTACCCAGAATGCACCACTAATCCCCTAAGTAGGTCACTTCCGGTCACGTGACCAAATGGAGGCCTCTGATTGGCTGCATGTCGATTGAGTAATAAACAGTACTTAACTATAGTCCCGTTCCGATACATACTATACTACTGTTATTGAGCTCAATAACTGGTACCCTTAATCCTTTGAGGGTGGCATAATGCATGAAGAATTCCTATTCATTTGTCATCATGGGTCTATTCATGAGGTTATTCATCAGGATATCAAACCAGGAAACAGTTTCCACAAAAGAAATTCAAAAGGATATTCAAAAGGGTATTAATGAGGATATCCAGGGTAATACCCACAAGGATATTCACAATGATACTTAAAAGGATATTCATGAGGATATCCAGAGTAATGATACTTAAAAGGATATTCATGAGGATAGCCAGAGTACTACCCACAAGGATATTCACAATGATACTCAAAAGGATATTCATGAGGATATCCAGGGTAATACCCACAAGGATATTCACAATGGTACTTAAAAAGGATATTGATGAGGATATCAAGGGTAATGATACTTAAAAGGATATTCATGAGGATAGCCAGAGTACTACCCACAAGGATATTCACAATGATATTTAAAAGGATACTCATAAGGATATCCAGGGTAATGATACTTGAAAGGATATTTATGTGGATATCCAGAGTAATACCCACAAGGATATTCATGAGGATATCCAGAGTAATACCCACAAGGATATTCACAATGATATTTAAAGGATATTCATGAGGATATCCAGGGTAATGATACTTAAAAGGATATCCATGAGTATGTTCACAATGATACTTTAAAGGATATTCACAATGATACTTAAAAGGAAATTCATGAGGATATCCAGAGTAATGATACTTAAAAGGATATTCAAGAGGATATTCAGGGTAATACCCACAATGATATTCACAATGATACTTAAAAGGATATTCATGAGGATATCCAGAGTAATACCCACAAGGATATTCACAATGATATGGGGCCATCCATTGATTACATATGCAATTTTTGCCAAAAATAGACCCCCCAACCAACTTGTTGCACCATGTATGCATTTGGACTACCCCCTCTCCCATGGGTACATACGCATTTCACTTTGACCCCCCCCCCCCTCCACTGAGAAAATAAAGGGATGTTATCAAATTTACTGAGAAACATTTACCTCTTTTGGGGGGATCTGTCTCTTTAAGGGGATGGGACTTTCTTTCTAGGGTAACTTTGTCTTGACCATCGCCACTGCTAATAAGAAGGATGCCAAGTTACCTCACCCCCAAAATCATATTAGTTATGATTTCTTGACCCAAAAATTGTAACAATGAAAGATAATTTTAGAATAGCGTTTCTACATGTTTATTCCACAGTTTTCTCCTATAAATACTGTGTAGTAGGGTTTTCATGCATCATGCCGTTTCAACAGCTCTCATGCAAGTGCCCTTTAACTCTTCCTTTCCGGATCGCGCATTTATGTGAATTTTTGGCCGATTTTTGGCCGATTTTGAGCCCCCTGCCATTTTCTCAAAAATTGCTTAAAAGCTTAGATTCTTTGGATTCTCACTATTTGGTATGTAGTCTTTAGGGACCCTAAACCATTTATCTCTGGTAAAATTTTCCTTTATATGGTTGGCTTGCCAACTTGGGGGACAATCAACCCGATTTTCACCCATATTTAATCGATTTTTCAGGTAAAAATCATTAAAGATGTAGGACAATGTGATTTTTTTTTTGTAAAAACCTGCTTTAGAGAGTTTTTCAAGATTAAAAAGATGGTACTAATATTTCCCATTCTTTTTGGTGTGATTTTGGTCAAAATATCCGTTGCCATAGCAACAGACATGCTAGAAATAATGATTTTGTGAATTATTGGTTGCCATGGTAATCATATTAGATATGGCCGTCATGACCATTCCACATACAAAATCTGAAAATACCTAACAAAACTTACAATATTGTATTTATTCCATCTCAATTGATGAAGGGAATCCTGAAATATTGCAGTTTAAATATTGGTTCAAGATACACTTTTTTGATATCATTGCTATTTTGATAGAGCCATATCTTGCTTATTTATATCGATATTGGAAACTAGGGTACCACCCTTTTTGGGTCAACATCCTTAGTTCATAGTATCACCAATTCACTTGTAATTTGAATATTTATATAACTCCAAAAGTTCTTAAATGCTCATGCCATCATCTATAGTCCAAAAAACACCCAAAAATGATCTGGGAAAGGAAGAGGGCATAGCACATTAAAGTGCTATGCAGCTCTTACAAAGTTCAATGCTATTCCTGGTTATAATATATAGCCGTAATAGGGTCTCAAAATCGTAACGATTTGGCACCCCAGTAATAAGCTTAAAACAACCTGCCCCCCCCCCCAACACGTTATTGAGAAGTACCCCCTATGCCCAACTCTGGCAAAGTCTAACCAAGGATATTCACAGTGATATTTATAAGGATATCTAACCAGCAAAGTTTACCCAAAGATATTCAATGGGATATTAAAAAGGATATTTATGAGGATATCCAAGATCAGCAAAGTTTCCCCAAACATATTCACAATGATATTCATAAAAATATCCATGAGGACATCGAACCAGCAAGGTCTAACCAAGGATATTCAGAGGGATATTTATAAGGATATCAATACAGATATACGGGATAATAACCCTGAATATATTCACAAAGATATTCATGTTTTTGTTCTTTAAAGCCTAAGCTCTAAATATACAACACAACTTAAAAGGATATGATACTTAAAAGGATATTCCTGAGGATATTCACAATGATACTTAAAAGGATATTCATGAGGATGTCCAGAGTAATACCCACAAGGATATTCACAATGATACTTAAAAGGATATTTTATGAGGATATTCAGAGCAATACCCACAAGGATATTCACAATGATACTTTAAAGGATATTTATGAGGATATCCAGGGTAATGATACTTAAAAGGATATTCATGAGGATATTCAGAGTAATACCCACAAGGATATTCACAATGATACTTAAAAGGATATTCATGAGGATATCCAGGGTAATGATACTTGAAAGGATATTAATGTGGATATCCAGAGTAATAAGCACAAGGATATTCACAATGATAAGGGGCCATCCATTGATTACATGTGCACATCTTTGCCAAAAATAGACCCCCCACCCAACTTATTGCACCATGTATGCATTTGGACTACCCCCTCTCCAATGCGTACATATGCATTTGACTTTGATCCCCCCCTCCACTGAGAAAATAAAGGGATGTTATCAAATTTACTGAGAATCAATTTACCTCTTTTTGGGGGATCTGTCTCTTTAAGGGAATGGGACTTTCTTACTAGAGTAACTTTGTCCTGACCATCGCCACTACTAATAAAAAGGATTCCAAGTTACCTCACCCCCAAAATTGTGTTACTTATGATTTCTTGACCCAAATATCGTAACAATGAAAAATAATTTTAGAATAGCGTTTATAAATGTTCATCCCACAGGTTTCTCCTATAAATACTGTGTAGTAAAGTTTTCATGCATCATGCCGTTTCAACAGCTCTCATACAAGTGCCCTTTAAAGGGCATAGCACATTGAAGTGCTATGCAGCTCTTACAAAGTTCAATGCTATTCCTGGTCATAATATATAGGCATAATAGGGTCTCAAAATCGTAACGATTTGGCACCCCAGTAATAAGCTTAAAGCAACCTGCCCACACCCCCAAAGATGTTATTGAGAAGTACGCCCTATGCCCAACTCTGGCACAGTCTAACCAAGGATATTCACAGGGATATTTATAAGGATATCCAACCAGCAAAGTTTACCCAAGGATATTCAATGGGATATCAAATAGGATATTTATGAGGATATCCAATATCAGCAAAGTTTCCCCAAACATATTCACAATGATATTTATAAGGATATCCATTAGCAGGTTGGGGCCGGGACCATGTTATTAGAACATACTAAATACATGGTACACCCTTTCCATTGGGTCTGTACCAAGATTATGGTACTATGCACCAACTTGGGCTGTACCATAATCTTGGTACACCTGGTGTGTTCACTTGACCATGACCCCTGCTCATGCAGGTAAATGGGCCAATCACAGCCCAGTACTCATGTACCTTACCTGTGGTCACTGGACTGTGACCCTTATCTGTGCATGTAATTAGTGGGGTCACTGGGAGACTAGGGAAACCACTCTACTATTTATACTTATATTTACATTATATGGCTTATTTACAACATTATCAAACATAACTAAGAGAAAACAAAAACGTTATTTTGTGGGCCTTAATCAATGATTTCATCCTATGGGTTTATTTTTATTAGCATATTTAACAAAAAATTAGCAAACTGATTTTACTAAACATTTACTGAAGGAAAATATGTAGATAAGGCCATTTCTTAGATAATATTCTGATTTTAGTTATGAAAAAGGGTGCATACATAAATTATAGACCTCTGCTACCTATAGTGGCATCAAAATTATGCATTTTGGCATGGAAATATGAGGAAAGTGACAATAAATGAATGTACCAAGTTTTTGGTACACCCTGTGTTCTGGGGACTGTCAGTCAATCTTAGGGCGTACTAAGAAACTGGTCAGTCTCCAACCTGATGAGGACATTGAACCAGCAAGGTCTAACCAAGGATATTCAGAGGGATATTTATAAGGATATTAATACAGATATACGGGATAATAACCCTGAATATATTCACAAAGATATTCATGTTTTTGTTCTTTAAAGCCTAAGCTCTAAATATACAACACAACTAATTTTTCAACATTAACATAGTAATGGCATTTTTATTGCAGTATTGAGAAATTCATAATGATATCCAAGGATATTTTTAAGGAAATTTATAAGGATATTCATAAGGATATCCAACCAGGACACAGTTTCCATAAGGATATTCACTGGGATATTTATAGGGATTTTCATAGGGATATCCAAGACCAGTGAAGTTATTTGTCCATTATACTATGCTGCAAAGAGCATAGTAACTATTTTTATGAATACAGTAAAACTTAGTTATAACGAATCCCTTGGGACCAGGGAAAAAATTTGTTATAACCAAATTTTGTTATAACCAAGTCTAGCATTTCAATGAGGTTCAGAGCTATCCTTAACCCCCCCCCCCCCCCCCCACCCACCCCTCCCCCCGTGTACAAAAGTAAACAGCCTAGTAAACAGGCAAGGACATTTCTAATGAATTCGTTCTAAAGCATTTTATCACAAATCTTTTTTGCCTATGCAATGGTCTTATGATTGGTGGTACTTTTTTTTACCCCCCCCCCATAACGCTGGGAAGAAGCACTAGGGCCAGGTATGGAGGCAAGGGATTTTTGCCTTTGGTTCCCCAAGTAGGGCCGGGTGAAGAAGCCCTACACCTTCCATAGTCGCCCATCACATCCCACAGTCGCCTAACACCTCTCACAGCCGCACAGAGGGCCAGAGAGGTCGGTCTTAGAAGCCCTGCATCTCCCACAGTCGCCCTGCACCTCCCACAGTCGCCCTGCACCTCCCGCAGTCGCCCAACACCTCTCACAGTCGCCCAACACCTCTCACAGCCGCACAGAGGGTGGGGGAGACTGGTTACAGAAGCCCTGCATCTCCCACTGTCGCCAACCACCTCCCACAGGCGCCCAGAGTAGGGACATCTCTAGTGTAGGGACATCTTCCTAGTGTAGGGACATCTCCCTAGTGTATGGGGCATCTTCCTAATGTAGCGACATCTCCCTAGTGTATGGGGCATATACCTAGTGTAGGGACATCTCTCTAGTGTAGGGACATCTTCCTAGTGTAGGGACATCTCTCTAATCTAAGGACATTATTGGATATACAAGGATATCCAACCCGGGAACAGATTCCACAAGGATAATCACAAGGACATTCATAAGGATATCCAACCAGGAAGCAGTTTCCCCAAGGATATTGATAAGCATATTTAAAGGATATTTATAAGGATATCTGACCAGAAAACTGTTCCCACAAGGATATTCACAAAGACATGTAAAAGGATATACATAAGGATATTCATCCAGGAAGCAGTCTGAAGAAAAACGATGCTGCAAAGGCCATAGTTATCCTGTTGATAAATAATGACCACTCCCACTATACTTGACCTCTTCGCCTTTGTGAGTGTGCCAACCAAAGAGGCTCAAAGTCATGCATGCATCCGGTGCTGACATACCTTTAGTGTACTCCCATGGGATGCATGAACTCAGTATAGATTAGAGTATCAAACCAGGAACCCAATGCAGGATATTCAAGGGGATATCCAGCAGGAATATTGAGGATAATATGATCACGCATATTCACATGAATACCCAACCAGCCTATGAATTTCTTATGCCATTACTGTATTTTCCGTAATAAAAACTCTTATATTTTTTGAAATATAAGATTATCTATGCTTAAGTACTAGAATGACCGTATTCAATGCCATCCATTGAAGTCATAATCAATGGGCTAAGAAAAGATTGTCCCTTTTCTTTATTAAATGACTTCAAATAAAAGAATTAAACATAAATGGCAGCTACATTAATACCACTCTGATGTATTTCACTCATGGGGGCTAAGGCGCATCCCTTTCAGCCTGTGGCTTTGTGGGATACTGCCCCAGCCCCCACTCATGAAATACAGCAGAGACGGTATCAATGGGCGTTGGCATTTGTCTGTTCATTATGTTGGTAGCATTTTGGTACTCAATAGTCTCAGTCTAAAAGAAAACCATAAAAATGTAACTTTTTCAGTTTAAAAAATAGCCCCAAAGGGAGGGGGGGCTTATTATGAAGAGGGTGCATATTACATTGAATATGGTAACCTTTCACCATGTCAAAAAGAATATCCATACAGATATTCAGACAGTGCCAATATAAGCACCAGTATACATCAAAATATCCACCCAGTAAGGATATCCATGAGGAAATACAGCAGAATATCGTTGAAAAGACCAGGACCAGGATAATGCATCAATGCATCTTGCCCTTGGTCATCATGACGCATGAATGCAGCCCTGTCGAGTAATTTGCCAGGGTTTCATTCAAGCATCATGCTGATCATATGGGGTTGGGACACTCCCAAAGAGTCAGCATGATGCAGCAATGCAAATTGGATGAGTTACTTATCTGGACTGCATTGGTGCATCATGACAACACATATCAGCTTTTAGTGACTTGCCATCCATAAAGTGTTGCCTAAAGGGTTTACCAAAATACCTTCAGGCAATGATATCCATTAGGAAGTATGGCAGAATAACCTGGAAAATATCAACAAGGATATTCACAAGGATATCCACCAAGGAACTTAATTACTATCCCCTCTAATCCTTTAAGGATTTCAAAAAACCACAACACCTTGCCCCTTTGATCTAAGAATGGTCCAGTCTGTGGTCAGCAAACCAGGGTTCCAAACCATTATTAACATGGAGCTACATGCCAATTATTAATATTCTAACCATTTAGGGAGGGCAGCTCACTAAAAAGCAATATTTGATGTCAAAATGCACAAATACAGCCCAGATGAATAGATAATTTCTCCATTTTTGTGTAAATACAAGGAACAGGTATATAAACAAGGGTTCCCATCCATCATTAACACAGAGCTTCCTACCAATGACTAATACTTCTAACCATTCAGGGATGGTATCTTATTAAAAAAGATGTATCAGCCTCACTCATGCATCATATCGAACTGTAACATTGGCATAGCAACCCAGGAAAGCGACCAAGGATATTCACCAGGATATCCAGCAGAAACATCCATCAGGAAATATAGCAGAATATCTGAGAAACATCAAGGATTTCACATAATTTTCCTACCAGGAAATACATTTCTTTTGCCTTCAACCCTTTAAGATTTGCATATCTTGCAAATGATAAAATCTTGCAATAATGGGGAGGGGGCTTGCTGTGATACATCAAGCCTTCATGAGTGTATCAACCAGGGTTAAATTGATGCATATGTGTAGTGCTGCCTTTTTTACTCCCACAACAACACAAGAACAAAGTCCTATACAGCCATTAAAGGGACAATCTCATCACTCACAGTTAACAACGTAGTAGACTAGAACAGTACGAGAATTGTCATTGGGATACGCTTTAACATCTAAGGGCATCATAGTGCTTTAACCATGGGTATGCCCTCACCATGTAAACAACACAATGGGTATGCCCTTACCATGTAAACATCACTTTGGGTATGCCCTCACCATGTCTACACCACTATGGGTATACCCTCACAATGTCTACATCACTATGGGTATGCCCTCACCATGTCTACATCACTATTGGTATGCCCTCACCATGTCTACATCACTATTGGTATGCCCTCACCATGTCTACATCACTATTGGTATGCCCTCACCATGTCTACATCACTATGGGTATACCCTCACAATGTCTACATCACTATGGGTATGCCCTCACCATGTCTACATCACTATTGGTATGCCCTCACCATGTCTACATCACTATTGGTATGCCCTCACCATGTCTACATCACTATTGGTATGCCCTCACCATGTCTACATCACTATTGGTATGCCCTCACCATGTCTACATCACTATTGGTATCCCCTCACCATGTCTACACCACTATGGGTATTCCCTCACCATGTCTACACCACTATGGGTATTCCCTCACCATGTCTACATCACTATGGGTATGCCCTCACAATGTCTACACCACTATGGGTATGCCCTCACCATGTCTACATCACTATTGGTATGCCCTCACCATGTCTACACCACTATTTGTATGCCCTCACAATGTCTACACCACTATGGGTATGCCCTCACAATGTCTACACCACTATGGATATGCCCTCACCATGTCTACACCACTATGGGTATGCCTTCACCATGTCTACATCACTATGGGTATGCCCTCACCATGTCTACACCACTATGGGAATGCCCTCACCATGTCTACACCACTATGGGTACGCCCTCACCATGTCTACATCACTATGGGTATGCCCTCACCATGTCTACATCACTATGGGTATGCCCTCACTATCAATGCCCTCACCCTGTCTACATTACTATGGGAATATGTTCCAAAAAGTGTCATCATTTACAAGGGTCCCCAACCATTTTTAACACAGAGCTGCATGTCAATGATTGACATTTTTCTACGGTAAATAAAGGTTGAGTATAAGCATAAGTATAAGCAGCCAGCAAGGGGTATCCATTAGCAAGTATAGCAGAATATCCTGAAAAATATCAGCAAGGATATTCACCAGGATATCCACTTACTCATTTTGTTGTCATGATGCGTGGTTGCAGGGCTCATGAATACCCTGCTGGATATCCTGGTGAATATCCATCAGTATGATTGGATAAACACATGTGGCAGCTTCAATGCATCAGTCCACTAGCATAGCAGCTGATGACGATAGAAGGTGGTTACCGCTCGAACATAAAGTGAGTGATACTTTCAATGAACAATGCCGAGATGAAAGCCAGCTCAAATGATTTTGTGGTTTGGTGATACACATGGTATCATGTATGTTTGGAATGTGGTAAATGCTTAACGATAAGGGCCTCACCATGTCTACACCACTATGAGTATGCCCTCATCATGTCCACACCACTATGGGTATGCCCTCACCATATCTACATCACTATGGGTATGCCCTCACCATGTTTACATCACTATGGGAATGCCCTCACCATGTCCACACCACTATGGGAATGCCCTCACCATGTCTACACCACTATGGGTATGCCCTCACCATGTCTACATCACTATGGGAATGCCCTCACCATGTCTACATGGAATGAATGAATGGATGATAATTATATTTGATGACAAATAATGGTTAGGATATCAAAATTGAATATCCACAAGGATGTCCAACTTAGAGAGTTGCTAGCATAAGCACCAGTATACATCATAATGACAAGTCAGGTTAATGAACCTAGATATTCACCAGGATATCCATTTACCCGGGGCTTGTTGTGGAATACCAATGTGGCGTCTAGGTGTATCTGACACTAACCTGGGGCTTGTTGTAGAATACCAATGTGGCGTCTGGGTGTGTCTGACACTAACCCGGGGCTTGTTGTAGAATACCAACGTGGTGTCCAGGTGTGTCTGACACTTACTTGGGGCTTGTTGTAGAATACCAACGTGGTGTCCAGGTGTGTCTGACACTTACTTGGGGCTTGTTCTATTGGTGAGTGTTAGTGCACTTTGGTATGAATATTTATGGTAATGATACTCAATGCATTCAACTTTTAGTTTTAAAATATATTTTATTCACGCTAGTCATATGAACAATCATGATTTCTAGTAAATTTGCTAAATACCGCCTCCCAGCCCTCCTCCTTTATATAAATAGAACTACAGATTTAATTCATCATAAACCCTTACTACTTCACATTTGTATTCTATTAATATCATTAAACCAGGAAGTCTCTATAAGTAACAGAATTGACCAGTAACATTTCAGCCTTATCCCTTAAAACCTGTCTAATACTGCAAAAACTTCATAGATGAATAAGAATAAAGTATAATTAATGTGTCACTTGGTAAAACTATATGACCTTATTTAGCATGTCAACTTCTGCTACTCAATATGCTGTTCATTGAAATATACAGTTTGGTAAATCCCCATGCCCAAAGCACACCTTCTCACGGTTGCAATTATTGCGCTGCTGGTTCACATGTCTAGGTTCATTGGATAAATGGGACAGTTGTATACACTTTTTTGTGTGACACAAATGAGACATTTGGTGTTGATCTTTTTCAGTCTTTCCAGCCAGAACATACACTAATCTATGAACTGGCTGATATCCCTCGCCCCAACCCTCAACTGTTAGTTTTAAGCGGCTGTAACCACGGGAAAATCCGCCATGCCAAAAAAGGCATCCGGTATCATCATCATGAGCGCTGTACTCTTTTATCCGATTCACAATCGTCTCTCTGTACTGATCTGTCATCAGTTGCACTACTTCCGTACTCATGTCCCCTATTGGTTTGTACTGCACCTATAAATGAACCAAAGAATTTATAAGTATTTTGCTTTAGCAACCTGGGGGTGAGATGTTGAGTGTTAAAAATAATGTTTGATTGGTTGCCTGCTAGTCCTGCATTGACCTTTCTAGAGTTACTGCCTACCGTACTGTCATGATAAACCGCCTGTTTCGAAATAGCGCCGGTCTTGTATAAGCGCCGGGAGTACAGGGGTGTTGAAATATTCCTTAAGCCCTGAAATAGGATCTCCAATAAGTGCCTATCTTGGATTTAATGGCCCCTCCAAATTGAAGAGCGCCCCGGCGCTAAATTGCGACGGTACTGTACACTTGAAGTAGTATGTGCCTGTATGTGTCAATTCATTGAGAGAGCTAGGTTAACTTATTGCAAGGTCAGGTGAAAGTTTTCCCTCCGAAAAGAATATCCATGGATACTTCAACACCCAGAGATATCAGCCTGTCTCCTAAGACTATCTATGTCAGTGTCGGATATTGCATTGAATCCTGACTTCTTAAGTCTGATGTCCATATGACACACCCAACCAGGCACATCCTATCCACACCAAAATGTGTACAGGTATGCCGATAGGACCTAGCTACCTCTTTGACACTTCACCATGGTATTGTGTCCTTGCCTAACCCCAGGCCACACCATTCTCAAAGCATATTCTCCCTGACTTTTAAGCTGACATATTTCATTCATCATAGTTACTTTTAATATCATATTCATAGGGGGAGATCATACAGGTATTTACCATTGAATTGCATTGTATTTGATATCTGTTCTACTACAATTATTTCATACTAGTGTCATATTGAAGGCCAAAAATATGATAGATTTTTTCCATTGCTAGCACTTCTAGATTTCTCCTGTTGTTGCTAGCAACCCACCTGCAAAAGTAAGTATTGATTACCCCTTTTCTTTAAAATGCTATTTGAATTTGTGAATCAGTTAATGAAGAGAGAAATCACAACATTAGGGCTGCTATAGATATTGATTTATGTAAGTTTGGGGAGAAGATGGTAACAACTTGGTAACAAGTACATGTATACTTCCATCTAGTCTCTAACTGTTCCTGTCAAGCATCTCAAGTCTGTTTTAAACGGGTAGGCAGGTACCAGGGATGAGCTAATGCTGTTTTATGTATGAGGGAACAATGGGAGAGACCTTGTGTGTGTTCCGATTGCAGTAAACAATCGAATTATTTAGTTAGCCCAAGTTGTGGGTGTTCAGACCTAAAAATTGGTATGTTTTAACCGACCACTACCCATACTTATCATGGTTATAGATTATATGTTACTATTTCCAAGATATAAACCATCAAATAGCCTGAAAAGATCCATATAATATAATCCAACATAGATCTGTTTCTTACCATAAATGATTTGGTACCAAAGAGATTCCTAGATTGTAGATGAAAATATGGTATGACAGGAGTTATTATACTTCTACTTTTAGCCTTATGTAGATCTTACATCTTCATAACCTCTGACTTATAGATCATAAGTAATCATTAGGACTTTAAAATCTGTCATACTTACAAGTTGAAGGAAGACAGCCGGTAAGAGATAGGAAGACAGTTGGTCAGCTTTTGGAGTTGTGCCTTGCTGTCTTGTTTTTCCTTTTCCTCGTTCAGCTCTCACCATGGACAAACATCAGACACTGTAGACAATGAGTATGGAATCATTTATAATGCTTGTCATCCCAAATCAAAGAATGATTCTAGAATTAGACCTTGATCGCGCCTTTAGTCAGCACTAACTCCAATAAAAAATAATAAAGTGTCTCTCTAAGGGATGGGCGTAATACAAGTAGCTTTTAGTCAGCAATGTAGCCTAAATACAAATATAGCTAGATAAGCTAATGACACACAATGCCCCCCTAAGGGAAGAAAGCCCATGAGTGGTCTGACAATGGAAAAGCATTTACTCAGATTATTACATAGGACGTAACAAATTGATATATGCTTCAATTCATTCAATGTCTAATGAGACATTAATACTAAAACTCACTGGTATGTTTTCCAAGAGTACCAATGTGTAATTTTTAACTCTCTTACATTGTATGGGACTCAGCATACCAACCTGGTATCTGGGACATCATCTGGGACAAGTTTAAGCATACCAAGTTCAACCATCACAATATCAATACACATACATCCAAACAGAATAGGGCTGTGTCTCATTAGATCGGGCCAACGTGAAGGTCTTTGACCGGGTGCCATATTTGATCTCCTGACAGAAAATGGTTTGTTTAGGGCACATTAAGTTATATGAGGAGGTATAACCACCTCCATTCTCTTCCCTTTATCCCTGACATATCAAAGAAGACTTTTTTTTTCTTTTAAATCTTCTTTTTTTATGGTGGCCGGTCAAAGATGGCACACAGTCAAAGATGGCACCCGGTTAAAGCCATAGAGATATCATATTGGAGTATCGGGAATTGAGGCTCCAGGCACTTTCTCGTTTTGACCCAGCAGAAGCTAATCCTGCTGCCATAACCCTAACACAAAGTTACAAGCTGCATCACCAAGGAGACCGATAATTTATTTTATTAGCAACTGTCCCCCATGTTCCATTATGCACCATTCTCCCCTATCTAGAAAGGTCAATGCAGGTCTATCAGGCAATCAACCAAACATAAGTTTTGACACCCAACATCTACCCTCCCCCAGGTTGCTAAAGCAAAATGCTTATAGCTTCCTTGGTTGAATATCATTGAAAATATTCTCAAGAATACCCTCTTTTTTTTTTATTGATTTATCTTTTATTCTATGTTACCTTACATGTGAGGCCTATATGTTAAAGAAGTTGACTTTTCTTGCAAGACAAGTCTTAAACATACACTGTAAATACTTTACCAGTCTTATCCTTCATCCTTGAGACAGAATAATAATGAAGGGCTGCTTTTAAGGCCTAATGAGTCTATCAACCCCATATACTCAAAAACATCTCAAACATGGGATGCATGGATGCATCATGACAACAAAAAGCCAGCCATCAACCCATTAACTGTTTAAGGACAGCATATTGCTAAAAGGCATCATTTGGCATTTGTCACTTCAGGGAAGTAACTATCTGGTGCTGCATGGGAGCATAATGCAAACGCTTTCTGAGTGTATCAACCCTCACCCGCATCACTCTGGCCTAGGTCATGATGCATTAATGCAGTATGAGCCCTGGTTCATTTGCTTAATTACTGGTACCCTTAACTGTTTGAGGAAAAATAATGCTTGCAGAATTCCTATATATATTTCATCTTGGGTGCCAAGGTAGGTCAGTATATCCAGCAGAATATCCAAACTGAATATGTCCACAAGGATATCCAACCAGGATAGTGGTGCAAGCACCAGTATACATCATAATAATGAGCCAGATAAACAAAGCTGGATATTCACCAGGGTACCCAGCAGAAAATATCATCCAGGATTTTCACATTATTATCCAACCATGACTTCAAGTTTTTGCTCATTTAACCCTTTAAGCATTGAATTATACATCAAGACTTTATGTTTAAGAAGCTCCAATGTAATGCCAAATATTCTCACGAACATATATTCAAGAGAAAATGTCCTCAGGGATGTATACGCACAAGGATATGCGATCAGGATATTACTTACTATTGCCTTAAACCCTTGAAGACCTTGTGTTCATTTGTTGTCATGAGTGCATCAACCCTATCTGCTAAAAAACATGCATGTATGCAAAACTTCATGAATACATCTCAAAGGGATGCATGGATGCATCATGACAAAAATAAAAGAAGTCATTAAACCTTTTAGAGCAGCATAGTGGTTAAACTGTTAAAGGATAGCATGTCCTTAAAATGCAACATTTGTCATCATGATGCACTACAGCAGGCCTTGAGCTGCTGGCTGGCACTGCATTGGTGCATCAAGCTGATCATCGTTGTATGCATCATGCAGACATAGAGCATGATGCAATATAGCATAATACACCTTTTTAAGGGTTAGTGTACTTAATTACTGGTACCTTAACCTCTGGGTTGTGGCATAGTGCCTCAAGAATTCTGATTCATTTCTTTATCATGAGGCTCCACTGAAGCATAAATGTTGGCCAGAATATTCAACCAGAATACCTAGCCAAGACACTGGCCAGAATAAGCACCAGTGTACAGCAAAATATCAAGCCGGGAAATCAGGCCCTGATATTCACCAGGATATCTAGCAGGAATATGCATGAGAAGGGCATACACTCCCCTTCCCCCTTGTGAGCGGTGACAGTTTTTAACCCCCCCCCCCTCTGCCCCTGGCTACCCTATTGTGCATTGACTATAGTCATTACCCCGGCAGGGCGAGGATCAACTATAGTAAACCCTTACCCTAAGGGGAAATTCCTGGTAAAATCTATTCCTCATAGCTAGCCATTACAACGTTAGGCTGTTCTTAAAGGGTTTGTCAAGTGTTTCTTTCCCTAGATGATCTGATACCAGAAACCTCCCACATTGTAGCTGAGTTTTTATGACTAGATCTTAAGCCCAGATGTTACATCTTTAAAACCTCTGGCAATCACATCATAAATAATCATGTGGACCTTAAAATGTGAACATACTTACAAGTTAAAGGAAGATGTGTCAGCGATAAAAAGACTGTGGGTCAGGTTTTTCTCGCTCAGCTTGCACCACGCTAAAACACCAGTTACTGTAGAAAATGAGAATAGAATACAGATATTACAGATATCAGCATTCTTAGATTTTATTGCACTTTTCATGCCACATATTTTATTGAAACACTAATTACAAACGTCTTGTTACAGCATTAGTATATTATGCCCTTGGTGATTATGATGCATTATTGGGGCCATGGTAATAACTCACCAGGGTTGCATTTATGTAGATTATCCGGGATAATATAGATGAGGTTATTCACAATGATATTGATTACTATCACCTTTAACCATTTTATTGTTGCAAAATCCAGACATTATGTTCATTTGTTCTTAATGAGTATATCAACCCCATGGGATCTAAACCCCATGTGCTCAGGACATGCATATATCTGTGATACTGAAATTTGCAATAATGACAACTGTTCAGACAATGACAATTCAAGGGCAGCATATTACTTTGACCATCTAAGGAAGCTGTGACGCTAAAAAGCTATATTTGTTGTTGTGATGCAACAATGCAGCTTAGGAAGTAATTATCTATTGATGCTTTGGTGCATCATGCTGCCCTTTTGGGAGTGAATCAACCTCACTCATGCATCATTCCAATAGAGGGCATAATGCATAAATGCACTATGCAGATCATGACGGGTTATTGAGCTCAATTACTGGTACCCTTAATCCTTTAAGGGTGGCATAATGCATGAAGAATTCTTATTCATTTGTCATCATGGGTCTATTCATAAGGTTATCCATCAGGATATCAAACCAGGAAATAGTTTCCACAAAAGAAATTCAAAAGGATATTTAAAAGGATATTTATGTGGATATCCAGGGTAATACCCACAAGGATATTCACTATGATACTTAAAAGGATATTCATGAGGATATCCAGGGTAATGATACTTAAAAGGATATTCATGAGGATATCCAGAGTAATACCCACAAGGATATTCACAATGATACTTAAAAGTATATTCATGAGGATATCCAGGGTAATGATACTTAAAAGGATATTCATGAGGATATCCAGAGTAATACCCACAAGGATATTTACTATGTTATGGGGCCATCCATTAATTACATGTGCACATTTTGATCCAAGTATAAAGCCCCTTTATGCGGGTGTCAAGCGCAGGAGCTAGTTCCCCAGCGCCCTACCGCCTGACGTTGGTAGTGCGCGTCCCCTAACTGCGCTGTTGGCGCAATTCTACCTCACCAAATTTTTCTGTAAGGACGTGTATCGCGGAACTCCGCACCACCGGCACCCTTTACCAAGGGGGAATGTCAAAGTTGAGTTACTGTTCAGCCCGTGGTTTATCCCACAGCCTGCCTATAAACGTGGAGTGTGTTCCATCAAGGAGGGACCCAACCAGGGTCACCAGGCAGTACTCAAGCACTATGGAGATAGAATCGGAGGCGGTCAAGGTGGCGCTCGTCAAGACCTAGCTCTCCCAGGAGGAGAGTGACCTGGTGGAGAAGCTGAAAAAGCTCCGGCAGGAGAAGAATAAAATCCACCTAAAACGGAGGATCGCCAAGATGGAGGAGGAGCTGCAATCCGGGGAGACGCCGCCTGACGAGACGCCAGGGGGAAGCAGGAAACCCGAAGGGCGACGCAGCCAAAGCAAGGAGCGCCATGGACAACGCAGCAGGTTGGGGTCCCGCCAGCCGCCGGGAGGACGCAGCAGCAGGTCCCGGGAGAGGGACCGCCGGGGACGGAGGACCAGATCGCGCTCCCGATCCGGGGAGAGGCAAGACGGGAGTAAGTACCCTCTCAGGAGATACATTCGGAATAAAGAGCGCAAGGATATACGTTATGACGAGCTCATTGAGGCCATGATTACATGGGCCTATGACCAGTCGGGCTGGGAGGTGAGAGACTACCGCCGCTATTTAGGTCACTGCATGTTTGTAGCGCAGAAGGCCCGCTCTAGGACATACCAAGACAAGGCCATGGTCAATTACGACGCCGCCATCAGAGCCCTAGTAGAGGAATGGGGCCTGGAGGAGTTCCAGAAGGGCAACCACCACTGTGTCATGGATCATTTCACCTACGAGAATACACGCCAAGCCCAGGCGCAGAGGGCAGCGGCCCCAGCGGCGGGCGGCGGAGGCCGCCAGAAGCACCCCAACCCCCTGGGCGGGGGGGGGGGGCGGGGGGATGTGGAGCGTGCCGCTCGTACAACTACTCCCAGGGTGGCTGCGCTAACAGGGCATGTAAGTTCGCTCACAAGTGTGACAAGTGCGGAAGCCCCGGCCACAGGGAGCCGGACTGTTATGACCACCAGGGGGGTAGGAGCTACCCTCTGCAACAACAAGCTGTCAAAAAGGATTGACTCCCAGCCCCCCTACCGGGGAGGGGAGGATTACGCCATGCCCACGGACTGTGATTTAGTAACCGAGACACCATTTGTTGTTTGTGTTGTCTCAAATAGTGCCAATAAGGTTGAATGTGTTTCAGGTGGGGGTGTTCCCAATAATAGTGTTAATAATAATGATAGTACCCTCGTCGGAGACGCCAACCTAGACGTGTGTATGGATCCTGGTGTTGTGGGAAGTGTTGTTAACCATGTAGGGCACTGGGAGGCAGTCTACCGACCCAGTGACCCAGCAGTGTGTACCCAGCAGTGGATATGGGTCAAGAGGCGGCTGGTTGTGCAAAATGTATTAGCATGAAGGAGAGATGTCAAGGCGCAGGATGGATGTGTGTCAGGAATGTGAGTGACGCCCCACTCCCCCTCAAGGTCTCAGCTGTTAATAACATTTCAAACCAACCCCAATATGTCAGCTTCAGCATGTATGAAGCATGTGTAAAAGGCACCTGCGCCTGCACCCATGAAGTGGGTGGCACCCCAGCAGGACTACACCCATGCAGGATGATTGCAGAAATGTTCTGTAGAGGCGAGGTAGATGAGGATTGGTCTTATATCATGCACGGAGTAATCTTTGGCTTTAAGTCATAAATAAAGACTGCCCAGCGAGCTACCAGAAGTGCAACTACAGCTTAGTACTGGACCCGGAGGTTCACGGTATAATGACAGAAAAAATCTCAAAAGAGATAAACACTGGTGCACTAACCATAGTATCCTCCCCACCCCAAAGCATTCATGCATATGGGGCCATACCCAAAGAGGGCGGCGGTGTAAAAGCAATTGTAGACTGCAGTGCCAGGGGAGAGGCTAGTGTCAATCAGCATACGGACCAGGTGTGTACCAAATTCAAATATAATTCGGTGGACACAGTCACTGAATTACTCCAGCGAGATGGCTGGACCGCCACAGTGGACATCTCAGACGCGTTCCGCCAGGTGTCTATAGACACGGATAGTAGTAGTAGTAGTAGTAGTAGGCCTGAGTTGGGAGTTTGACTCAGGCACAAAACTACTGCGGGACAATAGACTGAGTATGGGTCTGGCCAGCGCCCCATATGCCTTCTCTAAGATATCAGACTACATTGTACGAGCAGCTTACAGGAGGGGGGCGTGTCCAATGGTCAATTACCTAGACGACTACTGCATAGTAGCAACAACGGAGGAGGAGTGCAGAAGGTCCCAGAGTATCCTGATATCCACACTCAGGAGTGTGGGATTCAACATCAGTTTCAAAAAACTCACCTTCCCCGCCAGGAATTCAAGATTCCTCGGCATAGACATTGACAGCGTGTCCATGACTCTCTCCCTCCCAGACGACAAACTGGAAAAGCTAAGATCGTCCCTGGAGGAAGTAGTTAGAAAGAAAAAAAGTATGCAAGAAGCAGCTAGAGAAGACAGCGGGCTACCTAGCCCACGCCAGCAAAGTGGTAAGAGGGGGTAGGGTGTTCTGCAGACACATATATGACACCATAAACATCCTCAGGAAGTGCCACTTCAAAGTAAAGGTGGCGGGCGAGCTCAAAAAGGACATAGACTGGTGGATTGAGTTTGCCGCGCAATTTAATGGAGTAGCAGCCGTACTAGGCTCCAACGCCGCCATGATCTCCACCTACAGTGACTCCTCAACGTCATGGGGTTATGGGGTCACACACGGGAACGACTGGCTCGCCGCCCCCTGGAGGAAACCTGAGAAGGAAGACCAAGAACCTGTGATCGTGATTCCCGACCACCACCTGGGGGAGGTACCATCCATCCCGCCCGAGGACGACAACATAAATGTGTTGGAGCTGTGGCCCATCCTGGTGGCTATCAGGAAGTGGGGCCATCTATGGGAGGATGTCAGCATCTGCATGGTGTCAGATAACACCCAGGTGGTGGAGGCACTCAGGAATGGGAAAAGCAAAAACAAAGCCTCCATGCCATGGATTAGATCCATATTCTGGGAGGCAGTACAGAGGAATCTGGATATAAAATCTGTCTATATAAGGAGCGAGGATAACGTCCTTTGTGATGCACTCAGCCGCCTCTCTAACCCAGATTCTGCCGCCAGGATTGCCCAGGCAGATAAGGAGGGAGTCTTATGCTGCTCACACTTATTCTCTTTGCAGGCTGGAGGAAGCTCAACCGAGACTGTAAGGACCTAATGAGGAAGTCCTACTGGAGAAGTACAGGAAATTCTGTTTAGAATTCCAGGACTACATAGACCCTATACCATCTCACAAGATCTTTGAAATATTCCTCCATAAAAGGCTATGTTAGCGCCTTATCCATGTATCTCAAATCAGCAGGGCTGGTAGGGGTGGATTATGAAGACTATAAAGTGAGGGCCGCCATGAAGGGAGCCAAAAGAACCCTTGGTGACGCGGTGAAGCAAGCTGCCCCTATCCTGCCCCACCACATCATAGCCCTGCAAAACCATCTCACACCCAGTCCAGGACATGTATCATTCATGGCTGCCCTCATTCTATCATTTAGGGCGCTGCTGAGGAAGCAGCAGGTGACTAACTCCGAAGCTATGTCTTAAAAATACTGGTATCCAGGGTGAAAGACAAGAGATTGTGTGCCGTGTCATGGCATTCATGGCATTCAGCAAATGCCAGCAGGGGAGGATTCAGCCCTCTTCCTCATTCCCGGCCCTGGAGGGCCAGAGCCTACCCCATATAAGGTTTATCACACTACACTCAAGATCATGTGCGCTAGAGCGCAGCTGAACCCCAATGAATTCTCCAGCCATTCCATGAGAGCGGAGGGGGGGGGGGGGCTACCTACCTGTCTATGATAGGGGCCTCCGTCGAGGAAATAAAGACCAGGGGGGACTGGTCAAGTGACTGTTATTTAAGGTACCTCAGGACGCCACTAGACGTCCGCATCCAGCAAGACCTCAGGGTCGCCACAATATTATCTAATGCAGTGGGGTAAAACATTAAACTCTCCAATGCCATACATTACCCCAACACTGCCTTGACTATCCATTCATATATATATTAACGTACCCCGCTTAGATTGACTCGGAGTATAAAGCCCCTTTATGCGGCTGTCAAGCGCGGGAGCTAGTTCCCCCGCGCCCAACCAGGTGACGTTGGTGGTGCGCGTCCCCTAACTGCGCTGTTGGCGCCATTCTACCTCACCAAATTTTGCTTTATTAATTTGTTGGTATGGGATGTTATTCAATTCACTGTCAATTTTCATCAATTATCAATTCTTCGTATTACTTATGTTCATCAGTAATAAATGGGTAGGGACTGATTATCCCTCCAGTGTGGTAGGACAATGCCATACATTACCCCAACACTGCCTTGACTATCCATTCATATATATATTAACGTACCCCGCTTAGATTGACCCAAAAATAGATCCCCCAACAAACTTGTTTCACCATGTATGCATTTGGACTACCCCCTCTCCCATGCGTACATATGCATTTCACTTTGAGCCCCCCCCCCCCCTCCACTGAGAAAATAAAGGGATGTTATCAAATTTACTGAGAAACATTTACCTCTTTTGGGGCGATCTGTCTCTTTAAGGGGATGGGACTTTCTTACTAGAGTAACTTTGTCCTGACCATCGCCACTACTAATAAGAAGTATGCCAAGTTACCTCACCCCAAAATCATGTTAGTATGATTTCTTGACCCAAAAATCGTAACGATGAAAGATAATTTTAGAATAGCGTTTATACATGTTTATTCCACAGGTTTCTCCTATAAATACTGTGTAGTAAAGTTTTCATGCATCATGCGGTTTCAACAGCTCTCATGCAAGTGCCCTTTAAAGGGCATAGCACATTAAAGTGCTATGCAGCTCTTACAAAGTTTAATGCTATTCCTGGTCATAATATATAGGCATAATAGGGTCTCAAAATCGCACCCCAGTAATAAGCTTAAAGCAACCTGCCCCCCCCCCCTAACATGTTATTGAGAAGTACCCCCTATGCCCAACTCTGGCAAAGTCTAACCAAGGATATTCACAGGGATATTTATAAGGATATCTAACCAGCAAAGTTTACCCAAGGATATTCAATGGGATATCAAAAAGGATATTTATGAGGATATCCAAAATCAGCAAAGTTTCCCCAAACATATTCACAATGATATTCATAAGGATATCCATGAGGACATCCAACCAGCAAGGTCTAACCAAGGATATTTACAGGGATATTTATAAGGATATTAATAAGGATATACAGGATAATAACCCTGATGATATTCACAAAGATATTCATAATGACATCCAACAAGCAAGGTTTCCAGAAGGACATCCACAAGAGTATTCATAAGGATATTCATAAGGATATCCAAACAACAAAGTCTACCCAAGGATATTTACAAGGAAATTTATAAAGATATTCATAAGGATATCCAACCAGGAAACAGTTTCCACAAGGATATTCACTGGGATATTCATAAGGATTTTCATAGGGATATCCAAGACCAGTAAAGTTATTTGCCCATTATACTATGCTGCAAAGAGCGTAGTAACTATTTTGATGAATCATAACAACCCCCAATTATGACCCCTCCCTCAAGACTACTTCACCTCATGACTTGACTATTACAAGTTTACTTATTAGTATTCTATAAATAAGTATATGTTCCTGGTTGGATATACATGGTTATTTAGGAGGATATTCACAAGGATATTCAACCAGGGAACAGTTTCCATAAGGATAATCGAAAGGATATTCATAAAGATATCCAACCAGGGGGCCATTTCACCACATAATATGGACCCCCCGTATAACTCATATGGGGGGTCCGTATGTGACATATGGCGTTTTTCCATTTCACCACATAATATGTGGAGATCCGTATTCAAATGTGGGGGGTCCGTATTCAAATGTGGCGTTTTCCCATTTCACCACATAATGTGGAGATCAAAAAATCTGTATATGGTCCGTATATTTCCCCTTGAATGTGGCAGGTCTAGGGGCAGCATATATTGAGAAAATGGAGGAAAAAGGGCCGTATGTAGGGCCGTATGTAGTAAAAGGGGTCCGCATGTTGGTTTTGATCTTGAGGACATGTCAGAGAATGGAGTCTAGTGACAGATGGTAGGGGAGGGGACAGGGGAGGTCGGGGAGGGGACAGGGGAGGTCGGGAAAAGGAGTGGGGAGGTCGGATAATGGAGTGGGGAGGTCTGGGATTCGAGTGGGGAGGTCGGATAATGGAGTGGAGAGGTCTGGGATTGGAGTGGGGAGGTCGGATAATGGAGTGGGGAGGTCTGGGATTGGAGTGGGGAGGTCGGATAATGGAGTGGGGAGGTCTGTGATTGGAGTGGCCCAGTAGGCACAGAACATTGAATCAACATTGATAAATGGTTGTTACTGTTGATTCAATGTTGATACATTGTCGATTCAATGTTGGAATTTTGTGCCCACTGGGGGGGAGGACAGGGAATGGAGTGGGGAGGTCGGGGTATAGACAGGGACAAAAAGGGACAGTGGACAACACCTAACTGTATATTACCTTAATAAAAATGTATTTAAAAAAAAGAAAGAATGGGTACAAATTCATGTTGTATAGGCTTACCACTAGTTACAATGCAACAAAGATAACTTGTAAGGTAGGTAATACAAGAGAGGTTTCTCCCCTGTGTGGATCCATGTTGGTATCAGGGTGTGTGTGAGTTGAATGGTGAAGTCATGACTATAAAAAAGTGTATTACCCATCCTCCCCTCACCCTGTCCCCTCCCCAACCTGCCCTGTCCCCTCCCCGACCTGCCCTGTCCCCTCCCCAACCCCGACCTGCCCTGTCCCCTCCCCGACCTGCCCTGTCCCCTCCCCCTCCCCGACCTGCCCTGTCCCCTCCCCGACCTCCCCTGTTCCCTCCCCGACCTCCCCTGTTCCCTCCCCGACCTCCCCTGTTCCCTCCCCGACCTGCCCTGTCCCCTCCCCAACCTGCCCTGTCCCCTCCCCGACCTGCCCTGTCCCCTCCATGACCTCTCCTGTCCCCTCCCCGACCTCCCCTGTCCCCTCCCTGACCTCTGCTGTCCCCTCCCCGACCTCCCCTGTCCCCTCCCCGACCTCCCCTGTCCCTTCCCCGACCTTTAACTATGTTCACTGCATCAACTGATGTGTATTCAGAGTGGGGAGTGACTCTCGGCTGGCAGTGAGTTTATCTGACACTATAGTGTCAGCATCTTGAAAATAGCTAAAATCGATTTATTCTCATAACCTAAATCAACATCAAGTACATGAGCTGCTAAAATCAGTTCTAGTTGGAGGATTTAAAAAATTCAAAAGCCATTTTAAAGCTTTGGATGAGCAGCTCGCAGTCAGCTATTAGCTCATAGTGCAGCGATAAGCGTACACGCTCTTCGGGCGATATTCGGGAAGTTTATGATATTCTTTGTGTTTGTCACATCTACGTTATTTCACAACACTAGTGACGTTCTCACCTCTCCCTTACACAATTACATTTACTTCATTTGCACTCACCTTGTCAAAATCCGAGGATATGGCCTTAATAACTTAGTAAGCCAACTTGAATGGGAGCAGTGACCAGTTGAAAAGAGGTCAAGGCATAAAAGGAAGTAGAAGACACTGCTGCCCCCTTGTGTTAGTTCCATGAACTAACTGTGGCCCCCTATCATCAAAGAAAGGCATGTAGCACCATGCCTGAAAACCTTGCTATTTCAGGTGTGGTCACTATTCATAGACACTACACCTCCAATAGTTAAACTTTAGTTACCCAAACCTTTCAATAGGTCTCCTAATAGAAGGTTTGGTATAACCATTGCTCCCAAAGGCTGTAATGTATTTATTAAAAAAGATAGCAGGCTGTATTGACCTAAGTGAAAGATAGCAGGCTGTATTGACCTAAGTGATACCTTTAACATCCCTTGCTCCTGGCGCCATCTAGTGCAATACTCCAAAACCCTTAGGTCTTCAGTAGTATTATGTGTAGTGCAAACATTGTATAGGTCAAGTAAATGTGTGTAATTTTGATAATTACCCCTTGTGCAAACCCCTGTAAATGTAAGTAATTTTGATTCTTATATATTGTGAGAAATCTAGGTAGATTCAATAATTAAAACCCTAGGAATTCCTACCATCGGGCACAAAAAAGTGTTTGTCGCATTGAGAACACATGTAAGGTTTCTTACCTGTGTGATTCAGTATGTGCCTTTTAAGGTTACCTCTCTGTGTAAACTGTTTGTCGCATTAAGAACACACGTAAGGTTTCTCCCCTGTGTGATTCAGTATGTGCCTTTTAAAGCTACCTCTTTGTGTAAACTGTTTGTCACATTAAGAACACACGTAAGGTTTCTCCCCTGTGTGATTCAGTATGTGCCTTTTAAAGTTACCTATTTGTGTAAACTGTTTGTCACATTGAGAACACATGTAAGGTTTCTCCCCTGTGTGATTCAGTATGTGCCTTTTAAAGTAACCTCTCTGTGTAAACTGTTTGTCACATTAAGAACTCATGTAAGGTTTCTCCCCTGTGTGATTCAGTTTGTGCCTTTTTAAGGAGAGAAATGCCATGTGTGTCCACTTTATAAAAATACTTCCCATGGACATCCAATCAGAACACACTTTAGAAATATTGAAAATATGGATTTAAAAAAATAAAATGAAATAAAAGATGAAAATAAATATTATTCCATTGCAGACAATTTTAAAATAATTTTGTCATCTATCACGCCTATACATTCCACATCCTACCTAGGCTGTGAGTGCTCAGATTCTCTTTGAGCTCTCCATTCACTGACACTGTAGCCACAGTGTGGTCAGAGATAGGCTTACTGTCACTATAGTGTCAGCATCACAACACCTTTAAATTCTTATAAAGTCTGATACCTCCATATATTATCCAACATCATCTAAAGGACCTAGCTCTGCTTCTAATTGGAATATTTACAATTGCCAAAAAAGTACAGATAGCTGTTGTTATGGGGAGTACTCTCCTTGTGTCAGCTAACGCACAGCGTGAGCGATAATAAGAGTTCCGCGCGCATCTCGAGCAGTTGCAATATGCTCACTTCCCCTACATATAGCCAAGATTCATACTTTTATAAATCTTCTATCAAACTTCTCACACCAATATTTCAAATTAACATGTACTTACTCCTGATAAAGCAGTGGAAATGATCTTAATAAGCCAACTTGAATGGGAGCAGTGACCAGTTGAAAAGAGGTCAAGGCATAAAAGGAAGTAGAAGACACTGCTGCCCCCTTGTGTTAGTTTCATTAACCAACTGTGGCCCCCTATCATCAATGAAAGGCATCTGGCACCATGTCTGAAAACCTTGCTATTTCAGTTGTGGTCACTTTTCATAGACACTACACCTCCAAAAGTTAAACTTTAGTTACCTAAACCTTTCAACAGGTCTCCTAATAATAGGTAATGTATAACCATTGCTTCCAAAGGCTGTAATATATTTATTAAAAAAAGATAGCAGGCTGTATTGACCTAAGTGATACCTTTAACTTACATCCCTTGCTCCTGGCGCCATCTAGTGCAATACTCCAAAACCCTTAGGTCTTCAGTAGTATTATGTGTAGTAAAGTAGATTTCCTGACCCAAATATCGTAACAATGAAAAAAAATTTAGAATAGCGTTTATACATGTTCATCCCACAGGTTTCTCCTATAAATACTGTGTAGTAAAGTTTTCATGCATCATGCCGTTTCAACAGCTCTCATGCCAGTGCCCTTTAAAGTAGGGTGGACACTTAGATTTTACCTAACAACACCATGGATTCGTGTATTTTGCAAATCAAAGCTGAGAGGGTGAGGATTCCAGATCTATTTTTTTCATATTTCTATCATAAGCGGTTCAAATTATATGACAATTTGAATATTTAGAAATTTACCAAAGTACCTGTCGGGTTCTGCGTGCTTATACATTTAATGCGGGGGCCGGGGCCCAAACAGATACAGATATTCAGAAAATTTGATTATACCCATACTTATATGTATTAAATGAAAGCTTAGACACCCAGGAATGCATATCTATAATTTAATGCCCAATAGCAGTCTAAATTACATGCTCGCCATGTGTTAACTGAGTCTATACATGTTGAGCCTATCTCTGAATGTGTGCCAATTGTTGTTCAATTGTTGTCCGATTAATTGACATGATTATATTTGTTTGTGTATCACTGTTGCGACACATTAAGCCCTAATGCAGAGCCTAATTTTTGTGTTACCTTTGACTACTAACACATAAGTGTGTTACCGGTTTTTGGGCACCTGTGGTGACAGACACATGTATTCATGGCCCCTGTGATTTACTCGGTTTGTAAAAGTTGATTACATTGGAAAGTTGACGAGTAATTGTCTAATTTGTGAATGTTATTTTGTTGTCAAATAGCCAGAGGTAGTATTTCCACACTGTCTCTGTGTCTGTGTGACTAACGTGCTTATAGTTTCTGCACGTATCAGTTAATCCCCATCCATGGGTGGACTGTGGACTGTAGATTTAGGTGCAAATTTAAATTTGAATATTGAATTTGAATGTGGATTTGAATTTGTATCTCTTTGCATGGTTGCCCGGGGCATTATCATTATTGTTTTTTCTCGTGTGACGCGCCAGCATTACTATTCATATAAACTCAACTAAAATTGTCTGAGTTTACTGGTAATAGGCCTACAGTTGTTTTTACTAGACTGTTAAGCACTAAAAGCTGTGGACCCAGTGCCTCGCAGCCCCTGTGTCTTAACTTGGAACAAGGGGGAAATCGTCTATTATTATTTCTAAAAAGTACATCATCCGCAGCACAAAAACCTAGCCTACTTTATGGCTACTCTCTATAGTTTATAAGTTTTTTTCTCTCTGTCTGCACTGCCTTATGTAGTTGGTTGGTGTAACACTAGATGCACTGATCGACTTGGCGAACTAGAGTAACACCCGCTACCGTTATTCTGTATCATGGCCCTATAATTTCTAGCGCCATGGTAATTAAAGCACCTTTTGTATATATGTTATCGGTTTTGGTTTTGATGAATACACATGGGTCGAGAGGGGACAGGTGGAGCGTCAGATTGTACATGAATGTATAGGAGTTTTGATAGTGTTAAAAGGGATAAAGGGTTAAAGGTTATGTCCATGAATGTCCAAAGCCTTAAAGATAAACATAATTACCTTAAAGTTGCCCTGACTGGCTTAGATTATATAGGTGTAACTGAAACTTGGCTTAAAGAACCCATACCTAGTACCTATATTGATATACCGGGGTATACAATCTTTAGAAGTGACCGTGTCATAGGTCGCCGCGGTGGCGCTGCATGCTATGTTAATAATCAATATGCCTTGTACACTGAGGTGTGTGAGGATTTCTCACTAGTCAGTGCTGATCTAGAATGTATATGTCTACTAACAAAATTTCCCGGACAGAAATATAGATATATTTTTGTAGTTTATAGGCCGCCTAATGGAAATGTTAAGGAATGTTATAAACATCTTAGTGACTGCTTGCGCCAGCAGGAGGTGACAGGGAGGGAAGTTTGGGTAATGGGAGATTTCAATGTTAATGCTAGGAGCCGTAATTGCATTAAGTTTAGAAGAATGTCTGCGTTTTTAAGACGCTCAAGATTAGTTTTATTAAAAACGGGGCCAACCTATTACCACCGACACGGCACATCTGTGCTGGACCATATATATACTAATTGTAAACACATTTCCTCAAGTGGTCTGATTAATGAATTAATAGGTGATCATGTCCCTGTGTTCGCCATTAAAAAGCAGGCAAAATTGGTTAAAAATGTGACTAGAACAATCACTGGTCGGTCATACAAAAACTATGACCAACATGCGCTAAGACTCCATTTCGCTGACGTGGACTGGGAGCCACTGTTATCTTGTAATAACCTTAAACATAATTATGACTTTCTGGTCAATGCTATGAGAGGGTATTTAGACTTAGTTCACCCAATTAAAACCTTCAAAATTCGTCCTGAAGATCCATTTTTTGATCATGAAGTGGTGAACTTAACTCGTTTGAAAAGAATCTCCTTTAGGAAGTCTCGCAAGGGGGATCCAGCTAGGAGTTTTGAAAACAACCTATTAGCAAAGAGATATGAGGGAAGAATTAAAGCCATTTTACGCTTGAAAAAGAGAGCCCTAATTGTGGATAACTTAGAGAAATTTAGAGATGACCCAAGAAAATTCTGGCAAGTTATTAATAGTGTGTGGAGGGGGGTAAGGGTTAACCCCACCATGCGCCTCAAACGTGATGATGGTGGGTGGATTGAGCATGATAATACTTCTGAGTACATCAATAACTATTATTCTAATATTGGCGAAAGCCTTGCTGCTAAGTTTCAAGGTATTGAAAATAACCTTGGTCTTATTCCCCAGGCTGATACTAATTTTGACCTGAGCAATTGTGAATTGGATTTTACTAAAACCCTATGTTCTAATATTAAGACGGGTAAGAGCTCTGGAATTGATGGTGTGAGGTCTGGTATTGTGAAGGACGTTCTCGGTGCTAGACCTGATATCCTGTGTCATATCCTTAACAATTCCATGTCTGGCTCTTGCCTACCGCCGGAGCTGAAAAATGGCTGTATTATCCCATTACCTAAACCCGGTGCACCGAGTGACGTCTCTAACTGGCGACCTATTTGCCTCCTTGATATTTTTAGTAAGTTAATAGAGAAGTGTGTACACAAACAACTTGTAAGTTATATGCTGGGGAACAATCTTATTGATAGTCGCCAATATGGTTTTTTGCCAGGGAGATCCACAGTTGATGCCACCTATGCACTGGTTCAAAGTCTGTTTGAGGCTAGGAATAGGAGTGAGGTGTCTGCTGTGGTATTCCTGGACTTCGATACCGTTAATCATTCTATACTACTTAGGAAGCTAGCTAAATATGGTTGCAGTGATAGTTCTGTTGCTTGGTTCCGCGACTACTTGGTCGGCAGGACTCAGTCAACCCTTGCCAATAATATCAGGTCTAGTGAAACTTACATTAACTGCGGTGTTCCGCAAGGCTCTGTGCTAGGGCCACTCCTTTTTATAATTTATATCAACGATGTTATTTCAATATTGCATAACTGTTCTCATTTTCTCTATGCTGATGATCTTGCGATTGTTGTACATGGCAAATCTATTGATGTACTTAAGCAGTTACTGCAATCTGATCTTGATGAACTTGGTACCTGGTGTGAATGTAATATGCTAACTGTAAATACCAAGAAAACCCAAGTACTCTGGTGTTATAACATAAGATCACCCCCTGACTTGTCTAACTGTGATGTCTTTTTATGTAACAACTCACTCAAAAGGGTTGGTGAGTTCAATTATCTTGGTGTCGTGATTGATTCTGACTTGAGCTTAAAATCCCAATGTAAAAAGTTAAGATCTATGTCGTACTCTAGATATTATCAACTCTGTAATATTAAAACCAATATTGATACTGAACTATCGCTGCAAATTTATAAAACAATGATATTACCTATTTTCGATTACTGTGATTTCATCACTGACAGTGGCCCTGTGGCACTTGTCAGAAGGCTTCAGGTAGTCCAAAATAAATGTCTGCGCCTAAGCCTGGGCATCAGGGACCCTCGAGACATTTCCCTGAATGATCTCCATGAAGACTGTGGGGTCGAGCGCCTTGAGCTTAGAAGAAATAAACATTTACTGTCTCTGATGTTTAGAATCTCAAGGTTAGCCGATAATGTAGTTAAACCTGTAAGGTTACTTCGGAATAATGCCTTAATTAAATTAAAAGTGAGTAGGCCCATCCTTGAATCCTACAGAAGCAGTCCTCTGTATAGAGGAATGCTTCTTTGGACAGATTTACCAGCTGAGCACCAACACTCTACCACTTTATTGGCATTTAAGAGTAGACTGTGATTAAATTTGACTGTGATATAGTTAACTGCAAATACAATATGAATTGAGTCAGTTTTGCTATTTATTCTAAACTACCTTTGATACCCCTGATACCTACGCACCTGCGTTTAGCTAGTGTCAGCTGTCTAAGTCTATACCCATAAACAACTGATTGTACCTATCTATTTTGACACCGGGTCTACCTACCCTGAATGCTATCGAATGTGTTTAATGGTCTGTATCATGGAAAGTACTTGCATTTTATCAATTTTTCGCTCGTGGAAACCACTTATTCATTTCTCTTTACTCTACGTGAGCGACCTACACTGTGCTATTTTCATGTTATAAACCCTTGCCGTATGTTAAACCTGATTTGTATCAACTGACTGCATAATGAAAAGCATCTTATGTCATGATTTGTGGTCAATAAAAATTTCAAACTTCAAACTTCAACTTCATTGCTACATGATGATGACAAATGTCATCTTTCAGTGACATGTCGTCCTCAAAGGGTTAAACGGTTAATGAAAAGGGGAGCATAGGAGCCACACCCTAACCTGTCACTAATGGGACCTTGGAGCCTTGGATATGTTATATCATTCATCTTTATTGGAAATATCTACTTGTGTAAAGAGTTGACAGCTGCTGTACTTGTCATTAACCTTTTAACCCTATAAGAGCAGCATGGTGCTAAAATATAACACTTGTTGTCGAATGGCAAGAAGATCAAGAAGAGCCCTAATCTGTATTGAAATATCTGCGATCCTACATATTGTTAATCAAGGTGGCAAAGTACGGACCTGCCACCTGGCGTGTTAATCAAATGTCCCTGCATGTGCAAATATTGTGACGTCACAAGTTGTGGCCGCTATCATGTCAGAAGATGTCTTCTTGTCTCTCTCTGGATAGATTCAACCTAATCCATTGAATATCTACAAGCTACAGGGGCGGCGGAACCATTTGAAAGTTGGGGGGGCAAAGGTATGACAATATTTCTGGTGGGGGGGGGGATGAAATCGATATGATTTTGGGCTGCAAAGACAAAATATGGGGGGTAACCGAATGTTGCAAGCGCAGCGCAGCAAATTGGCAAGCGAAGCGCAGCGACCAGACTAGGGGGGTCTGGGGGCATGCCCCCCCAGGAAATTTTGTGTTTCTATGGGTGAAATGGTGCATTCTGGTGCATTTTTAGAGCTGTCAGGGATAGGATTTCCCCCTTTACTTTTTCAGGGTTTTCCCATTTTCAATGGAGAAAATATGTGCCCCTCCCCCCTTGCCGGGGTAGCTAAATAGAACGTTTTCCTGAAGCCTCATACTTTATACTTGATCACCTTATGAAATGCTTCTATATTTCCTCAGATGTATATTGTGAGAAACACCCCTATTATGAGAACACAATCATGTATTGGGGGGGCAAGAACATAGTCTTGCCCCCCCAATACAAAAGTTGGGGGGGGGGCATCTGCCCCCCCTGCCCCCCCGGTTCCGCCGCCCCTGAGCTAAACGGGAACGCCCACTGGTAAAATGGTTTGTCGTCTAATCATGTCAGTTTTGCCTGTTCTCAGATAGATGACAACTTCTGAAGGCTATTAGCTGCTAAAACTAAAGTAAGACTCCTACTTTAGGGTATATGTGCATAAGGCCACTCCAAAAAAAGAAACTTGTTTCTCACCATCAAGCCATGGGAAATGTGATGAGGGCGCTGTTTTCTGTCTCTCATTTGTTCTTCGCATCTCTTTTACCCCCAATTCCACCACCTTTTTCTGTTGCTGAAAAAAGGTGAGCGCTCCCTAGAAATGTTTTTTGCTCACTTTGAATTCACTTCTCTTAAAGCAAATCAAAACTAGCCAAGTGATTATCATGCTCATAGATTCTACCTAGTTAGGTGTGTACTGTATGTAAATTAATTGTGATGAAACATCATGTATAATTATGTTATAGCAGCACAACAAAGACAGATTGGAGTAATACATTTTACTAACAATGTATAAACACACACTCATAACTACTGCAATTATGCCAACCTCAGTTGGATTAGTTATCTAGGATATAAGCTTCTGCCACAGGCACTTTGGTGAATATAACTTTGGGAACATACAAGTAAACCACTCCAGATTTCCAATTGCCATGCCGCTTTATTTCCCCTCAGATATACCGAGGCCAGCACAGGCATGCGCAGATGATCTGTGTGGAGAATGACGAGAGATAGCCTTGGCAAAAGGTAGCCCGGGAGCAGTAGCTACTGCCCTGATAAACATATTTGTACCACTTGCCGTGTATGGCTTTATCGTGTTAGGATACAAGAAGTATGAGTCTTGGTGTGACAACGTGAGATTGAGAACCTCTTCATATGACCTCACTGGGCAGCACTGGCCAGGAATAAATATACAATGTGTAAATTTTCTCAACAGTTTAGTTAATAGTGAAATGTGCAGTTCACTTGTTCAATCGCAGAGGTAGGTTTGATGGAAGAGGCACGTGTTAGTGGTCCCAACACTACATTCCTTATGACACAGGTAGGTTCAATTTTGCCACTCTTTGGCTTTCCCAGGTCATGGAATACCTATATCCCATTGTGATTGGCTGAGAGGAAATGCAGGTCAATTTGTTTTTCCTCTTTTACTTTAAATTTGCACCATTTCTTTCTTTTTTCCCCACGCTGAGTCATTTAAAAAATGATGCCCCTCACTCGAAGAACCTCAAATGGCAATACAAAACAGCAAGGAGAAATATCTTTGCAATTGCAGAGGTAGTTAAACTGAGGTCATTTCAGGTAAAACTGAAATAATTAGGAGACAAACTCAATTCTTCGTGATATAGCTGAATGGCAATTAGTGATGATTGTACCTTACTCAATGAAACCTGAACAATGACAAGTACAGCCAATTACATTAATTGAATAGAGGGTGTGGCTTCTAATCAGTTAATCAAGTTTTACCTTTACGTAAATATATCTGTGAACAACTCAAACCAAATCAAATTAGGCCGGCCATGATACAATTGCTTGGGGACAAAAATCCTTTTTGAATTATCTATCTCGCCACCCTGATCAACATTATATCATATCCTTACAGTTACACACACTGTAAATAATAGATACTGTTTACCTACACCAACCGGCAACAAAAGTACCCAACTCTTTACAGTGTACCTGAACTTGGAACACATATGCTCAGTTCTAGTGCCATGGTGACCAGAGCCTGAAAGTGTCCACTCATTTAGAGGCAGTCAAAGCATGATCTCCTGTCTTGATTTGAGAGTCTGGGAGGTGGAGATGTTGGTGTGAGTAAGTGCTTTATACACTGGTATTCTGACCTTAGTCAGCACTGTATCACTATAGTGATCAATCAGTAAATGTTAAACCCCCTATACGACCAGGCGGTTAGTCTTTCCATTAAGATCTGTGAGAATAAGACTAAGTTTTTCTGAGTAAAGCATTAGTCATATTTTGTTTTGCCTCTGTCAATTTCGAATATCAGTTGGTCAGTACTAACCAATGTCCCTATGGCTAACCTGGGGTAGCCACTACAGACTAAAGCCTGGAGAATTTAGATTGTCAGTGTTGGTATACCTAGAGAGTGTGTTGATGCTGAGTGGTCCTACAGTGTTGTTTCTATTGTGGGAAGAGCGTTGGACATCCCAGGTAACTCATACAGTCCCACTGTCAATTCCCTGCTTGGTTCCAGGGTCCTGGAAGTGGAGGTAACTATAGTACCCGCAGTAGCTGTAGTAGTGGCAGTTTTAGCGGTAATTGCAGCATAAGTAGTAGCGGTAGTAGTAGTAGCAGTAGTAGTAGTAGCAGTAGTAGTAGTAGGATCAGTAGCAGTAGCAGCAGCAGCAGCTGTAGTAGCAACAGCAGCCGTAGTAGCAGCAGCAGCAGCAGTAGCAGCAGCAGTAGCAGCAGTAGCAGCAGCAGTAGCAGAAATAGTAGCAGCAGCAGCATTAGTAGTAGCAACAGCAGCAGGAGTAGCAGCAATAGTAGCAGCAGCATAAGTAGTAGCAACAGCAGTAGCAGCAGCAGCAGGAGTAGCAGCAATAGTAGCAGTAGCAACAGCAGTAGTAGTAGCAGCAGTAGCAGCTGTATTAGCAGCAGCAGCCGTAGTAGCAGCAGCAGTAGCAGTAGCAACAGCAGTAGTAGCAGCATCAGCAGCTGCAGTACCAGTAGCAGCAATACCAGCAGTAGCAGTACCAGTAGTAGCAGCAGCAGCAGTAAAAGCAGTAAATGTGCTTGACAACTCACGCCTTGGTTCTAGAGATGTAGAAGTTGAGGCTCTTATTTCACCAGGCCCCGTAGTGACAGCTTGAAGGTGAACGTGCCGGGACACAGTGTGGAGGTGTCCTACACGACTCTGTGTACGCTGGTAGCAGCAGGGCAGGAAGAGCTGCTTGAAGGCATTCCTGAATGCTTTGTTCCTCCAGGCGTAGATAGCGGGATTTATCCAATAGTTGACATCAGCCAAACTAACACTGAGTTGGTGCAGGACATGGTGCCAGAACGGGGGAGACTTTGTGATGGACAGAAAGGACACACCCATGGGGGCGTACAGTAGTGTGAATACACCAAACACCAGAGCCATCATCTTGGTGATACGCAGGTTTGCATTCTGCTGCTGTTGTTGGGAATGTGAAGCTACGTTCAAACTGCTTGAGTGTAGAATCTTAGCAATGGAGCCATAGATAACAAAAACAGTGATGTTACACAAGCCAAACCAGGTGTAGTTCACTAGAATGGATGATATGGGAAAGGTGTCTGTAAGAGTGCAAGTTCCATCTGGTGGCCATTTTGATGTAACAACGCTGTATACCAGAAAGAAGGCAGCCATGATAATCCAACCTACAAGCACACACAAGATAACTCTCCTAACCTGCCATTTTGAGCTACGGTTCAACTGTACAAGCAGGGAGTTCCTCCTCTCCATTGCGATCATGGCAAAGACCATTAATTGAGCGCACAGTGTGAAGCTCTCAGTGGCTAGACTGATGGTGCAGAGATTCCTGTCATGGGCTCGTGCAGGTAGAGTGTACATAACCAGACCGTGGAGGGTGTCGGTGAGGGCCAGGCTGACCACCAACACGCCCGCCGGGTTACGGAGGCTCTCGTACCTCACCACACAGATGAGGGTCAGCATGTTGAGCACCACAGACACAGAGGACTGGCTCATCCTGAAGTACAGAATGAAGCTGTCAAATGCTGCCCATGCCATGTTTCAATCTCAAAAAGCCTTTGTTTTGTTTCTTCACCCTCTCCCAAGGACACCTAAGGGAGGTTGAGTGGGCTTTTGTGTTAGCGTGTCGAAACTGCCCCCTCCTGCCTGTAAAAGAGAGATACAAACTGATCTCAACCGAGTCTTTTATCTATAGCGTAAAACCTGGCGTATAAGCCTAACTCGCATATTAGCCGCACCCCGAGTTTGGTGCGATCCTATAAGCTGCAGAGGCCATCTGAGAATTGTTAATTTGGTACTGTAATATACTTATAAAAACTCTCGTATAAGCCGCACCCTATATAGGCATGTTTGGTATCAAAGGAAAACTGTCTGATTCGCGTAAAAGCCGCTGCTTGTAAACAAGGTTTTACGGTAGTAGCTCTGAATTTTCACAAAGAAGGAGTAAAATATTTTTTATTGTCTCAGCTTGTCATGCAATAATGTAGGTATTTACCAAAAGATGTAGCTGGTGCCTTTATACTGTATGCTTCCAGAAGGTAGGTGTTTGTGTGTAGTCTCCAGGACTGATGTCTGCTGGTCTCCCCCTGCACTTTATATGGATAATAGGTGTTATTCTAGAAGATGTCCAGTATAGCAAGGGTTCTCTCTATCCTAAAGCATTAATCTCTGTACGTTTCACCCACCAGACAGTCTGCAGGCTCCTGGAAGTTAAAATTAACTATAGTGGCAGCAGCAGCAGCAGCAGCAGAAGCAATAATAGACTGGAGGCAGAATTTCAAATGACATCTAGAAATCACTTTAGAAGGAACGGAATGTTACAGGGTGGCATCCATGCCAGACTTTAAGTATGACCTATACTGATCAGGTTTAGGGTGGATGCCACGCGCAGAAATCATTTTTCTCTGAAATAGGGCCCGATAAAGGCAGCCATTACCGAATATCATGAATTTGGCCATATCTTGGTGAGAAATGATGTTATTGAGTCATTTAAGGTGTCTAAATCCACATTCTCAAGGTCTAGGAATACTATGGAAGCATCCAATTTCCTTTCCCATGCATATCTTGTACCATATTGGAGTAGCCATTACCGAAATTCACGATTTTGGCCATATCTTGGTGAGAAATGATGTTATTGAGTCATTTAAGGTAGGTGTTCACCCTAATTCAGATGAAAACATATTCATGCATTATTTGACATAGATATCTTGGAACTATGTGTAGGTTACATCAATATTATCATAGTTAATGCCTCTTTCAAATTAGTTCCATTTTATAGGGGTTTGATGGTTTTGGAATGTGAATGGAACAAAAACGTTCATTTTTAGCTTCTTTTCACTTAAATTGCATTATGGGATAGAAAATGAATATAACTTTCATCTTTAATGATTGAATAGTGATCTAGGTGTCATTTCCTGGGGCCGTTTTTCTGCTTTTAGTAAAATTCCAATTATTAAGGTCTACAGAGCTGTTCAAAGTTACCTAGTTACCAAAAAGGGGTGATTTTCACCAAAAAACACTGAAAATCACCATTTTTTTGGTAACTATGCAACTTTGAACTGCTCTGTAGACCCTAATAATTGGAATTTTACTAAAACAAGAAAAACGGCCCTAGGAAATCACATCTAGATTGGTATAGAAATAAAAGACCTTGCAATTATCTTGCATTTCTACTCCATAATGCAATTGACCTGAAAAGAAGCTAAAAAAGAATGTTTTTGTTCCATTCACATTCCATAGCTATCAAAACCTTATAAAATGGAGCTAATCTGAAAGATACATTAAAACGGTCAATTTGATGTGTCCTAGACATAGTTCCAACATATCTGGGGCAAATAATTCATAAATGTGTTTTCCTCTGAATCAGGGTGAACACCCACCTTAAGGTGTCTAAATCCACATTCCCAGGGTCTAGGAATACCATGGGAGCATCAGATTTCCTTTTCCATTCATATCTTGTACCATATTGGGGTAGCCATTACCGAAATTCACGATTTTGGCCATATCTTGGTGAGAAATGATGTTATTGAGTCGTTTAAGCTGTCATAATCCACATTTTCAGGGTCTAGGAATACTATGGGAGTATCAGATTTCATTTCCCATACACATCTTCTACTCTGTTGGGGTAGCCATTACCACAATTCACAGTTTATGCTGTATTATTGCAAATATTAAAGTGGCTAAACCCACATTTTCAAGGTATGAGAACACAGTGGTGGCATCCGACCTTGCCTTAGGCTTAACAATAACAAAATGTTACAAAGCTGTTTCATATTTGAAGTGTTTCATCACATAAAATACCCTGGGTAGCACAGATTTTCAGTTCATAATGGTATCCACCTAGCTATGGCATCTGAGTGAGTCATAGAAAGGATATTGAGAGCTTACAAGTTATAAGCCCATACAGGCTTAGGCCTTGAAAGTCAGGGATACATTAAAATAGAATGCATAAACATATAATTATGTGTAATATGAAACTTGCAAATTGTTCATTACCATCCACCAATTGTTATGTATCTAGGCTGTAGATCTTATTGGTGTAGTTGTTATATTCTCAGGTGAGTGTATCTGGGTATAGAAATAGATGGGCATAGACTGAGTCTAATCTTTACAATAATTCTATGTGCAAGTTATCTAAAAGTTTGTGAACAGAAATATATGGAAGGAGTGTTCACTGTGTACAACCAGACTATGTACTTTGGTACACAACCTCTAGGATTGGTTTCTCTTATTGCTGTATCTCATCTTTGCATCATTGTGTATTAAACTCATCTTTATATCATCCTACTATGAGATATTAAATTGGTGTACTATAATTTGATGGTATCATCATTTATTGCCATAATTACCAATTTTATGCCACTTGGCGAGGTTTGGGGTACCAGCCCTTGATACAACATATCCATTATTACTAGAATCATGGTCAGTTAACTAATGTCCTCTTGGCTATTTCAGTATAGAATGAGTAAGAATATTTTCCAAATTTGACAAAGTGAGGGCTAACTGCATGTAGTTAGCTGTGAGGGTAAGAGTTTTTGCAAAAACTTTTACTAGGGGTGAGGCTTTGCTGAATTCTATAATTATGATCACTATAGTGGATCCTCACCTTGCCATGGCATCAACTATAGTTGATATATTTAGATGTCACAGACCCTGACTAAATAGGAATGGAGGAGGGTGATGCAGTGTCTTAGGATGCATTACACCTGACTAATTGCACACTGTTGTATGGGCTTAGAAGCACCCTGCATTTTGACTCCACCTATGCTTCCCTCTTTCATGCTGTGGTATACTCTGGATTCCTATCATGGGCCAACTGAATGTTAAACTATACAAACAAACAAACAACAATCAATTCTTAACAAATACAGTATTTCATCATATGTAGGGAATAGTAGGGAACCATAGAATATTATGGGTACATGTGTATACCTAAAATGGCTGCACCCTATACCCCTAGCTAGAGTGATTGACATTTACAAGATAACCAGCTCTGATCAGTATGAGGTGGATTGGTCATGTGGTTATGACATTGGGATCTCTAGGTAGGAAGCATGAGTTCAATGCCAACATCTGCTGAAACTCTTTTCACCTGGTACCTTTAGGAGCCATTTAAGTATGACATCATCACATTTTTAAGACCCAGCCCTCCTGTATCGTCATTTTACCTTTTATTTTGTGAAATGTTATACTATGGGAACAGCATGCACATGTCATCATTCCCCATATAACCCTGTACCCTTTATTGATGACATTATACTTACACCCTGATAAAACCACAGTTGAAACTGCAGATCTCACAGCATTGAACATATAGCACTCAGACTAGACAGCAGATATATTTATTATGAGTTAGGCCAGTGGAGGGGAGAAGAAAGCTCCTCTGGTACAGAAATTGGATCCACCCGAAAAGTCTGACTTGCCAGACTGCAGTTATTAGTAGACAAAGTAAATGCCATGTCTATCAGCTGCAGTTTAAGTTTTTGAAGGGTGTTTTTTCATGAGGGATGGGGCATTTAAGCTCCTCTACCCAAAACAGATATTCTCGCCCCACATTTCCTATGCCACAGTTTAATTCACCACCAGCAAGAGACCAGCATTAAGAGTTTCCTGATTACATTGAATCATCATGGCACCAATAGATATTTCGTATCATTAATTTTATATACTATTATGTTGTAAATCAGTGGTTTCTGACATGTTCCCTATTTGAAATGAAGGTATAAAGTAGCTTGTAAATTATAGTGATGGTCACAATACTACTTTAATACTAAAACATAGGCCATAGTGCATCCTTATAGGACTAAGCCTTTTTGGCTCTCAATAATATATGGCTAAACTAATTCAGATTCATAAAGAGTCATTACTATATACCTATCTTTACAACAAACAGATAAATCTTCTTAATAATGCAATAGTGTGTCAGGAAAGTCCAGACAGATGCAGTACAATGAGGTCATTGTTAGTCATATGACATGTAATGGGCAACATATGCCTGAGAGAACATAAGTGATGCCACCACTGTGTTCTCATACCCTGGAATGGGGATTTATCCACTTAAATATTTGCAAAGATTGTGAATTTTGGTAATGGTTACCCCAAAAGGGTACAACATATGAATGGCAAAGGAAATCTGATGATCCCATGGTATTCCTTAACCCTGAAAATGTGGATTTAGACAGCTTAAATGACTCAATAACATCATTTCTCACCAAGATATGGCCAAAATCATGAATTTCAGTAATGGCTACCTCAATATGGTACAAGATATGCATGGCAAAAGGAAATTTGATGCTTCCATAGTATTCCTAGACCCTGAGAATTTGGATTTTGACACATTAAATGACTCAATAACATCATTTCTCACCAAGATATGGCCAAAATCGTGAATTTCGGTAATGGCTACTCCAATATGGTACAAGATATGCATGGGAAAGGTAATTGGATGCTTCTATAGTATTCCTAGACCCTAAGAATGTGGATTTAGACACCTTAAATGACTCAATAACATCATTTCTTACCAAGATATGGCCAAATTCATGATATTCGGTAATGGCCGGCTGCCTTTATCGGGCCCTATTTCAGAGAAAAATGATTTCTGCGCGTGGCATCCAGCCTAAACCTGATCAGTACAGGTCATACTAAAAGTCTGGCATGGATGCCACCCTGTAACATTCCGTTCCTCCTAGAGTGACATTTCAAAATTCTGCCTCCACTCTATAAGTGTATTTGTAAACTCCTATCTTGTTCTAGAGACGTATAATTTGAGACTCTTGGTTCACTGGACCCCAAAGTGACATTTTGAAGGTGAACAGTGTTGATTATGGCCTGGGTGAGTTAATGTATCTATACTGTGTTAATCCCTATACGTCTCACCCATCCCACAGTCACCAGGTGAATGTCACATGACTACAGGTGGGTGTCACATGACCAGCCCACGTCTGGTCCTGGTCTCTGACTGGCTGCTGTTGTTACTGCACTCTACAGCAAGATATCTCTGCAACTTGTTACTGTGTTACCAGTATCTCTGCCCCACCTAAGGGAGTGGTCATTTTTTAACAACAAGGGGGGGTCGGTGGATTTAAACGCGAGCGGGTCGAAATATTTTTGGTCCCCCCCACGGGAGGGGTTGAAATTTTTTTGGTCCCCCCTTCAGGCAAGTTGAAATTGAGCGCGGCTGACCTCTTTGAGCGGCCGACCTCTAACGCGCGGGCTTTTTCGCTAAAAAGGGGTGCAATATTTTTTGGTCCCCCCCTCAAGAGGGGTCCAAATTTTTTTGGGCCCCCCCCTTCAAGGGGTCCAAATTCTTTTGGTCCCCCCCCAAATCCACCAACCCCCCCTGTTGTTAAAAAGTGACCACTCCCTAACATGTTTTACCTCAGACCCTGACAGACCATATTTAATTGCACATTGTTGTGCCAAAAACAGGGAGCAGTAATTTTCAAAATTTGGACATAGTCAGAAACAAAATGAAAAGTGTTTTATTGCATACTAGCTGCCACATAAAAATAAACCATGCAAATCACTCAAATTTTATCATAAGAGTACACCTGATTATCAAATATCTAATTACAACCTTGGAACTTCTTTTTTTTTGGTGTAACTGAGGCTGAACCATATTCAGGGAGGACTTTGTGATTGACATAATATCAATATCAACGATTTATGATCAGTGTTGTGTGATTTGTGTGATTAAGAGACTGTTCTTTTTTTTAACAACAAAAAACTGGTTTAATTGGGAGTGGGGGTGAAAAATCTCAACCCCTTTATTGTGAGATTGTAAAAACTTTGATCTGTTTTTTGAGCTAAAAAGGAACAAGTTACTATGGAAGAAAGGGGTACAAAAGCTTGCAAGTTTCAACTCGCTGGAGCGAGGGGTGGGGTGAAAAAACTTTGTGCATCCAATTTTTTGTGTTCAGTTTGTAAGATAAAGGTAGAAGATGACTAGTCTGCACCTCCCCAGTCGTTCCCCAGCGCTACAGAATGAGAATTCCAGCTTTGTGCAGAGCCCGAGTGTGTCAGTAACAGTGTGGGAGAGCGCTTTCATTAGGCCCCCCCAAAAAAAGGTTTGTTTCAGGTCATCCGACCGACCCTATCAAAACAGCGCCGACCCTATGTTTTTTATGCAATTTTGAAGAAATTTCTGTATTTCTATCCTTTTTGGGTCAAGTTTAGGGTCTTTGGAGAGGCTGGCTAGCACTTTCATGTTGAAAAAAAAAATCAAAAAAAAATCCGGCCTACCGACCCTACATTTTCTGCCCATATAACCTGAAACAAACCTCTTTTTTTTGGCCTTACTGCGCTTTAAGCTTAACCTGATTGAGGTGTGACTACTCAATGGTGGCTATCAACTTTGTCATTAGTGATTAACCTAACTAGTCATTTGTTGGCTCCCTATATACCCAACCATAGTAAGTAAATACTGTCAGATTAGTCAATACTGACCACTTTTAGTGGTATATTTTTCATTTCTTTGCCCGGCCTAGTATGCAGTAGTTAATGGTTTACCTTGCTTATCCAGAATGGTCATTTTTGCTATTAAAGGCCCTAGTCATGTTTAGTTTTCCTCAGCACAGCTGGACTAGCATAGATGGGTCAAGGGCCATTTTAGTGAGGGTCAGGCTATGCTGCACCCTCAACAACAGTCTGAACTATCACTAAATTGCTTGAGAGTCTGGCCATGCTGGATCCTCATACCGGAGTCTGACAGTGCTAGACTCCTGCAGGCTAAAAGAGACTCTGCCTATAGTCCAGCATTGCCAGACTCTAGCATGAGAATGCAGCATGGCCAGACTCTCAAGCAATTCTGGGTGAGTAGAGGCCCTAGATGAAGGCCCAGCATAGCCTGACCCTCACTAGAGTGGCCATTGACCCATTTATTATAGCCCAGCAGTGTTTGACTTTAGTATATGAGTGCTTTTGGCGACATTGGCTGACGCTGATATTTGGCTGGGTAATGATGAAGGTAATCAATATAAGAAATGACACAGGATGGTGGTTTAGGCGTGTTTGATATATACAACCAACACAGGCATAACTCAGTCCCCACTTGTAACATGATCAAATAAATAACATATCAGTAATTAGGTAGCCTAAAGAGACAGTACCCTGCTGTGTCCAAAAGCTTTGTGACCAGCAACGGCTTCCCAGTCAGTCCTTTCCTTCCCAGCCACTGGCGCGGGGGTAGGTAGGTTACAGTTCAACCCAGGATATGAGCCACCGGTTCCATTTTATATTCTAGCCCGATAGGCAGCTGTTATCCTAACATTAATGTATGATGACTTCCCTATGACTAACCTGGAGGAGTCACTACTAACTAACCTCTAAAACCTTCAGATTATCAGTGTGGAGGCCACACCCATTGCAGTAAATGATGTGAAGGACCCCCCCCCCCCCAGGGGAGCGCATGCCTAGACCTGATAGCTGACATTTAATTAGCAATACCCAATGAAGGGGGGAGCTTTATTGAGAAAGGTACAATCATTACTAGTTGCCATGCAGCTATTATAGTTTGTCTCCCTCTTGGGGGGGGACCAAAAAATTGCAACACATTGTAGCGAAAAAGCCCGCATGTTACTATAGCTCGAATGGGTTGGCCGTGCTCAATTTCAACTTGCCTGAGGGGGGGACCAAAAAAATTTCGACTCCGATGGGGGGACCAAAAGAATTTCGACCCGCTGGAGCAAAAATCCACCAACCCCCCCCCCCCTTGTTGTTAAAAAATGACCACTCCCTTAGTTACCTGGGATGTCCAACACGCTTCCCACACAATAGGAACAACACTGTAGGACAACTCAGTGTATCTACTACTTAAAGTGTTTATAAGAGTATAATACAATGTTGATCAGGGTGGCGAGATAGATAATTCAAAAAGGAATTTTTCCCCAAGTAATTTGATCACAGACGTCCTAATTTGAATTGAATTGAGTTGTTTACAGATATATTTACATACAGGTAAACCAACTTTATTATATAATTAGAATCTACAGCCTCCTCTCAATTGATACAATTGGCTGCACGTGCCATTTTTTCAGGCTTAATTGAGAAAGGTATAATCATTACTAATTGCCATGCAGCTATTATAGTTTGTCTCCTAGTCATCTTAGTTTTACCTGAAGTGACCTCAGTTTAACTACTTCTGCAATCGAACAGGTGTTAAACTAAATTTGCACATTGCATATTCATCTTGGCCAGTGCTGCCCAGTGAGGGCATATGAAGAGGTTCTCAATCTCACGCTGTCACACCAAGACTCATACTTATTCTTGTACCCTAACACGATAAAGCCATTAATGGGAAGTGGTACAAATATGCTTATCAGGGCAGTAGCTACTGCTCCCGGGCACCCTTTGGCCAAGGCTATCTCTCTTCATTCTCTACACAGATCATCTGTGCTTGCCTGTGCTGGCCTCGGTATACCTGAGGGGAGAAATAAAGCAGCATGAATTATTAATCCAACCGAGGTTTGCGTAATTGTGTTAATTATCAGTGTGTGTTTAAACATAGTTATTGAAATGTTTTACTCCAATCTATTTTTGTTGTAGAATTTTTAAGCATGATAATCATTGGCTAGTTTAAAATTTGCTATAAGAGAAGTGAATTCAAAGTGAGCGAACAATATTTCAAGGAAGTGCTCACGTTTTTTTAGCAACAGGGAATGGTGGTAAAAGAGATGCGAAAAACAAATGAGAGACAGAAAACAGCGCCCTCATCACATTTCCCATGGCTTGATGGTGAGAAACAAGTTCCTTTTGTTTGGAGTGGCCTTATGTACATCTACCCTTAAGTAGGAGTTTTAGTTTAGTTTCAGCAGCTAAAAGCCTTTAGAAGTTGTCATCTATCTGAGAAAAGGCGAAACTGACATGATTAGACAACAAATCATCTTCACAGTGGGCTTCCAGTTCAGATTAGGGCGTTTCCTTGCATCATCAATTATCTTCTTGCCATTTGATGACAAGTGTTATATTTTAGCACCATGCTGCTGTTATAGGGTTAAAAGGTTAATGACAAGTACAGGAGCTGTCAACTCTTTACATAAGTAGATATTTCCAATAAAGGTGAATGAATTACATATCCAAGGTCCCAAGATCCCATAAGTGACAGGTAAGGGTGTGGCTCCTATGCTCCCCTTTTCATTAACGGTTTAACCCTTTAAGGACAACATGTCACTAAAAGATGACATTTCTCATCATGATGCAGCAATGCAGCCCCGAAGGGTAACTCACCCATTAGTGAAAAGATTTTGCAGTCCCTGGTATATATTTCTATGAGGCTCCTTAGAGGGGGTTTGTCATTTCTAATGAACTATGCTGCGTTGCTCAAGGAGGAAAAGAGTTCCATCATAGCTGATTACATAAAACTCCACCATATCAAAAAAAGGAACCGCCCTGCAGTGAAGACCCATTGCGGGCCTGTGTATATATATATGTATGTATGTATGTATATATATATATATATTCGGGGCTGCACGTTCTAAAACTGTATATAACGTTATGCCATACTGAAGAGCCATAGAGAAATGTTAAATAATGTTACAAAATGTTGTAAACGTTTTTTGTTCACTGGGTATGCCTTACTTGATTGTTATGCTAGTTATATGTATAACTGGGACTGTATTGAACACTATTGTTGTCATGGTGACAGTTTATGGGTCCCTCATGAGGAGCTCTGTCTTGATGGTCCTGCTGATGGTCCTGGCTATCTTTGACAATCTAACCTTGTGGCTAATTACTCTGATACAAAACCTAGTATATAACCTAATTCCTCTCTCATCATCAATATCGTTTTGCCGTACCATTATATTTGCTCTTTATACTTCTGAAAGCATTTCCACTTGGTTGATTGTGATAATATCAGCTGCACGTGACATTGCTGTTTTGTTGCCACTAAAAGTACACATTTACTGCACAAAGAGAAAAATACTTACAACCATTTCATTGCTATTTCTTCTGATGGTTATATATTCCAATTTTATTTAGTTGCAACATTGAAGTGGAAGATGGGAAAAACACTTGCAACTCATTTGGATCAAGATCTCTAATTGACGTGATTTATTCAATTTTTCATGGATTTGTATACTGCATTATACCTTGTTGTGTTATGGCTACTTTGAGTATACTGACTCTAAAAAGGATACATTCTAACAGAAAGTTCAGATTCCAACATCAGACACCTCACCAAGATAGATCCAGCATTTCAACCATGACCATGTTCAATGTGTGTGCTGTGTTTGCTCTCACAACTCTACCAGCACGATTCCTGCTCATCATACGTACAGTTTTAAAGTACCTTGGGACATATAGCACCAATGCCCACAGCATAATTACTGTCCTCTTCAAACTGGATGATATAAATCACAGCATTAACTTCCTGCTCTACTGTTTGTCTGGGTCTGTGTTCAGGCAGGCATTGGTCCGACTGTTCCAGTCCTGCAGAAGAAGTAAACTGCCTGTACAGCATCATGTAACATGTCATACACTGCAGTCACAAGTGTAACTGATTGAAAGGAAAATACATGTTTTTAAATCCAGTCCAGATACAACACTGTTTATCACAGAAAGATTTCCAGGATAGATTCATTTTTTTATTTATTGCACCTCCTCTGTAGTCCGGGGGACTACACCGGAAGTCCCCAGGACTACACGCTTAATACCTGTAGTTCTAAGGGCCCCTTCTGTAGTCCTGGGAACTACAGAGGAAGTCCCCAGGACTACAAGTTTAATACCTGTAGTCCTAGGGACTTCCTGTGTAGTCCTGGGGACTACAGATTTAGTCCCCGAGACTATGTACCAATATTGTTCAGCACTTTTAGAATTCATTGTCAAGCAGAGGCATGGACCCTTTATGATATGAAAAGGGTACAGTCAGCAGATCTATACTAAGTTTTAGTCCTGGGGACAACAATCATAGTCCTGTGGTGCAGAGGGGCGCTGGGGGGGCATAGGGGCGAGGACGCCCGTGGCAGACGCTTAAATTATGCGCGCGGCGGCGCATAGTCCCGGGGACTACAGTGGCCGCAGCAATCGGTCAGCTGCGCTCTTGCTAGATCTCAAAACTACTGCCTAAATCTAGGAGGGGGAATGCTGTTCAATGCTTTCTCCAAGATTTCAGTACCTTTACTCCTATTGGTTGAAAATTGTTTTGCAACCAAGGCAGCGGCCTCTGATAGGTCAGAGTGCTTTGCCGCTCCCTACCATGCCTAACTGGCTTAGTGTCCCTTAACCTGATTGGTTGAGGAGGCATAGGGCTCCCCCTGTGGGAGGAAGTCCAGTAGCTGTGCTCCCTCCCTCTGCTTCATGCAGGTGGGTGGTTCTAGTCACTCCCTCTAGGTGGCAGATAGGCGCTGTGTGTAGCTTCTAGCTGCTGGTGGGGATGCAGTGTACTAATCGTATCTGCTGTGTACTAGTGTCCAGGAGTTCTTTAGGAGTGTGGGATTTATTGTGGATGGAAGTATAGAGCCTCACTGGCCTATATATTCCTGTTTTGTCCTATAAACAGTCCACTTTGATTCTGTGGTTTTGAACTTACTGTTCTCTTCGAGCATACTTTAGCGATTAACTATATGTTGGCCAAGCATTCAATTCTTAGAGTGCTTCAAATATTCAGGTCCCCTTGGTTTGCTACAGCTCTAGCGTTTAAGGATAGACAATACCCTCTTCTTTCTATGCAGAAATCAGACATTTAAAGATCTATAATTTGTTCAGTTCTCCCTTGAGCCTTACATATTATACACCATAATGACCCTATATCATGCTTCTTTCGATTTTATAAAATTAGAAGGGCCGTTGCCTGGGATGGAATGTGAATGGAACAAAAATGTTCTTTTTTAGTTCTTTTTTCTTTGAACAGCCTTATGGGATGAAATTCCATCAAAATTTACATAACTGACTTTTGGAAGATAATCCAGACATAATTTATTAGGGAACGGTGTCTCCTATTTTTGATATTCCTATTATTAAGGTCTACAGAGATGTTCAAAGTCAGAAAATTGGGAAAAAAAATCGATAAAATTCATAATTTACCATTTTTTCCCTATTCTCTTACTTTGAACACCTGTGTATACCTGAATAAAGAGAATATAAAAATAATGAGACACAATTCTCTAGTAAATCATGTCTAGAATACATTCCATTCACCAGAAATGTTACTTCTGATGATATTCCATCCCTTAGGGCTGTTCAAAGAAAAAATAACTAAAAAAGAATGTTTTTGTTCTATTCACATTCCATCCCTAGCAACGGCCCTTCTAATCCTATGAACTTTAAAGGGACAGTCACAGTCCATCTGACCCCCTACTATCAGCCCAGTTTCAGCCAAGTCTATCCCCAACTGCCAGCCCAGTCAGAGCGCAGCTGATGCCCACCTATCAGTCCAATCAGAGCCAAGTTGATGCCCAGGGATCAGCTCAATCATAGCCCAGTTGATACCCGACCATCAGTCAAGCTGATACTCATCTGTCAGCCCAGTCATGTCCAAGCCGATACCAACCTTTCGGCCTACCTCGGTCACAGTCCATTAGCCCAGTCACAGCCCAGTTGATACCCCTCTGTTTCCTGAGCCGGAGCCCAGCTGATGCCAACCCATCAGCCCAACATAGCCCAGTTGATACCCATCTGTCAGCCCAGTCACAGCCCAGCTGATGCCCAGCCGTCAGCTCAATAATAGCCCGGTTGATACCCGACCATCAGTCAAGCTGATACCCATCTGTCAGCCAAGTCACGGCCAAGCCGACGCCCACCTTTCGGCCTACCCCAGTCACAGCCCGCCTGATGTTATACCATCCGTTGGCTCAGTCAGAGCCCAGCTGGTACCCATTTGTCAGCCTAGTCGCAGCCCAGCTGATGCCCAGCCGTCAGCTCAATAATAGCCCGGTTGATACCCGACCATCAGTCAAGCTGGTACCCATCTGTCAGCCAAGTCACGGCCCAGCTGATGCCCACCTTTTTGCCTACCTCGGTCACGGCCCAGCTGATATTATACCCATCCGTTAGCCCAGTCACAGCCCAGTTGATATGGGGGGAGCGTAAAAAAATGCCAACCCATAAAAACTCTGACCCCTCTTTAGGTGGGGGCATAAAAATGTAAGCCCCTTTTTAGCAAAAAAAGCCAGCGGGTTACTATAGTTTAAAGGGGGGCGAGAAATTCTCGGCGCCTTCGGCGAGGGGGGGAGCACAAAACATTCCACATGCTCTTGAGGGGGGCCTTACACAGTGGTGAATCATAGCTTTAGGTCTCAGCGAAGGAAATCCTTATAATATATACTTTAATATAGTGGAAAACGCAATAAAAGCTACCAGGACATTTACGATTTCTGAAAATTACCCTTGACCTAAAAGATATTTCTTTCCTACAAAACATTTCGAACCAAAATTAGCTACTGACCACGGAAAATTTGAGCATTGGTCTATAGCGTAAAACCACCTCAATTCCACCTGAATTTGCACGAGAAAAATGTAAACTCACTAAGGATCCCCTTTTTATAATTTGATTGAAATTGGCAGACATTCAGAAGGATGTGTACAAGTTTTCATAATATTGGCATCATTTCCAACTTAATTATGGACCATTCAGTGCTCCTGCAGTATTTACTTCTGACCAGAATCGTATATGACTCTCAGTTTTCTGTGGTATTACCCTCAGTGAGACCTTTACACAGGCACCCCGGTACAGGCACCCAGAGATAGAGAGGTAGGCCTATAGCCCCGACACATTCACCACACTCACCGACATAACCAGATCAGCAGGTGAGTCTTGTTAGATAGGGTGGTGCAAAGTAAATTCACACTTCATGTATAATATCTTAATAGCAGGCTTTTGGTAGTACTACGTGGGCTAGCCCTGTTTATACTCATAGTGTAAGTCGTAGTTTTCTAAAGCAGGCAGTGTATCAGAAACCGAAACCAACACCCCCATAGAAAGGGTGCTCCCTAGGTCTATACTCTATTGGTACACAGACTCCTACACAGTACAGAACTCAGCCAGCCTAACTCCTGAAACATCCACTACACTCAGGGACATATTCAGGTTAGAGTTGTTAGATGGATTAATAATCTAATACAGTTTAATAACATGTATGGTGTGATGAGCAGGGTATTGATAGCACCCTGGGAGCTAGCCCTGTCTGCACTCATGGTATACGGAGTAGTTTCCTAAGCAGCCATTTATACCAGTGCACCAGTGTATCAGAAACCGAAACTAGTACCCCACCCCCACAGAAAGAATGCTCCCTATATTTCTACATCTACGCTCACATATATATATATATTTTTTTTTTTCATGAAAACAGCCCTCATCATTCACGGATTCTGTTTCTCCACAAATAGATGGACGTCCGTATATATTTGCGGGGCTTCAACAATTTATCGAATGCGTATTCCACAAATTTGTGGATGTCCGCAAATCCGCAAATTTCATTTTCTAGTACACATACGGACCTCTGCTGAAACTGGCAAAATTAGCAATGGTACTGAACAAATTCGGAAGTTTAAAATCAAGAAATAGTAGGCCCACTAGGATGAGTAGATAAATGACTCATGGTTGTAGCTTGAATCATGATATAAGGCTGTGTCTCACGACCTTGGGCCAATGTTTTTGTCTCTGACCGGGTGCAGCTCTGACCGGGTGCCAGCTCTTACTGGGTGCCAGCTCTGACCGGCCTGAATAAAATTGGGTTATTTAGGGCAGATGTAGATAGAATTTGTCTGAAAAGGTTAAAGGATGTTATAACGCTCTAAACTAGTCATTAGTTGTCCATTTTTATTATCATCTGACCTAAATGACATGTCTTTATTCAGGCCGGTCAGAGCTGGCACCCAGTCAGAGCTGGCACCCAGTCAGAGCTGGCACCCGGTCAGAGACAAAAACATTTCCCCAAGGTCGTGAGACACAGCCATAAGTGCGTGGTCACTATTTAACACTGACTCAGGTTGATGGACTTTTGGGTAAGCGTGTTGAAGATTCCCTACCTTGAGATGCATCAACAACTTTTTGCCCCCCCCCACCTTCACAAGCGTCTGAAGTTTTCCAAACCCCCTTTGACCACTAGAAACGCGATGTTTTTTGCTGAAAGACAGAGTTTCTTTGGCGACCTCCTCTGTCCACATTATTTTGCTCCCCCAAATCCACCTACCCCCATGTGGATAAATAATTACCACCCCCTAAAGTTGGTGTGTCTCAAGGAGCCCAGAGCACAATACTGGTTCTGTAAGTTTCTATTTGTACAATGTATATCCCTTAACCTAATATACAGTGTAGTGGCATAAGTAAGTGCAGGGGTATTAAACAAGTGCAGCAACATATAAGCACCGGGTATTGAAATGGAAATTTAGCTCACTTTTGCATCTTAAAGGTTATTCTACCCTACTCCTAGAGGGTAGGCAATTAGGGCACAACCCATAAAATATAGTTGAGCCTGTATTTTGCTTTCTGAAATCCACCACTCTTCCCCTGTTGTTAAAAAAGCGGCACTCCCTGAGCAAAAGTTATAATAAACTACGGTCTAAATTGCCATGTCTCATCAATATCCTACAAGTTTAACAAAAAGTCTATGCCTAGCTCCAATCTATTACCAGGACAAATCTATGACTGGCATGAAATAAAATGGCTTATTTAGAGTATATATATGTAGACAGAAATGGTCAGAAAAAGTTAATCAATGTTTTAGATTTCATGATACTTACCTCATCTTATTTCAATAAAAAAAAGAAATATAATTCATGCTTGCTGGTCATAGTATGCACACAATTATAGACTTTCAACTTGTATCAATTTGGCCATATATAGTTACACCCCAAAAACTGTTTTTTTCCTGAAAGTTTATGGTCCTTTTTCTTACCTTAACAAAAATCACCTTATTATTGGAAGCATCTTTATTCTACAGCTGTTGGAAAGTGAAAAACCCCAAAAGAACACAACTTTTCTGGGGGCCAACCCATATTGATGTTGTACTTTCACACCCGAACAGAGACATGGAGGAGCAGGACTGGCAGGTGAACAAGACCCAGCAGGAGTGTGGCAAGTACATGCTGGACAACCAGCTCCAAACTGACGTCAACTTCAAGGTCGGCAAGAACCAGCAGGTTATACGCGCCAACAAGGTCGTTCTCAGCATGCGCAGTCCTGTGTTTGACCGGATGTTTAACGGGATGTTCAAGGAAGCGGTACAAGACCCTATTATACCAGACATCACTCCTGATGCCTTTAACATTATCCTAAGGTGTGTATTTCATCAGTGTGTATGTCATCAGTGGATTGTTTGAATTGATCTTAGGGTCACCACTAGGATCCACAAAATGCATTTAACCTTGGGTGTCTCTGTATTTCACCATGCATATCACTAACAATAACTTTTCTGATGCCTGCAGATATATAATTCGCGATATTATAACACTGACCACTTGTACGTAGTATAGAATGAATAACAAATTAGAAACTAAAGCGTGAGTGTCAAATGTTATGGAACTTATACCCGTCAGGCCCTAAGATATAGTCTAGCAATACTTTCAATCAAATGTAAACTTCATTGGGTTATTTGAACTTATACTTTGACATTGCTAATGGCACATGGCTCAGGGGTGTCGGAAGCAACTTGACTTTGGGGGGGGGGGCACGGCCAAACGAAATGAAGTTCAGAAGGGTGCGCGATTCTGCGCATTAAAAGTGACACATAGAAAAAATTAATTTTGGGAACATTTGACACAATTTGGTGCATTTTAAGGTCGATTTTGGGGATATTTCTTTATATAATTAAAGAGTAATGAATATAATTCATTAGCATTTCCAAAATTTTGGGGGGGCCAAAACATACTCTGGCCCCCCCATGTCTAGGATTGGGGGGGGGGGGCATGGCCCCCCTGGCTCCCCCTGTTCCGACACCCCTGATGGCTTCTGTATTTCTCTATACACAGATACTGCTACTACGACTGCCTTGAGGTACCGTATGAAGTGGCTGTATCTACGCTCTACGCAGCCAAGAAGTATATGCTACCCATCCTGGAGAACCATTCACGTAACGTCCTCATCCAGAAACTGTGCGTATCAAACATATGGGAATTATTCGAGCATTCTGTTGATATTGGCGACGAGAAGCTACAAAGTGGATGCAGAAGATACTTCAGTGGTAACATAGCCACTGTGAGGGAGGCCTTGCATGACAGCAACCTCCTCACTGTATCCCATAATGCATTGCTTGCCTTTCTGCGATTAAACGATGTGAGCGGTAATGGGGGATTGACACAAAGTGGATCCCTGAACTATACTCTTGGTATCTGTATTGCAGAGATTGAGCTTTTCCAAGCATGCAATGCTTGGGCGGAGGCAGAATGCCTACGACAGGAGATTGACCCAACTGGTGCCAACAAGAGGACTGTGCTTGGAGAGTGCCTGTCCCTGATACGGTTCCCGACCATGCTGTATGAAGACTTGGTGAATCAGGTGTATCCGGTCGGTATTCTCACCCAGGTGGAAAAGGATAACTTGTGTCAGTACAAGCACAAGACGCCTGACTCTGACTGTCAGGTGGAATTCCCAACAGCTCAGAGGCAATTTCTGACTGGTTTTGTTGATCAACCAGCTGATCTAGTAAATGATCGTCAAGTTCAATTTTCCTACTGCAACCGTGCTAATTTGGTGTCAACTGGCTTTCATGGAGCTGTTAGTACTGTTTGTGTAGAAACAAATGAAAGGATCCTGCTGTCGAAATTGTTGGTGAAATTATATTGTCAACCTAAAGAGGTCACTGTGAAAGATATAACTTCAGACAGATCTGTGTCCATGAAAGCATCAGTTCAGGCTCAGACCTACACATCAGAAGATGGTTCTCAGGTCCATTACTTGGATATAGAACCCCCCATGGTGCTGAATGCAGGTTCTAAGTATTTTGTCACTGTTGGGGCTGACAAAAGTGACACCCAACCTCCAGCCATTGATTGCCCCTCAACAGGGCCTCTGACGAATGTTAAACAAGTAAGCTTATCTCGACCTTCAGGAAACAGTTATACTTTCCTGAAAGCTCTAACATTGTCTTTTGTTTAGATCAGTGCTAGTCATTATTGGTATGCCTGCAAGAGTTGTTAACTTCACAGACCTGAGCAGAGATAAACAAATATTTGATGGAATTACAATACACAAAGTAGGTCCTTTCCTAAAATTGAATCTATTTTAACCTATTCATATTTAACCTTGCTTTAACATTACCATTGGAAGGATGCAGTATGTTATTAACATAGATTCAGTTATTTTCATGTGGCAAACTTATCAAGCACCCTGTATTTTTTCAATATTATTCTCGTGTTTCAAGATATCGAACTTGGCAATGTTTACTTCCTCTCGAACCCTGACTCAATAGAATCACACATCTGCTATGAAAAGATAAAAAGATTTTCAATGATAATTTTGGTCAAACTCCATTTGATATTTTCTTTTCGTGTAATAATCGACATCTCTCTCTGAAAAATTTATTAGGTATAGCATTCCACTATGTAAATTTGCATGTACAATATATCATGTATATCAGCTATATAGTCCACTGCACTATGCAGCAAGGACATATTGTAATGTGCTTGGGAATTACTTGCTGGTCAATGACATCATATTCATTTTGGATTTGTTTGAAAATATTATATTGAGGAGTCACAGATTAGGCTCTTTGAGGCTGAAATATTTTCACAAATAAAGTGATACTTAGATTCGAAGAGGCAAAATACCATTTTGGTGTCATACATCAGCCACATTATGATTTTGCATCATACATTGATCGCTTCCATTTCATTCATATCTGATTCTCATAACATATGTAGTTATCCTATGATGATATATTACTGAATGTACTAAGGATAGTTGATTTTATCATACACATTTACACATAGTTAATGATGTACATGTGCACTCATTAGGACCAATTGCTTTTTAAGGTGTTTTTTCCAGGTAAATGATACCAGCTACAAATGTAAAAGCATCAACCTTGAATGTGTGCATTGCATTGCCTCCACTAGGGCCCCTTTCATGATTTTTTTTGCTTTAGTAATCAATAAGAATTGGTTATGGCGTAACACATTTTGTAACATACTTTCTAAATTGTAGAGTGACCCATTTTTTATACTATATGTTCATTTCAATGATGATTTATGAGATGAGGGCAGTTAAAAGTTGTGTTTACATGTAAGGATGTATGATTGTAAACAATTAAAACAACCTATTTGAAACAATGGGCATAATCTTTATTATCTGTATTTTAAAGGATTTAATATCCTGAATTTCAGTGTATCCCGACTCTAACATATTCCAATGTATATTGCCATCTATTTACCAGTTGGTCTTGATATCGGAAATGATCATTCATGTAATATAATCTTAGCAACCAAGGAGAAATGCAAATATGGCCTCACTCAGCCCAGGTTTAGACCGGGATGCAGTCAAGGCTTATGTAAAGCAAATAAAGAATTTTTAAACTTGTAATTTCTACTATATTGTACTTGCTTGATTAAACCAAAAACATTAAAGGTGTGTCTCAGATAACCCGACCCTACTTGGTAAAACAGGGCGGACCCTAAAAACTTTTATCCAATTTTGAAAAATAGTTCCCCAACATCATCTGCTAGTGACACTAGTGACATGGGTTTCTTCTTAGTGTTCCTTTTTTTTTGGTATGAGAAAGTATAAATATACAATCTCGTTTATTTATACTGTATAGAAAAAGAACTTATACAGCTCGATGAGTATTTCCATACAGTCAGCTTTTCAATGTTACATAATTTCACGTACTATAATTTAATAACAATGATTATTTCACGACGCAATTTACATCAATACACTGTTTGTATTAACCAATTATTGTGAATATATCATGTAAATAATAATAATAATAAACAGTTTGCTCACAAACAAAGTTAAACTAGACCTCTTCTGTCTTTCTTATAACATGTAAAGTATGGTTGGATAGAGGGGGCGGGCACCCCGTGTACCGGTAGTCACCTTACATATGATGCTACTCTTTTACGTCACCGAGATGTTACAATGAACCTATTAGTAGCAATAAACAATTAAATTTTTTAATGTATCACAGTCAATGCTTAAATGTGGACTAGTTTTAACAGTAAAACTTCACATAATCACAATTTATATTAATACGATGGGGGTTGTGGGGTTTGGGGTAGGGGGATCAGAACAAACCAAAGGTGTAATTAGTGCTTCCAAGCCATTTTTTACAATTTAACTTAAAAACCTCGTAGTCCTCAATGGATCTGACCTGTACACTAAGTCCATTCCATAGCATGGCACCTCTATATAACACACTTTTTCTGCACGTTTCATTTTTGGGTTTAACAGTTGTAAAAAGGATAGCGTCATGCGCCCTGGTTCTAACATCTCTATTATTAACAATATCACCATTGGCTTTCTGTTTGAACATAAAATTATACAAGTGCATTTGCCTTCTGGTAACCCTGTCTTTCTGACCCACTTTCTATCTGTGTGTGTCCAGTGTTCACAGGGACACCCAGGGTTAGAAATGGCCATGGTCCCACATCTAGGACTGTCTACAGTAGTGTCCATGATGATGCTGTTAGGAACAGTGATGCTGTTGGGAACAGGGCATAGTTTAAGTCCAGGCTTATTAATTGTTCTCAGACCAATATTACAAATTCTAATCAGTGTTCTGAAGTATTATATAATCTAATAATACCAATTATTGTAAAGTATTGACAGTTATTATAGTTTTAATGAACTGAGTGTGGGGCTTAGAAACCAATTATGTAAGACATAGACGCCAAAAGTTCAGTTCTAAATTGACAATCATACTTCCGGGCAAATTATCTAGCTCAATTTCAGAATTATGAAATTTAAAACTTCTTTGAACTCTGGGTCATATTTGTCAGTCATCCAGTACAATAGTAAGCTGATGCTGCCCTTTGATATCTCTCTCTAAGCATAAAATTCCAATCAATATCATTTAGATACATTTTTTCTGTTCATATATTTTTCTCTATTTGCTTTCATCAAATATCTCCAAAAATAATTGACATGTGCCGTATTTCATCAAACAAATGATAATTTTACACATTCAAACAAATTTACAGTGTTTAAAGCAATCATAGCTACCAGGCTAAAATGAAACAAAAAGGTGTGTTGCTACCGACATCCTGGCCCTAGTTTTAAAAGTGGCAGACTCTAGCGTTTTCCTGGGTATTTTATAATTACATTTTGTATATTATTTCTTCAAATTTTCCTAGTTCACCTCTTATGTGACTAGAGGTATCAGTCATCCTGATGAACTGTTAGCTATTCATGACTCATTTTTGGTATTTTTTTAAATATCAGGGAATCCCAATCATGTTTTTATGTGGGAAAAAACACCTGACCAATGTGGGCAGCCGGTAGAAATAGAGTGAGGTGATTGGGTAAGGGGTGTCAATGAATTATAGGGGGCTGAAAGCTAAAATGTAATGAGAATGTATCAACCCCTCCCACAGTCTTTAAACCCATTTATGGGCCCTAAAGCGTTAATTAGCATATTATCATAAGCGGCACTTATGTGATCTAGTGTGGTTTCTTGTGGTTCAGAATTTAATTTCGGGATTAACACTTGTGGGACATCAGTTAAACAATGACCTGTCATGGCTGACAGTTGTTGTAAGAGTTCATCGTGTTGTTGACATTGTGACCTGTCTGGTAATAGACACCTGCCACTTTGTGGAACCCTCCCCCTAACCCAGGTAAAGCTACCTGGGTTAGGGGGAGGGAAATGAAAAATGACCTGGAAATAACAGGTAGAGTTTCACGAAATGCACCCACAGAACTCCCCTTTGTGGACTTGGTTATGCAGTGATCAGACCCATGCTCATTTGCCATAACTGTGCACTGAAGCAGCTTTTGCAAATAATTGCTGCTAACCCCCAGGGAATGACCTGTCTGAAGCAGTAAGTAACATGGTAGGTGTTCAGGTACAGGCAGACATGAATGATGCCATAAAATCCCATCCAGGCCCAACCCATGGGACATCGCCTTGTGTTTGAATATTGATAGTTACCAATACTCATAGTTGTAAGTTCAAAATACAATAAAGGTTTTTACTTGGGCAAGCTGGGCTTTTCTACATTTGGGCTTTGGGCATTATTGTCCGGAACTGCCTGCAACAGCTATAATAGCTCAGCCAACCCCCCCCCCCTTTTCTTTTAAATATTACAAATTACACCAACAACAAAAAAAACTGTCACCATTGTCTGAAGTTTAAACTAGCCTACAACTTCTCAAAGTGAAGAGTCGTTGTAATATGCGAGGTAGGCTTAGGCCAAACAAAAAAAGGTGTGCTTCAGATTACCCAACCCCACTTGACCCCAGAAACCTTTATGCAATTTTGAAAAAATAGTTATATTTTAGGTCATTTTGGGGCTCGAGGTGGTTGTCGGCGAGTCGGCATTGAAGTTTGTGAGTTGATTTCTGGATACTATTCAGGCTTAAGTAAAAAATTTATATAACAAATAAAAATCCGACCTACCTACCCTAGATTTGCAGAACATGTAACCTGAAACACACTTTTTTTTGGCCTTATATGCCTGGGTTTATGGTACACTACTTGCCAGGTCTTTACCGCACAGGTCACAAGTTCAACAGGAGCCTGACAAGTTCAACAGAAACCTGACAATTTACAGCCACTGTCGGCCATGACTAGTCATTGTTACACAGATGTCACAGAAACTGTCTTACGGAAATTGGATTCCATGAAACCAATTTGACCATATCCTACCCTTAGTGCCACTTATTATAGCTTGACCTTTAAGGCCAGCATGGTGTTTTGATACAACATCTATCAAAGGGGGTTGATGCAGGGACCAAATTGTGGACCAGAAAACCTACAATGTTAGAAGTAAATGTTGCTGAGCAGTAGAATCTACGGTAGTTTTACATAGTGCATCAAGTTAAAAATGATTCTGTAGTTTCCAAAACAATATAGTGTAGTATACAAATGATTCTTCTGTAGCTTATAAAATAGCCAATTAGTTATCAGCGTTATCAGCAGATAATGTTTTGAACCTTTGAATTATAAGTATTTGACTCGTATATAATTGATATGGTGTAATTGTAATCAGGCCAAGAAAATTAAAATGTGTGTTCGCAGGTATATAGTTTAAGAATTTAGTGGAGGAAGGTCAGATTTTCTCTATATTCTTCTTTTTTATCCCCTTGGCCTCATTTTATGACAGTTAGTCTTAGACAGAACGGAGCCTGAGTTAGACCATGACAGGGACAGCCATTACACAACACTAAATGATCTACTTAAATGTTACTTAATAACAATAATTGCTTTTCTATGAATGGTCAGCCCTTTAAGGATGGCATGTTTCCTTAATGCATTGTGTGTCATTGTGACTGGCACTGAGTTGGCACAAAATGGTGACCTGTCGCAAGTCTATCAACCCCCCGCGGTCGCAAGTGTATCCACCACACAGGGTCAGCATGATGCTTGAATGCAACTTTGGTGAATCACTCATCAGGGCTGCATTCATCCAATTAAAGTAATTTTATGGCACTATGTCATCCTTAAAGGGTTAAAGAAGCAGCACAACCGGAAGGGTGGGGCCTGATCATGGACATACACTCTCCTGTGCAGTGACCATTAGCAGAGAAGACTCTGCACAAATATTGATATAGCTTTCGTAAGGGCACAAGTTAATTACTCTACATGAATCTTAGTGGTTAGGGAACTGTGTATGAACCCTTCAGGCTGGCCATATGTGGTAGCATCTTTACTGGCTCTCGGGCAGTTCACCTTGTGACTAATAGGACTCAACAGTAATTGTCATAACTGCTACTGCTCGTCCAGGTAAGAGGTGGAATTGCTCGTTGACCTATAACGCTGTTCAGACCTTCAGGTCGAACAGCATTCACTTTGATTGAAACTGCCTGTACCGCACAGTAAATAGATACTCCATTCATTACAACCTGTCCACTACAATTAAACTGTCTTCACTTCTTCTTTTATGTTATGTTATGCTAATAAAGTAGGGTCCGTTTTTTCTTAAGGTGTGTATCATACATTCTTCAGTAGAAGCCTCGTCTTGTACACAAGTCAGATCACCAATGAGGCTTATAGGATCAGCACAAAGTAAGGGCTGAATAACCTTTTTCTTTTGGAAACTAGGAGGCAGTACTAAGACATCGATGGACAACTACATGGTCTGCCACAGTCTGAAGTGAGCACACAGAGTGGGGCAGAGACGCAAGTAAGACAGCACAGAGACCTCTGGTTGGAGAGTGCAGCAACAGCAGCAACCAATCACAGACCAGGACCAGACATGGGCTGGTCATGTGACACCCACCTGTAGTCATGTGACATTCACTCGTGGACTGTGAGGAGCGAGACGTACAGAGATTTACACTGTAGGATAAAGTGACCACACCCACACCAACTAGAGCTAGCCTTTGCAATATACAGTCAGTCTTCATTTTAATCAGGAAACCAGCATTTGGCTTACAGCCATACCTAACATCAGAACCATGACGAAAGAGGCGTTTGACATTTTTATTGTGTGCTTCAGAATGATTCAATCTTCTGCAACTGTGTTTCTCAATCTGGTGACACTTGTCTGTGTTGTCAAGTATAGGAGTCTCCATACTGCAGCTGGCGTCTTGGTGGCCTGTCTGGCCCTCACTGACACCCTGCATGGTGTGGCTATATTTGCCCTACCAGTGCGTGCCCATATAGGGAGTGTGTGCATCATCAGTTTAGCTGTAGAGGGATTTCCCTTCTGTGCACAGATGATGGTCTTTGCCATGATTGCCATGGAAAGGAGGAACTCTCTGCTAGCACAGTTAAATGGTGTTACAAAATGGCAGGTGAGAAATGTGCTTGTTGTGATTGGAGTCTGGACTGTCTTGGCAATTCCCTTCTTTATATATAGCATTTGGACACCTACAGTTTCTAAGGATCCTATGTGTACTGTATCAAACAAGTTCCCCAAATCATTCTCCTATGCTGTTGGCATTCACGGCATGCTGTGCACCTTCATCATTGTCCCGTTCTATGGCGCTATTGCTAAGATTGTGCACTCCAGTAGTCGCCAAGTTGCCGCAGGTGCCTCTCGCACAGAGCGGCAGAGACAACAACTACAGTCAGCCCTGCGCATCACCAAAATGATGGCACTTGTCTATGGGGTATTTAATGTTTGTTACATACCAATGGGTATTTCTGTCTTAACCATCTCAAAATCTGCCCCATTCTGGCGCTATGCACTGAACCAACTGTTAGTCTGTTTGGGAGATGTGAACTTTTGGATAAACCCAGCAATCTATGCATGGAGAAACAAGCAGTTTCGTAAAGCAATTAAGCAGCTTTTCTCGTGTTGTTTCCGATGCTGTACACAGCATAATAATGCCGTGGTCCACATCAATGCACCAGCAGGTCAGCAAATGTATGTACAAACAATACGTGTTCCTACCAGCTCCACAGTGACTGCTGGTACAAGTCAACAAACCCCCTCATCATTGAGAATCATGGAGCCAAGACGCGAGATCATTGTTGATGCAATGGATATGGCACAATATCAAGCACATTCTTCACTCTCCAACATTGACATCTAACTGTGGTGTAATCTGGTTTAACTTCTCAGATATATTCTGCTTTACGTGATTAGGATAAATACAGTGAATGATATCCTGGAACATATATGTTATAAACAATGGCATGGCTAACCATGACCACAATTGACATGTAACTGTATGAATGTTTTATATAAATGGGCCTTATCAAAGGCAGGACAGCAGGCAACTGCAACCATATGAAACATACTGTGCTGTAAAATGTGGTTTAACTTCTTCTGTTTTACATGTGATCCTCATCAATACAGCGCTTGATATCTTGGGACCCATACATGTAGTAGATAATAAATGCATTGCTATTTGAAATTGTCAAGTTGCGTTGTTATTTCGAATTAAAAAATGTAAATAAATCTGAGAAATGTTAAAGATATTTCAATTTGCAAAATTGTTGCACAGTTCTTCACAACTGTGAGAGTAAAATGACTAAATACCCTATCCCTGCTGATGCAGGAAGAGTAAGTCTAATGTTCTATTCTAGTATAATCACTGAGTGGGTACACAGACTTTCAGGCACCCTGCCTTAAGGCACCCTGATTACCGGCCCCCTGCCTTCAGGCCGGATCTTAGGCCCCGGGTCTTTTGGCACCCTGGCCATAGGCCCCCTGTCCATAGGCCACAACCTGCCATACATCCAACCCCTGTCATACGTCCACAACTCTGTCATACGTCCAACCCCTGACACACGTCCATTTCACTGTCTCTAACAAATTATTCTGCCCTCCTCCTCACGTCCACTACCACTTCCTCACGTCAACTACCACTTCTCACATCCGACCCCCTCCTCACGTCCAACCCCCTCCCTCACATCCAGCCCGCTCCTCACATAGATAGTGTTGGATCAGAGGAATTTGAATGAGATAATGGGTTGGACGTATGATATGGACGTGAGATTTGTGCCTACAGGCCAGGGGCCTGTAGTCAGGGTGGCCTAAAGGCAGGGGGCCTCAGATCCGGAGGGCCTGTGGGCTGGGGGCCTGTGTTCCGTGGGCCTGTGGGCCAGGGGCCTACTGTCAGGAGGGCCTGTATTCCGGATACCCACTAAGTGGATGATGCTAACATGAGGGGAAGAACTTAACTTGGGAAGCATAAAAGAAGCTGTTTTTATGAGCATGTAAAACATAAGTCGCCTGAATATCTACATCTACATCCTCATACTTTGTCCCTCCAAACAGCAACTGGGGCGAATCTGGGGAAGTCACAGGAACACCAGAAAAGGCACCAGATATACTTGAGGAAATCTGGTGAAAATAGAATTGTACATTACATTTGTAATAATTAATGGCCAAATCAGGATAAATACATAGTTTATCACAATAAATTGACAAACATATTTCAGGTTTAGGAACTCGACTAAATCATCTTAGTTCAGAAAAGCACAACATGCGACTGGACATTTGGTCCTGCTACACTTGTCAATCTGCTGGACCGGTGACATTTTAGGAGGACATCGCCACTGTCCTGCAGGTTTTCACAAGGACGGGTGGTCATTAAATAACAAGGAGGGGGGTGATGTGTTGTGGATATCCGTGTATACTATTGTAACATGCTGGCTTTTCCACATCACAGGGTTGAAATTTCTCTACCTCTATCAAATCCATCGCCCCCCCCCGTTAATGATCAATGACTACTCCCTTAACCGGTATGATACCCTAAAGTATCATGCCCTTTGTCGTCATGATGCATTCATGCAGCCCTGGTGAGTAACTCACCAGGGCTGCATCCCAAACGGTTGGCATGGTGCACCAAAACCGGCTAGTCACTTGCTGGGGCTACATTGGTGCATCATAACGACAAATGTCATCTTTTAGCGACATGCCGTCGTTAAAGCGTTAAAGGATTAAGCACCCATCACAGATGTATATATAGCGCTGCCGGAACCAGAGTTTTAGGTCAGCCCCCCCCCCACATCCCGGGGCACTAGATGGGGGTCCCCTATGTTGCCTGTCAAGTTCACGAAATAGCCATTGTAATAGCCCTGTCCATTGTCACTTATATCCCCATGTCCCAAGACGCCAATAAGAACCGATCATGTCCCATGTTGAATTTAAGAAATACCCCATGGCATATCATTTATGCTTTTCCTCATGTCACTAAGCTTCATGTTGCATGTCCAATCTAAGAAATGTCCATGTTGCGATGTCCAATTAAGGGTCATCCTCTGGTCCCCCCAACACCACTATCAGTGTCACTCACCCTTTAAAGGCTGCATAGTACATTTATGGCCACTGCCATCACGGTGCATAAATTAAGCACTAATAAGTAAGTAACTGGCCAGTGCTGCACTTATGGCATCATACCAATCCTATGGGGTTGATACACTCCCAAAAGGTCAGCATGGTCTCAAATGCAGCATTGGTGTATAGTGATGACAAAGTATGTAGCACATTAAAACACTATACGCCTCTTATCGCTTTAAGGATGGCATAATGCCTAATTGCATCATATCCTTGGTGGCCATAATGCAGCACTGCAGCCCTGGCAAGTAACTCGCCAGCACTGCATTCAAGCATCATGCCAACCCTACAGTGTTGAGACACTCCTGAAATGTCAGCATGTGCTTGAATGCTGCATTCATGTACCATAATGTACATTCATGCCGACCCTTCAGGAGTGTCTCAACCCCATAAGGTTGTCATGACGCATGAATGCAGCCCTGGCGAGTGACTTCACACCTCTTGTATACTGCATACAGCTAGTGGTATAAAGTAGCCATAGGCCTTGTACCAAGCTGTAGGGGTATTTTGTGTACAGCATGGTACACGTCCTATAACTACTACTTAATGGGTTAAAGCTCTAATGATACCACTAGGCTACTCCGTCCTCCCACTCCCCTACCTCATAGTGCCACACACAGCACTATGCGGCCCTTAAAGTGCTAACACTACTACTACTCCCTGCCCTGTCACAGTGCCACACACAGCACTATGCAGCCCTTAAAGGGCTAACAATACTACTACTCCCTGCCCTGTCACAGTGCCACACACAGCACTATGCAGCCCTTAAAGGGCTAACAATACTACTACCCCCTGACACAGTGCCACACACAGCACTATGCAGTCCTTAAAGGGCTAACAATACTACTACCCCCTGTCACAGTGCCACACACAGCACTATGCAGTCCTTAAAGGGCTAACAATACTACTACCCCCTGTCACAGTGCCACACACAGCACTATGCAGCCCTTAAAGGGCTAACAATACTACTACTCCCTGCATTGTCACAGTGCCACACACAGCACTATGCAGCCCTTAAAGGGCTAACAATACTACTACCCCCTGTCACAGTGCCACACACAGCACTATGCAGCCCTTAAAGGGCTAACAATACTACTACCCCCTGTCACAGTGCCACACACAGCACTATGCAGCCCTTAAAGGGCTAACAATACTACTACTCCCTGCCCTGTCACAGTGCCACACACAGCACTATGCAGTCCTTAAAGGGCTAACAATACTACTACCCCCTGTCACAGTGCCACACACAGCACTATGCAGCCCTTAAAGACCTAACAATACTACTACCCCCTGTCACAGTGCCACACACAGCACTATGCAGCCCTTAAAGACCTAACAATACTACTACTCCCTGCCCTGTCACAGTGCCACACACAGCACTATGCAGTCCTTAAAGGACTAACAATACTACTATTCCCTGCCCTGTCACAGTGCCACACACGCACACATACACACACACACACACACACACACATGTGGACACACACAGATATACACACCATGCAGAGACCACAACACATGACGGCACCCACATGGATGTACCCCACCACGGGGGGATGGACACACTAACCACTCACAGTAAGAACTTACTGAATCACTCATTACATCTTATTTAATAGTGTATGTTATATGTAGAATAGTGAAGGTTCTACCACTATACAGTGAGATATGATATGGTACATTGTACTCACAGTAAGAACTTACTGAATTACATCTTATTAATGTTATATGTAGAATAGTGAAGGTTCTAGCACTATGCTGTACACAGAGATATAGCAGTAAAGTATGGTAGATTATGGGGTACACCCAAACACATGGTGTAGGGAGAGTACCATATGGCATGAATGCTGCTGCGGTGCCTTTCATACAGTGCCAAAGTAGAGGGTGGGAGGGTAAGTGTATTAACCCTTTAAGGACGGATGTCGTTAAAAACGACATTTGTCAGCATGGTGCACCAATGCAGCCCTGGCGAGTTACTTGCCGGTGCTACATTGGTGCATCATGCTGACCCTTCAGGGGTGTCTCAATCTTGTAGGGTCGGCATGATGCTAGAATGCAGCACTGGTGAGTTACTCATTCATGCATCATTCATGCATCATGATGACCAAGGGCATGATTTATTAAGACATCATGCTGTCCTTAGAGGGTTAACCCTTAGGTTATCCATGGCTTATCTTTGTCTTACTTAACCCTTTAATGATGGCATAGCGCTTTAATAAGCTGTCCCATTGGTCACCATGATCCAGGAATGCAGCCCAGTTGAGTATCTTACCAGAGCCACACTTTTGCATCACTTGCATCATACCAACCCTTTTGTTGGTACTGTCCTGAAGGGTCGGCAGACTGTAGGCATGATGCACCAATATTATCATCCCGTCATCAATGGGTCAATCAATATGATACTTGAATGCAGCACCGATGGGTAACTTAATACCAGTGCCGCATTTTTACATTGTCCGATCCTGTGTATTATCCATCCGTAATCTACCCTGGATGAGGTTCATAGATGGTGCATCCATTTGACAGCCAGCATACAAGGCAGCCGTTAGATTATCCTAGCAGAAACTGCTCCCTGGTTGGATATCCTTATGAATATCCTTGCAGGAATTGCTTCCTGACTGGATATCTATCCTTATGAATATCCTTATAAATATCCTTGTAAAATAATACTTAATACCAGTGCCGCATTTTTACATTGTCCGATCCTGTGTATTATCCATCCGTAATCTACCCTGGATGAGGTTCATAGATGGTGCATCCATTTGACAGCCAGCATACAAGGCAGCCGTTAGATTATCCTAGCAGAAACTGCTCCCTGGTTGGATATCCTTATGAATATCCTTGCAGGAATTGCTTCCTGACTGGATATCTATCCTTATGAATATCCTTATAAATATCCTTGTAAAATTCTTTGAAGAAACTGCTTCCTGGCTGGATATCCTTATGAATATCCTCATGAATAGCCTTGTGATAATCCTTGCAGAAACTGCTTCCTGGCTGGATATCCTTATGAATATCCTTAAAGAGGGGGACAGGGAGGGGAACAGGGATGGGGGCAGAGAAGGGGACAGAGAGGGGGACAGGGGGGAAGAAGGGAGGGGGCAGGGGGACAGGGAGGGGGACAGGGAGGGGGGCAGGGAGGGGGAGGGGGACAGGGAGGGAGACAGGGAGGGAGACAGGGAGGGGGACAGGGAGGTGGACAGGGAGGGGGACAGGGAGGGGGCAGGGAGGGGGCAGGGAGGGGGCAGGGAGGGGGCAGGGAAGGGGGGCAGGGAAGGGGACAGGGAGGGGGGCAGGGAGGGAGACAGGGAGGGGGACAGGGAGGTGGACAGGGAGGGGGACAGGGAGGGGGCAGGGAGGGGGCAGGGAAGGGGGGCAGGGAAGGGGACAGGGAGGGGGGCAGGGAGTGGGGCAGGGAGGCGAACAGAGAAGGGGACAGGGAGGGGGCAGGGAGGAGGCAGGGAGGGGGGCAGGCAGGGGAACAGGGAGTGGGACAGGGAGATGGGCAGGGAGGGGAAGAGGGGGGGGCAGGGGGTGGGGCTGGGAGTGGGGCAGGGAGGGGGGCAGGGAGGGGGCAGGGAGGGGGGCAGGGAGGGGGCAGGCCCTGTGCCCCTCTTTTTCCCTATGCTGGAGAGGGTAAGGTTTGGGAATTATATATATCATAGTATAGGGTCTGGACAAATTGTTTTTTTTTGTTTTTTTTGGGGGGGGGGGTTAGGGGGGGGCTAACATATTCAGCCCAACTCCTCTGTGATTGGGGGCACCTTGGCCCCCCTGCCCCCCCTTTTATTTTACGCCACTGCAGTGAAACAAGGGGACTAATTGGAGGACTAACGTTTATGTATGGGGGCAGACTTATCTATGCTGTATTGTAGACCTGTATACACTACCACCACATGCTTACATCCCACTAAGGGTCAGTGTATATGGGCTATAGGATATACATGGGGGGTAGAATATATGCTGACTACATGCATGCCTAGACTTAGTGTCCATGTATAAGACTTATGTAGGATACAAAAGATGCCAAGCTGTACACATGGACATGCTCTACAAATACACAATACACATGGCGCTGACACATGGCTATGGTGCCATGTCTCAAGCTAAATGCTGGAATGTTAATGTAACATGTCAAAAGCCTGAGGGAGTGGTCATTAATTATAAACAGGTGGGGTTCATGGATTTGGAGGGGGGCAAGGAAATTCTGACCCCTCTACTTACTACAGTCCAAAGGGGGGCGGGATTCTAACAAATTAGATGCGTCTCGGGGGGGGGAGAAAATTCTGACATGTCTTGCAAAAAGGGCGGAAAAATACTTTCACATGCTCGTGTCGAAATCCACCAACCCCCCTCCTTGTTGTTAAACAATGACCACTTACTTATGATGTGCCTCTACATAGGTACCTAGAATATTGACCGTGTGGCCGGGTCAATTTTTAGCGGAAGGGCCGTGTCATTGTGTCGATTTTTTAGGTCTATAAGAACTTAGACAAAAATCCCTGTGAGTCGATTTGTATCCCTATTTTTCCTGTGTCCGTCGATTTTAAAAAGGTCTCAAAACAGCTGTGTCGCTGTGTCGCCCGTGTCGAAATTTACCCATGTAGAGGCACAATGATAGAATCATGAAGCGAAAGGACATAGCAGTGCCTAAAGGGTTAAATGACCAATTGTGGATAAACCTGTCATTCAGATCATTGTGGACCTCTGTCTACATACCTCATCCCTAAGGGGCTAAATGAGCTGCATCAATGTGTGATTCTGCTCAATACAGTTTCTACAGTCCCCACACAGGTGCCTGAACTATGGAAGTGTCACGTGACCTGTACAAGGTACAAGGCCAGTTCTACTTGTACTCATTATGGGCATAGACTTCTGTATAAAGGCAAAAGTGTGTTTCAGACAACATGGGGCAGAAGAATGGGAGTCTGTTCTTGCTGACAAAAAATGTGTTAAAATCTAAAATAATAATATAAATTTTAAAAATTGGGCAAAAAAGGAGGAAGGGTAAACCCTTTTTGGAAAGGGTCAGGTTGTGTGAAACTCACATTTTTCTTTGGCCTAATGAGTCAGGGTGAGGACTGGGCCAGTATTCTAGTATGCCCTAAATGAGGGATACATGTACCATCCATGTAGGGCACAGTAGAGTAATGGGCTGCCGTCCACCATCTGTGTAATTCAATATTTACATCAATAACTCTGTGATGGTCCCCAGATAATATACAGCATGTGTGGTACCATTAGAGAAGGATACTCTTGCCATTCATGTCTAGTGGAGGAATCATAGGGGGGGGTAGTCATAATATGTCCTCTGTCGGTTTTAGGAAAACCGAATGTCCAATGTCACTTCCTAATTTTTACTCCTGACCAATGACACTTAGCCTCAAAGTGGTCCATGTCACCATATTGAATTTAGGAGTCTGGGGCCATTCTAGTCTTTCTATCTTTTTCTATGTCTAGCGTTCTGTTTTGTCTCACCCAGCTAACAAAAAAACATTATTTTACGTCAAAATGACATTATAAATGTTATATAAAGTTTTTTTGTATAACATATTTTGTTTACTGGGCAGTCTCAGAAATGGAGTCCCATGAGGCCAAGCCTTGGTTTTTACAATGTATGGTGTCCAGTACTGGCGTGTTACTCACCAGGGCTGCATGAATGCATCCTATCGACCAAGAGCATGATACATTAAGGCATCATGCTGTCTTGAAAGGGTTCATATAAATGAGGTGGTATAGTTTGTGACCCTGTGACCCCGTGATTATCCTATCATGCACCCTGTGTACAACTATAGGCTGTGTCTCATGAGATGGGATCATGGTGAACTTCTTTGGCCGGGTGCCATCTTTGACTGGGTGCCATCTTTGACCGAATGCCATCTTTGACTGGAAGCCATCTTTGACTGGCTTGGTAGAAAACAATTTATTTAGGGCAGATGCAGATATAAATGGGCTACTAACTACTTATTTAAAGTGTTATAGTATCCATTAACCGTTTCAGCCCATTTTCTTAATCTTCTTCAGCCCTAAATAAACTGTTTTCTAGCAAGCCAATCAAAGATGGCACCCAGTCAAAGATGGCACCTGTTCAAAGATGGCACCCGGTCAAAGCTGTCACATAGTCAAAGACTATCACATTGGCACGATCTCATGAGACACAGCCTACAACCATGGACTGTGCGTGTGTGTATGTGGGTGGGTGGGTGGGTGGTGGGGGGGGGGGGGGGCAATGACAGGGGTACATTGTTATCTAAACTACTGACCCTTTAAGGGCTGCATAAAGTCTATAAATGTATTATGCTCTTTTTTTGTTGTGATGCATAAAAGCATCATGCTGATCCTACAGGGCTGATACACTCCCAAAGTGCCAACCTAAATGCAGCCCTGGTGATTAGAGTTGCCAGGGCTGCATTCATGCATCATGACAACAGGCATCACACATAATAACATTGTGCAGCCCCCGGGTGTAGCCCTCAAAGGGTTAATACAGTGTAATAATTGGGGGGAGTGGGGAGGGTGGTTACATGTGTCGTATAAGCAGGTCTCATCAACGCTAAACACATTCCCCCAGGGTGGCACTCTTTATTACGGGTATCCTGTATATTACATAAGTATATTGTTACAGAGTTCATGTACATCAGGCCAATCAAAAAAACTTGTTTTTCATTCCCAAGCCATGAAAAATATGACAGGAGGACCAAATAGGCAGGGAAATAAAAGAGCTGGGGAACTAAATTGACATTTTAGCGATTAAGAGATCTGCACAAGCTGTAAATATGCATCAATTGGACTGTTAACTTTAATTTGATAACAAACATTATCCTATTTGTCCTGTTTTCTCATGAAAAATTACAACAACAAAACAATTGACAAAAAGAAAACAAATTTAATGATGCTGTACCTCCACCAACATTTGGATTGGAGTGAAGGCTGGGTTTCAGTTTTTTGCCTTTAGGTAAATGCAGCAGGGCATCCTAGGACTATGGACACTTTTCTATGGCTCTAGACCCCTGAATTTGATATGGCGACATGGGCATTTCTTAAAATCAACATGCAATATGAGGCCTGGTGACATGCCCTCAAAATGATCACTTTACTTTGACCGGGTGTCGTCTTTGACCGCTGTAGTCTTTGACAGGGTGTCATCTTTGACTGGGAATCTAGAAAAGATTTTTTTCCATTTTTTTTTAATACTATATATGTATATGATGTAATGTACTTGGTGGGACTTCTTATTGCATAATACTTTGGACAGTGCAGCTGGTTAAAGTTGAAGTAAGATACCCGGTCAAAGACGACACCCGGTCAAAGACTACACTGGTCAAAGACGACATCCAGTCAAAGACGTTTCAACTGTTACAGGCTCATGAGACTGAGCCAGATATCAGTGTTGGAACAAACATGTAGCTGGATAGGACCGCCCATGCCGGGGGTGACTTGGCATGGCATCATCGGTGGTAATCAGTGAAATTGGGTGGAACAATCCACCGATTCCCCCTCGGTGCACAAACTAACCCAGTTCCCTCCTTCACTAGGGTCCATTGCTAGTGTTTGAGGGGCCATGGCCACTGCATTCCTTTTTGTAAAGTATACTAGCCAGGACTCAAAACTCATAAAACGCAGCACTTGGCAGGTGATGTTGGACCAAACTGATTATATGGATCATGTAATCAAACTAAAATGGGAAAATCCCCAAGAATAAGCTGATATAATAGCTTTTATCTTAAGAGCTTGTGGTAAATAAAGTCAATTTTTTTCAAAAAAGTAAAGAAAAGGGAGGCAGTTTGTACACAGTGCATGGTACATGAATGGTACGGTGTATATTGTAAGTGCAGTGTGTCCGCAGCATGCAGCCATATTGGATGTATTGGTGGAGTTTGATTCTATCGGCACTGTTGTGTTTTATTAGGCCTGATCCTACGGCTGCTATGGTAACAGGTGTCTGCTGTATTGGTATAAAGCAGTCATCATTTTAGTATTAAAGTAAAGTGATCATTTTGAGGGCATAATTCCGCCACTAGGGGGACCTACCGTACACCAATGTAACACCAGCTCCAGGTGGTCTATTGACTAACACCTATAGTACTATTGGTAGATGTTGACAAATTGGAGGATTATGATGAATACTATCATAGTGGAACTCAAGTGATTTAAGAGAAAATTGGAGCATGATTTTCTTAACTATAGATGTTTATAGACACATTTTGAAAACATTGTTAAAGGTCATGGCAATCATCAAATTGAGTACCCTGGGTCTTCTTATTGATTCCCTAGCATGCTCTATGATTGAATCAAAAAGATGATCACATTGGCGACCTGGATCCTCACTTTAGAGATCACTATAGTTCTACCCCTCGACCCAATCAAAATGATTACCCTAAAGTCCTCACTAGTGCTTGTTTATTTCATAATGCTCACAGAAGAGGTTGGAGGGAGGGGGTCTACATGTACAGGTTCATCAACCTACATCCACATAGTTATAAAATGACTAAAACAATGGGTACGCCGACATCTTTTATGAGAACATGACAGGAGCCAAGGAGAAAGGAAAATCCACCTGTTGTCTGCAGGGATCATCTTTCCTGTGTGGGCACTAAGGGATGTAATATTAATCAACATCAATATTGAAAGGAGACAAAATGGCTTGAAGCAGGTATTGCATGATGTCTAATGGCAGTTATTGTTTTAGAATGGTAAACTTAATGGCATACCATGGAGTACAATAGGTACCTTGTATATAACATGTCATATTTGTGGGAGTTCAATGCTTTGATGCCGACCCTTCAGGGAGGTGTTACAGAAAATCAACATAAGTTTAATAACGTAAGTAGGGTGTTGCAGAAAGTTCCTTTTTCCAAATAGGTGTTACAGAAAAAATTCACGCTGTTGACTTTACATCAATTAACGTAAATTTTCATGTAAAAATCGGCACCACCTCAAGAAATGGTGCCGATATTTCGCCTAAACAGTGTGAGTCTGAAGACATTAACGTAAATTTGAAGAATATAACGTAAATTATTAAATATACATTAGTATCAACGCACATTATTAAATAACATTAAGCATTAACGTAAATTCGCTATATTTATGCTGTTTCTTACACTGTTTTCTGTAACAGGCCCCTGGAGTGTCTCAACCCCATAGGGTCGGTATGACGCTTGGATGCAGCAATAGCGAGTTACCTGCCAGTGTTAATTTATGAAGTTTTATGTTTCTAAATGTACTAGCATAACTGCACATTTAGATCATTTAGATTAGGGCTCCTTTCATGTGGGTCTGATACACAAATGTCGTGCAGGCCGTTAACTTGGCAGGACTGTCTTGCTGCATTATGATGGCAAATCAACATGAATATTGAGGACCTTAACCCTCTAAGGACGGCATAAAGCTTTAATGCATCATGCCCTTGGTTGTCATGATGCATTAATGCAGCACTGGTGAGTTACTCGTCAGGGCTGGATTCATGCAATATAACGAAGTGTATAAAACAGGCAATACTCACCATTAACAAGGTGCACGACCAAACTCCCCCCATGTCAGAATCACCCTGCAAATTATCCGAATTTTGCCGAAATGTGCGACATATGGCTGGTTTTGTACAAGCAGGTCACTGCATGTGATGTTGGTGATAATAGGGTGGTGTAATTGATTGTTGTCAGTTAGCTGGAGACCGTGTTACTGTATACTGTATACCACCAGGCGGTTACTGATAGGTAGGTACTGTTTACTGCTCTATTTCGTTTACTGTAGTGGCTTGAATAAGCGCACCTGCGATTATCAATTTCGATGATACCATTTACCCTGCGCTTATACAAGACCTGCCCTTATTCAAGATACAAAAATGGCCTAAATTTTCATTTCAATACCCTCATTTACCCTGCGCTTATTCAAGACCTGCGCTTATTTGAGACCCCTGCACTTATTCAAGCCACTACGGTAGCCCTTAAAAGGCTGTGCATTAATGCATCATGCCCTTTTTTGCCATGATGCTTCTCCGGGTATCACTTTTTAGTGACATTTTCTCCCCCTCAACCAGCGAAATGTTTGACTTTGGTGAAAAAGTCACCAAGGAGGCTCATGCATCGAGTTCAAAGCGGGAAGGGAGTGTCTTTCTGCAAAAAGACTTGAGGGTTGGTCACAGGCACTGCATGAATGTTGACATTTAAGCATTTTCTTTATTGCTTAAAGTCACTCTTTAAGTGGCTCTAAGTTTAGTAAATGCTACCTAAATGTTACAAAAAATTTAATCTGCTTTAGTTGGTGTTTAGGCCTACCAAAAGTGCTTAAACTATGACTTTAAGCAGTTCAATCTATGCTTAAGCTGGGTCAATCCCATGGTGTAAAAGTAGCTAGATTGTCATGAGGTTTTTGCCATAAGACCATAATAGCATTTTAGAACAATTTGATATAACTTGTTCCAATATGAGACAAAGGTCCCCTGGTGATCTATGTTCAAACTAGAAAATGTACCTGTGCAGAAAGCTGCGCAGTGAACGGAAATGTCATCATATTGACCCACCTTAAATGCCACCTTTCATGCAGTGATGACTGTGGATGATGCCAGCTACTGAATTCTCATTTATTTTCTAATAATCATTTGTTTATTATATTTTGCTTGTAAATGGATGCTTTACCCTAAGTTCCATTACAGATAAGGAACATCAGCACAGGCAATTGGCAAGTCCATATATACATTTATTATATATATATTTAAAAGTGCACTGGTAGAAATAAGAATATCTAATACATTTAACTAGCCCTTATGGCAGGTTTTTGTAGCATATAGATATAACATCTGCAACATGCCACGCTTTAGCTGTATGTCGCTAACGGGACCTGGTCCAACTGTCATGCAGGATAGATAAAAGAAATATTAATCAATTAATCAATGACGTTGTACATTTCATTATGTATTCTCACGCAATGCCCTTAATACATTAATGCTGTTTTATTACACTTTTATCTATCCTTAACTAGCTTGTCATACTAAAGTAATGTAGGGGTCAGATTCTGGGTCACTGCTCCCCACTATACAACCAACAGATTCAATAATGTAGCATGGTTTCTGATGGGCAGGGGATGCAGCTCAATGGTAGAGCATTGCGTTTGGGTCCTGGTTTTTCAAAAACATCTTTTCTGAGAACTGTGACCCTTACAGTTATAAACTGCCATTGAAGTGTTAACAATGCTTCATTACTCGTTTATCTATTCATCATCAGGAGTTATATTAAAGTGATATGCTGCTTATAAAGTATCAGTAGCTAGTATTAATTATTACCCATCCATCTATTCCCTAGGGAGTTATCAGTTTTTAACAACAGTCTATTCCCTAGGGAGTTATCAGTTTTTAACAACAGTCTATTCCCTAGGGAGTTATCAGTTTTTAACAACAGTCTATTCCCTAGGGAGTTATCAGTTTTTAACAACAGTCTATTCCCTAGGGAGTTATCAGTTTTTAACAACAGTCTATTCCCTAGGGAGTTATCAGTTTTTAACAACAGAGGGCTGGTGGTGGGTTTTTGTGGGCAGGCCTCATAAAGCATAGTAACATTCTGGTCACCCTCCCTGTTGTTAACAAATGAGTCTTATAAACCCTTTATAGACGGCATGATAACTTAATGCATCATGCCCTTGGTCACAAGGATGCATGAATGCAACCCTGGTGAGTAACTCACCAGTGCTGCATTCAAGCATCATGCCTACCTTACAGGGTAGAGACACTCCTGAAAGGGCGTCATGATACACCAGGGAGTTACTCGCCCTGGCGTTGGTGCATCATGACAAATGTAATCTATTAGCGACGTCTGTCCGTAAAGGGTTAAAGTAATATGCCGCCAATAAAGTATTAACAGCACTTTATTACACGTTTGTGTCTTCACACTAAAGTACTATGCTGTCATCAAAGCATTAATCTTTATGTCACCTTTATCTGTCCCCTACCAGGTGCTGACATGGAGGTGCAGACTACAGCGTTGTAACAGTCAGTGAGTGCTGACACATGAGGCGCGTCCAATGGCCCCTGGTACCATACAGGGCAATGAAGGTACACTGTAAAAAATATCACGTAAAAATTACGGTGAATCACTGGCATCACTGATTGCCGACCGTTTCCCGTTTTTTTACGGTCACCGTGTTTTGCTTTTCCCCGTAAATTTTACAGGCCTTTCCTGTTGTTATTTTACGGTGATTCATCATTATTATACGATGATTCTCTGCTATTCAATGATTTTTATAACTGTTTCTGGATTCATTGATGTATATTTCATAATATTATCTTAATTCCAGGCCTGTATATGTATATATACAATAGGCCTGAGAAGCATAATTGAATGTCTCATAGCAATATACAATTACAATCCACGAGCAAAAGGTACTCTAGGATTGTTACAAAGAAACTCTGACAACAGTGTCAATATGTATAATTCTAATTACCACAACATGGGTGTTTATACTATTAGTACTAGTGCCTAGGGTCTCAAAAAAGGAAATTATATATTTTTTATCCTTAATGTGCAAAAGGCTTCAATTTTGATTGTGTAATTCATGAGATAGTTGGATATCTTAATATATCTAAAACAATTATGTATGTTTTTAGTTGATAGCTTCCATTAAAGTCTCTATATCAAACCAAGCTGCCACCTGGTGGGCAACATTTTAACATAAGATTCACCGTAAATGAAAAAACAATGTTTCACTGTACTGGTTTACGGATGTTCAATGTAAAAGTACTGAGTTTTACAGTGTCTCACCGTAAATCACAATTATGGTGATCCACAGTCAAATTTAGCATTGATTCTCCGTAACACTGTAAAGTTTTTACAGTGTAAGTACACGCTGAGGGGGCGTCTTGTCTTAACCCTTTAAAGGCGGCATATTGCTCAAAGGTGATATTTGTAATAATGATGTACCAATGCAACTCTGGTCTGTGCTGCATTGGTACATCATAACAACCCTTTGAGAGTGTCTCAACTTTGTAGGATTGCCATGACGCTTGAATGCAGCACTGGTGAGTTACTCACCAGGGCATATATAGCCACTTTAAGCAACAAAATGCCAATGTTCATGCAGTGTGACTCTATGCTAGTGGTCAGTATTCTCCCCCTCTTTGCAGGACCCACCAGCACCAGCAGCACCGGCGGCATGGAGAAGGGTACCCCGTATGAAGAGCTGGGCTTCAGAGAGTCTGCCGAACATGAGGAATGTAAGTCTATTTTCTATGGAATACAAGAGAGCTATTGGTTTAATGCTTTAAGGATGGGTGTTGCTAAACAATGACGTTTGTGGTCATGATGCACCAATGCAGCCCAGGCAACTCGCCAGTACATCATGCCAGTACATCATGCCGACCTTTTGGGATTGTCAACTTCGGCAGTAAAAAAAATCCAAAATGGGAAACTTTATACATTATATAGGAGTGCACCCTGAGCACAAATGCAATTATTACTTTGCTGTAATTTTACGTAATCTTAACTCAGATATAGAGATAAATGGGTAGATATATCTGTCTTCCATAAGCCTCCCATAATATTTCATGTGCATGACCACTCTGTCAGACATACATGTCATAGACAAAGGCGCCGTCTAGTTTGTAATCATCCACGGTACACAGTGGAAGATGGGGGAAGTTTGTTTGTTTGTTTATGTAATTTAATGTCCCATTAGCTAAAACAGAAGAGACTTTCAAGCTACAATGGATGATTGTATACATGATGTTCTTATCCATGAAATGAACTGTAGATAGAAGTCCTATTTCTCTAATTTTGACAAATTTTTGATTATTTAAACTTTTGTCACTTTCCATCAATTTATATCCTATTTCCGAGCCGCTGTGCATCAAGACATAACACAAGGGGTATGGTTTTGTATTTATTCCTGCTCTTTACTACAAGTAGTACCTGTGTTATGACACACCGACCTGTAGAGAGTTTCTACATGGTATAGTCTATTTAGAATTGCTAGAATTGAGGTTTTCTTTACCAGAGCAGATACCCTGCCCCAACTGAGTAGGCCAAAACTCTGAAACTATGTGGAATTTTGATTACAGTTTTTGAGAGGACAATATGGATATATATAGTTCAATCAGAAAATAAATTAACATGAAAATTAGAGATGGTCATCTGGGAATATCTTCAGATTTTGGTTGACTTGAGACAAAATTAAGCCCATTGCTATTTGTCTATGTATATAATCTGGATCCCTTTCTTGTTGTGTACCACCTCCTTCCCCATGTTGGGAATACTTTGGCCTCTAGATTGATAAGGATTAGTCTGTAATACCTTCAAGGTCAGACATATTTGTAATTGCTTGTTTATGCTGGCTTACAGCTTAAAGCCTATGTCTTTGTATATAGAATAATTCATGTGGGTCCATTGAGCAACCTCATCTGTCTTACTAATGGATGACAGTGTTCCCTAAGTACATTTATACCGGATTAAGGTAGTATATATGATGTGTTCAGCTTCTTTGTGTTATTGGTTGCAGCATCGCTGGTGCCCCAGAAGAGACGAGTCAGCATTGATACAGCGGTGCGGCTACGTAATGCGGTTATAGTGGTGTCTATCATCTCGGTGATTGTGCTAGCTGTACTAGGCGCTGTTACACTCGGTATGTATACACATCAGTTATTCACTCCTCTTCCTTTTACATACATGGCCATGTCTCACCAAATCAATCCAAGTCGAAAGTCTATGACTGCCTGCAATTTATGACCAAGTGCAATCTATGACCGGTATTTAGGGCAGATGTAGATAGTAATTGAAATGAAATTAGTAATATAAAGTCTTAACATATCCATCAACCTCATATATTGCACCCGGTCATAGATTGCACTACATTATAGATCTATATTCTACACCCAGGAAAATATGAGCGTTAGCCTGACGCTTGCTTTGTTGCCAAAAGCATTCACCTACAAAGTTCAGGTATTTTGGTAAGGGTTAGGCATTGCTGGGCTCACCTATATGAGGATGAGGTATTGCTAGACTCACACAAGTAGCCTCTTGACCAAGTCTAGCAATGCTGGACTATAGTGTGCCTCTCTTTCTGACTCAAAGAGCCCAGCATTGTCAGACTCGTTGTGCAGGACTGACTTAGTACTCACAGAGTGTATCTAAAGCTGCTATACAAGTTGGCACACTCAATCCTACACTTTCCTTTTTGTTTCGGAGATAATTGTTAGACCTTTTGCCTCTTACGATCTGCCATTCATTATGGCAAGAGATTCTTAATATGTGCAATACAAGACTCCAATTTCAGCTATTACCGTAAAACCCCGCCTTTAAGACGACCTTATTTTGAGATTTATCTTCCCAAACTAGGGGGTCGTCTGAAAGGTGGGGTTTTATTATATAGGAATAAAGCGTAAACAATTTTAAAGTTTTCTCTAATACAAGGGGGTCGTCTTAAAGGTGAGGTCGTCTTAAAGGAGGGGTTTTACGGTAGTTTGCTTATCAATGTTGACCATGACAGGTGGCAGCACTGAGTAGTGTCCTACCTGAAAGCATTACATTTTTCCTGATTGGTTTCTCTGGATTTAGCACACCTAAATGTCACAAAAATAATCGAGATATACCATCCTTAAACGGCTCAGAACAGGGAAATGTCCTTTCTATTCAAGCTGTGTTTAACAAAGTCTCTTTACTTTCCCCTCAAACTGTTTCAGCCTGTAGGTATCCTTATCATCTGGTTCTGGGCATTATGCACGTGGACAGGGGTTGCTGGTATTCAGAAGTGTTTACACCCAAGATCACACCTTTAAGGGCTGCATAGTGCCTCAATCTGATATGTCCTGTCTCATCATAAGGTAGCACTATGCTAAGGCCTACTATGGGGCCCTAAAGAGTTAACATTCACATGCCTGTTGTCCACTGTGTTGTCCCCTATGTATGGTGTATATGTAGTGTGTTCTATGTGGTTAAACACATAGGCTTTTCCTGTTTGCACTGAGACAGGCCGAATGGCTCTCTCCTACCTCATTTCTCGGAAAATATGTCTAAAGAACTTTCATTAGCTGTCATGTTATATTGAAGTATAGACAGAAATTTTACAAAATTTGCAGTATGTAGTTATTAATTAGTAACTTTGTGGGGGTTGGTACAAACAATATCATTCTTTATTAAGCAGCAGGAACGCTTAAATATCACTATTACTCAAAAAAGGGAGGGGGAAATAATTCTAAGCCCTCAAAACATTTGCGGGAAAACATCCAGCACTTATGTACACAGGAAAAAAGAAGTAGAATCACTGTAACTTCAAACTTGATTACTGAGGTAACTCCCCTCAGGACTCTAAAGTGACTCTCTAACATTAGCAAGACTCTATAATGACTCTATTCTACTAAGATTCCCTAATGATTGGGAGTCACTTTAGAGTCTTGGGGAGAGTTACCTCAGTGATCAGGTCCTGACTCCCATTAGGGAGTCACTGTGATTCTACTTCTTTTTCTCTGAGTATCAACAGGACTAAGATAAAAGTGTCACATTGTCAATACCATGTGGTGCCAGGCTGTCCATGCTGTGCTTTGTATGGTGCAGGGTGCACTGTAAAACTGCTGTAATCAGCAATTACTATCACAGCCTTCTGCATCTGTTAACCCAAGAGCTATCAAATATGATATTTGAATGACGAAAAATCCATAGGCCACTGTACTATAGAAACCTATACAAGTAATTCATTCCCTGGATAGTTTATTTTGTATTTGTCTCCTCTCCAAGTATTACATTGTTTAGGGAGCACATTACAGATATTGAGTAACACTTAACATTGTGACAATAAGTTAAATATGCTGAGCTGTTGAAATCTGCAGATCATAGAAACTCATAGCACAGGGTGCAGCTTCATCCACTAGCCAGGGTTAGTGGCCACCTGGTGGTTGGCTGTGGAACTAAACATGGAGGACCTTATTGTTCTGTTGCTCTGGGTCTATAAATATTTATATAAGTTATGCTGCTCTCTTACAGTTGGTGCCATCATTGATGAGAGTTCTTCATCCTTTGCATTTGCAGTAAGTTTACAGTTCATATCTAATACTCCACAACTAAGGGTACACCTGCTAACAACAGCCGCAAGAACCACTACCACTCTTGGGAGATAGAACTCCTAATAAACCTTAGTACTAAATTACCATGTCCTATCGCATAATTTGTTGTTAAACATGTGACAAGTAGGTCACGAAATATGTAGATAATAAGTATGTGGGTATATAATGATAAACACAGTACATAAACGCTTGGTTACACTACATTTTCCATTTTACTTTGCATTTCAACATTCTATACAGCCGGGGATCCACTTCCGGTGGTGAGCTATGGTCCAGCGGCCAGGGACTAATTTCAAATATGGTATACGTGCATCATGCCGGTCCCACAATAATACGATCCAAAAGGGTCATCATGATGCACCAATTGAGTGCTAGCGATTTAGCAAGTTAGCACTGTGTAGGTATATCATGACAACAAATACTTACGCAAACAGTAATGATTATTCTTGTTTGTTTCCACTTTCAGCTTAATGGCTTTCTTGATGCTCTGTCGTCACTGGTTGTAATATGGCGCTTCTCGGGGAGTGGTAGTAGTTTATACTCAACAAGGCGGGAGGCCATGTAAGTAGGCAGTCCAACAATACACATGGGGCAGATGTACTTAGAAATAGCCAGAAAAAGTAAATGGATGTTTTGAGACTGTTTTAATACTAATTTAATTCTAATTTTTTCATAATACCTTTCCAAATTCAGGCTTGCCAGCCAAAGATTGATCTGGTCATAGATTGCACTCGGTCATAGACATTCAACTTTTATCTATTTGGTGAGACGAGTAATTTTCAAAATGGGACATGATGTGGACCAAGTAGTTAGTACTAGTATTGATCAACAGGGGTAGTACCAGCTCTCCCACCAGTGACTCAGTGACGTTTTCTATATGTTATTGTGCAGAAATCGGCTAATTAGAGCCCTGTGTATGGGGGAGGATCAGATAAATAAAATTTAAACCTGTTTGATATGAGATCGGAAGCCCAGAACGGCCTGAGAAGCAAAATCAGGGCTCAAATCTGGACCTCAATCGTACTATATAGCCTTGGTGATTCTATTTATCATCTAAACATGGAGTATTTATAAACATAAACATATTTAATAACACAAACATATGGCAACTTCTACAATACCTCCCTGTATAAAATATATGGCCCTATGAATTCATGGTTTGAGCTAGATTTGTGAGAATAGCGCCAATTGGAGCAAAAATTTGGGTAGTTGAGCCTTACCCTTTCAATACTCTTACACTTCACTCTACATTACACATTGGTGTTTTATTCTGCAGTGCCTGCATCATACTGGGAGTGTTCTTCTTCCTGTCTGCTGTCATCATCTTCGTCCAGTCCGTCTACAGCCTGGTTAATGTACTCTTCCCCATCGCTGTAAGTTCACACGGTTACTGTTTTATAGACTGCCCTTCAAACAGCACCCTGGAGTTGACCGTCTGTGATTTGGGTGAATCTGGACACCAAAACACAATCCAGAATCTCTAGTGCTGTTTGGAGGGTGGTCATTTCATGAATAATGGGTTGGTATTGGGTGGGAAATAAGTGAGTCCTATGCTGTGATGAAACATTCATGCATCATACTAAACATACAGGTTTATATGCTCTCAAAGTGTTGTCAGTGCAGTGCTGATGAGTTGCATACAGGTGCAAAAAGTCTTCAATTACCTAAAAAACAAACAGTGCTAGGTTAACTGTACACTAACTAACAAGTCCTTTAGCTTATATGGGCGTAAGCCTAATCACCCATATTAGCCACAACCCTAACTTTCACAAATCTTATAAGCCTAACAGAGGATCTGAAAATCTTGGATTTAGTATTGTATTTTATTGCTAAAAACTCACGACAACCCGACTTTGTGATCTGACTTGTGTTCTAGCCCCGGCCTGTATGCAAGTTTTTTTTTAGCTGTCAGACTAATGGTGTGAGTCTTATTCCATGTTTCAGAGTGTCTTTCTGTGGTATGGCTGCTAGAGTAATGCTATGAGTCTTGTTGTGGTTTCAGACTGCCTTCCTGTGGTGGGGCTCCATGATTGACGGCGTGGCGTGCACCCTGCTACTGGCTGCCAAGCTCTACCTCGCTGTTAAACTAGAGAGTAGGGCCCTCCTCACTGATGGTGAGTCACACCCTAAACCTTTAAACTTAAAGGGCATATAATGCCATAATCCTATAAGCCAGACAGCAAGTCTGAACATTTAATATTAGTTTAGTATTGTTCTACACTAGGACAAACTCTCATATAAGCCACAGCTTTTTATATCACATTAAAGCGTGTTCTTTCTTCCCTACAATTTATGGGAGAATTTATGGTATACACAGAGAAAAGAAGCAGAAGATAACAACAGATAAGCATGCACCTTGTTGCATCATGCCAAGCACTAAAATAATACCTTAAATCAAATTCCATATTTCTGTTGTTACAGCCTTCAATACAGCAGCGGGGGTCCTGCTGGCTCTATCCACCATTGTGTCAGAACTTGTGTACCACAATAACAATGACATCTGGCAGCTAGACGCCATCGTGGGTGTAATCTGTAGTCTAGTCATCTTTGGTTACGGCGTATGGTGAGTTATTTATATTACAACTTTACATGATTAGCCAAATAAAAATATCAAAATACAAATGCCTCACACATTGCAGATGACTCTTTTGATAGATAGATGACCCACCAATCTTTATGGCGTAGCATTGTTATTTCAAATAATTTTGGTTATATTGTTTCTGAGACCTGCAAATGAAACAGGTGTTTGAATCTTCACCGGGATTTGTATTCTGAGCAAATTGGCATTCTGCATGGCTCGGATCTGGCACTATTTGCAAATTGGGCATCTCAGAATGTCAATATTGGCATTCTGCACAAATTGGTGAATAGTTTCCAAATGAGCCACACTTGAATTACATCAAAATTTGTTTTCTGTTTCAGGATTGTTTACGAGAGTTATCACTGTATACAAGGGGACAAAGTAAACCGAGGAATGGATGCTGCAAAGGACGAGAACAATTAGCCATGCTGAATGGTGTCATAAATGATACATTTGATCAAATCTCCAAGAAAAAGCACAATCATTCAATTTATTTATCTTATATATTTTCTGGCATCTACTAAATAGCAAACATACATTATTGCTGTGGTGATGGCCTATAGGTATATTCACGGTACCAGTAAGCAATGAGGGAATTTACGGCGTGTTACTTGTTTCTTTATATGCTGTACCGTAATTGCAATTTTACACACTGGTTTCAAAAGAGTGTTGGCCTTGTATAGGCGCCAGCAATAGAGGGGTCTTGAATTATCTTGTAAGAAATGATGCATCTTCATAATTAATTCAATGCATTCCTATCTGATTCAAGCAACTCTAAGCAGCGCTCAAATTTGATTAAGCCACTTTTTCAGATTAAAGTAGCTAATTTTCTTCAAACTGCTGGAGAGTCAGCCAATAATCAAATTAACTTTATGCTTAGAGTAGCTTAAATCCGATAGTTCATGCAGTTGGATTTATCTTAATGTTGTCTATTATATCCAGATTTGCACAAGTCTGATATCAGAAGATTCATCAAACAGTTATGCTGCAAAAAGCTATCAGAGGAACAATGTCATAATGCCAACTGTGAATATACAACTAATTCATATGGCAACCCTTTTCCTTTCTGGGTGGACCCAATGTAATCACCTGGTTTCTGTATTTTTAATTTTGATATTTATCAAATCTTTTTGTGGGTGGGTGTGGCCCTTACTGCTTTATAGCAGCATACAATCATGTCCTATATCACCTTAGGAATGACCCCACCTTTTTATTAGGGTATGTATGAGTATTTCGCTTGGTATCAATATGAATGACGGTCTGTGAGCATACAAATGTTGCTTGGTAACTATATAAATGTCATTTATTGACATACAAATGTCACTCAGTGCCATACAAATGAAGAGTTTTGTCAAAAAACGTTTAAAAAAATCCATCCCAGAATCAAAGCATAAAGAGATTTCTGTATGATACCATAGTTGAAATTCTAGTGATCAGGATATAATGTGTAGACTAGAAAGGACCTAAAGACAAACAAATTTTAAAACAAGAAATTTTCATACTGTCACAACAGCACTTTAAGGTAAACAGGTTAGGTTAGCATTATTTCTAGCCAACTTGGAAATTATTTAATCATACTGTATGAATATCAAACTGTGATACTCTATGTAAATTAACTCTGTTCTAAACTGTTGCTAACCAAAATGATGTGCAATAAAAAAAAAGGCCCTGTATAGGGAAGGTCTTTGCCATGGAGTGTTGACTCAGTGGTTATCTTTATACTAATCATCCATCTTAGATTGTCATGCTGATTATGTGATGGAAAACCTCCGCAGACCTGCAGAATATGGTACATAACCTCTGAGGCACAGCCTCAGAGGTTATATTCCATATCCTACAGGTGCAAGGTCCTTTATCACTTCTACTTCGCCCTCCGTCCATGGTGGAGCAAGAAGATGTTATGTATTTATACTTAGATGAGAAATTTACATGATTTTCAAAATTTGGTTCCATGAGATAATGTGGGGTTTGAGCCTGCACAGGTCCACATTTAACGCTGATCTCCCCGACTGGCTCAGTTGGTAACACTGTCAACATTGCGGGTTCCGGTCTGAGGCACATTTTTACCTAGTGACCCTTTTTAACAAAACTTTTTACTAGCTCCACCCTTCATCCATAGTAGTACAAGAAAATATTACCGTCTTTAATTGAAAAATATACATGATTTCAAAAAATCTTTTCCATGGGATAAAAGGGATATTTAGCAAACCTGACATAGCTCATTAAACCCAGAGGCAGCCTATGCTTTCATCACTGTTATGTCTTCATTTTATGAGCTACCTCGGGTTTGCTATTGTGTATCACATTATACACTGATCTAATTTAAAGGTGTAATACAATACACTCCGCTCAGGTGTTTGGCCTATTGTTCTTACTGTAGGTTTATTCTCATATTTCTCTTCTGCTACCCTGAGGGGGCTGTGCGGAGGTTTTGTGGGTGCTGTGTGGATGTTTTGTGAAATCTGAGCGGAGGATTTGTGGACTATTTCATCTAGAAAAATCGGGGCTTCTTCTGAGACTCAAACCCTTGCAGAAACTACTTCCTGGCTGGATATCCTCATGACTATCCTCAAGAATAGCACTGTGATTATCCTTGCCTGAATCGATTCCTGGCTGGATATCCATGAAGATATCCTTGTGAATATCCGTGTTGCTCTCAAAAACTGCTTCCTGGCTTGATATCCTTATGAATATCCTTACAGATATCCTTGTAAATGTCCTTGCAGAAGCTGTTACCTTGTGAATATCCTTTAAGATATCCCTGTAAATATCCCGGCAGAAAGTGCTATCATTGCAGAAACTTATTGCTGGTTGGATATCCTCATGAATATCCTTAAAGATATTCTTGTAATTATTTTTGCAGAAACTGCTTCCTGTCTTGATATCCTTATGAATATCCTTCAAGATATCCTCATGAATATCCTCGTAATATCTGCTTTCTGGCTGGATATCCTTATGAAAATCCTAATGAATATCCCTGTGATTATCCTTGCATGAACTGATTCCTGGCTGAATCCTTGTGAATATCGTCATGAATAACTTTAAAGATACCCTTGTGAACATCCTTGCAGAAACTGTGTCATGGCTGGATATCCTCACTAATATGCTTAAAGACATCCTTATGAATATCCTCACAGAAACTGCTTGCTGACTGGATATCCTTATTAATATCCTCGAGGATATCCTAATTAAAAACCCTTGCAGAAACTGCTTCCTGTCTGGATATCCTCATGAACATCCTCATTAATAGCCTTGTGATTATCCTTGCAAGCATGAACTGATTCCTGAATATCCATGAAGATATCCTTGTGAATATCCTCATGAATATCCTTAAAGATAGCCTTGAGGATATCCTGGAAGAAACTAGTTCCAGGCTGGATATCCTTGTGAATCTCCTTAAAGATATTCTTGTGAATATCTTTTGCAGAAACTGCTTCCTGGCTGGATATCCTTATGAATATCCTAAAAAAATCCCTGTGAATATCCTGGCAGAAGCTGGATATCCTAATGAATTTCCATGAAGATATCCTCTTTGATATCATAGCAGAAACTGTGTCATCCCCCTGAATTTCTCTCTCAATAACATCATTGCTGCGAAATAGAGGGTTACATTGGTAAATGCAGAATGATGCCCTCTACTGGTCATGTTGCTAAGATGGAATACTAGCCATGGACATCATTCTGCATATTCCCATTACATAATCTACTGGATATCGGTTGTGGTGATGTACAATTCTACAATTTTACTGTGTTTTTCTAGGACAAGCTATTAGCCGGCCCACATTATTATCCAACACTATTTCAAACCTTTTAAGATTGGGCTGTCTGTTTGTCAGCCACAGTATGAGGCAGCGCATAGAATATCCTTGTAGTAAACTGCTTCCTGTCTGCATATCCTTATGAATATCCTCATGAATAGCCTTGTGACTATCCTTGCAGATACTAAATGCTTGTTGGATATCCTCATGAATATCCTTAAAGATATTCTTGTAATTATTTTTGCAGAAACTGCTTCCTGTCTTGATTTCCTCATAAATATCCTTCAAGATATCCTCATGAACATCCTCGTAGAATCTGCTTTCTGGCTTGATATCCTTATGAATATCCTAATGAATATCCCTGTGATTATCCTTGCATGAACTGATTCCTGGCTGAATCCTTGTGAATGTCGTCATGAATAATTTTAAAGATACCCTTGTGAGCATCCTTGCAGAACCTGCATCATGGCTGGATATCCTCACTAATATGCTTAAAGACATCCTTATGAATATCCTCACAGAAACTGCTTGCTGGCTGGATATCCTCATGAATATCCTTGCAGAAACTGCTTACTGGCTGGATATCCTTATGAATATCCTCGAGGATATCCCCATTAAAAATCCTTGCAGAAACTGCTTCCTGTTAATATTCTCATGAATATCCTTAAAGATAGCCTTGTGGATATCCTGGAAGAAATTGCTTGCTGGCTGGATATCCTTGTGAATCTCCTTGAAGACATGCTTGTGAATATTTTTTGCAGAAAGTGCTTCCTGGCTGGATATCCTTATGAATATCCTAAAGATATCCCTGTGAATATCCTGGCAGAAGCTGGATATCCTGATGAATATCCATGAAGATATCCTCATGGATATCCTTGCAGAAACTGTGTCATCCCCCTGAATTTCTCTCTGAATAACATCATTGCTGCGAAATAGAGGGTTACATTGGTAAATGCAGAATGATGCCCTCTACTGGTCATGTTGCTAAGATGGAATATTAGCCATGGACATCATTCTGCATATTTCCATTACATAATCTACGGGATATCGGTTGTGGTGATGTACAATTCTACAATTTTACTATGTTTTTCTAGGACAAGCTATTAGCCGGCATATTATTATCCAACACTTTACAAACCTTTTAAGATCGGGCTGTCATTTTGTCAGCCACAGTATGAGGCAGTGCGTAGAATATCCTTGTAGTAAACGGCTTCCTGTCTGCATATCCTTATAAATATCCTCATGAATAGCCTTGTGATTATCCTTGCAGAAACTAATTGCTTGTTGGATATCCTCATGAATATCCTTAAAGATATTCTTGTAATTATTTTTGCAGAAACTGCTCCCTGTCTTGATTTCCTTATGAATATCCTTCAAGATATCCTCATGAACATCCTCGTAGAATCTCCTTTCTGGCTGGATATCCTTAGGAATATCCTAATGAATATCCCTGTGATTATCCTTGCATGAACTGATTCCTGGCTGATTCCTTGTGAATATCGTCATGAATAACTTAAAAGATACCCTTGTGAACATCGTTGCAGAAACTGCGTCATGGCTGGATATCCTCACTAATATGCTTAAAGACATCCTTATGAATATCCTCACAGAAACTGCTTCCTGGCTGGATATCCTCATGAATATCCTTGCAGAAACTGCTTACTGGCTGGATATCCTTATGAATATCCTCGAGGATATCCTCATTGAAAATCCTTGCAGAAACTGCTTCCTGTCTGGATATCCTTATGAATATCCTCGAGGATATCCTCATTAAAAATCCTTGCAGAAACTGCTTCCTGTCTGGATATCCTCATGATAGCCTTGTGATTATCCTTGCATGAACTGATTCCTGGCTGAATATCAATGAAGATATCCTTGTGAATATCCTCATGAATATCCTTAAAGATAGCCTTGTGGATATCCTGGAAGAAACTAGTTCCAGGCTGGATATCCTTGTGAATCTCCTTAAAGGTATTCTTGTGAATAACTTTTGCAGAAACTGCTTCCTGGCTGGATATCCTTATGAATATCTTGAAAAAATCCCTGTGAATATCCTGGCAGAAGCTGGATATCCTAATGAAGTTCCATAAAGATATCCTCATTGATATCCTTGCATAAACTGTGTCATCCCCCTGAATTTCTCTCTCAATAACATCATTGCTGCGAAATAGAGGGTTACATTGGTAAATGCAGAATGATGCCCTCTACTGGTCATGTTGCTAAGATGGAATACTAGCCATGGACATCATTCTGCATATTCCCATTACATAATCTACTGGATATCCGTTGTGATGATGTACAATTCTACAATTTTACTGTGTTTTTCTAGGACAAGCTATTAGCCGGCCCACATTATTATCCAACACTATTTCAAACCTTTTAAGGTTGGGCTGTCTTTTTTGTCAGCCACAGTATGAGGCAGCGCATAGAATATCCTTGTAGTAAACTGCTTCCTGTCTGCATATCCTTATAAATATCCTCATAAATAGCATTGTGATTATCCTTGCAGAAAATAATTGCTGGTTGGATATCCTCATGAATATCCTCAAAGATATTCTGTAAATATGCTTGCAGAAACTGCTTGCTGTCTGGATATCCTAATGAATATCCTTCAAGATATCCCCATGAACATCCTCGTAGAATCTGCTTTCTGGCTGGATATCCTTAGGAATATCCTAATGAATATCCCTGTGATTATCCTTGCTTGAACTGATTCCTGGCTGAATCCTTGTGAATATCGTCATGAATAACTTTAAAGATACCCTTGTGAACATCCTTGCAGAAACTGCGTCATGGTTGGATATCCACACTAGTATGCTTAAAGACATCCTTATGAAAATCCTCAAAGAAACTGCTTGCTGGCCGGATATCCTTATGAATATCCTTGCAGAAACTGCTTACTGGCTGGATATCCTCATGAATATCCTTGAGGTTATCCTCATACAAATCCTTGCAAAAACTGCTTCCTGTCTGGATATCCTCATGAACATCCTCATGAATAGCCTTGTAATTATCCTTGCATGAACTGATTCCTGGCTGAATATCCATGAAGATATCCTTGTGAACATCCTCATGAATATCCATAAAGATAGCCTTGTGTATATCTTGGAAGAAACTAGTTCCTGGCTGGATATCCTTGTGAATCTCCATAAAGATATTCTTGTGAATAATTTTGCAGAAACTGCTTCCTGGCTGGATATCCTTATGAATATCCTAAAGATATCCCTGTGAATATCCTGGCAGAAGCTGGATATCCTGATGAATATCCATGAAGATATCCTCATGGATATCCTTGCAGAAACTGCGTCATCCCCCTGAATTTCTCTGTCAATAACATCATTGCTGCCAAATAGAGGGTTACATTTGTGAATGCAGAATGATGCCCTCTACTGGTCATGTTGCTAAGATGGAATACTAGCCATGGATATCATTCTGCATATTCCCGTTACATAATCTACTGGATATTGGTTGTGGTGATGTACAATTCTACAATTTGACTGTGCTTTTCTAGGACAAGCTATTAGCCGGCCCACATTATTATCCAACACTATTTCAAACCTTTTAAGGTTGGGCTGTCTTTTTGTCAGCAACAGTATGAGGCAGCGTCTAGAATATCCTTGTTGTAAACGGCTTCCTGTCTGCATATCCTTATGAATATCCTCATGAATAGCCTTGTGATCATCCTTGCAGAAACTAATTGCTGGTTGGATATCCTCATGAATATCCTGAAAGATATTCTTGTAAATATGCTTGCAGAAACTGCTTGCTGTCTGGATATCCTAACGAATATCCTTCAAGATATCCTCATGAACATCCTCGTAGAATCTGCTTTCTGGCTGGATATCCTTAGGAATATCCTAATGAATATCCCTGTGATTATCCTTGCTTGAACTGATTCCTGGCTGAATCCTTGTGAATATCGTCATGACTAACTTTAAAGATACCCATGTGAACATCCTTGCAGAAACTGCTTCATGGTTGGATATCCACACTAGTATGCTTGAAGACATCCTTATGAATATCCTCAAAGAAACTGCTTGCTGGCCGGATATCCTTATGAATATCCTTGCAGAAACTGCTTACTGGCTAGATATCCTCATGAATATCCTTGAGGTTATCCTCATACAAATCCTGGCAGAAAACTGCTTACTGTCTGGATATCCTCATGAACATCCTCATGAATAGCCTTGTAATTATCCTTGCATGAACTGATTCCTGGCTGAATATCCATGAAGATATCCTTGTAAATATCCTCATGAATATCCTTAAAGATAGCCTTGTGTATATCTTGGAAGAAACTAGTTCCTGGCTGGATATCCTTGTGAATCTCCTTAAAGATATTCTTGTGAAAAATTTTGCAGAAACTGCTTCCTGGCTGGATATCCTTATGAATATCCTAAAGATATCCCTGTGAATATCCTGGCAGAAGCTTGATATCCTGATGAATATCCATGAAGATATCCTCATGGATAGCCTTGCAGAAACTGTGACATGGCTGGATATCCTTATGAATATGCTCAAAGATATCCTTATGAATATCCTTGCAGCAAGTGCTTCCTGTCTGGATAATCTCATGAATATCCTCATGAATAGCCTTGTGATTATCCTTGCATGAACTGATGAACTGGCTGAATACCCTTAAAGATATCCCTGTGAATATCCTAATGAATATCCTCAAAGATACCCTTGTGAACATTCATGCAGAAACTGCTTCCTTGCTGGATATCCTCCTGAATTTCTCGGTCGATAACCTCATTGCTGCGAAATAGAGGGCTATATTGGTAAATGCAGAATGATGCCCTCTACTGGTCATGTTTTTAAGATGGAATACTAGCCATGGACATCATTCTGCATATTCCGGTTACATTGTGGTAATGTAGAATTCTACAATTTGACTGTGTTTTTCTAGGACAAGCTATTAGCCGGCCCACATTATTATCCAACACTATTTCAAACCTTTTAAGATCGGGCTGTCTTTTTGTCAGCCACAGTATGAGGCAGCGCATAGAATATCCTTGTAATAAAATGCTTCCTGTCTGCATATCCTTATAAATATCCTCATGAATAGCCTTGTGACTATCCTTGCAGAAACTAATTGCTTGTTGGATATCCTCATGAATATCCTTAAAGATATTCTTGTAATTATTTTTGCAGAAACTGCTTCCTGTCTTGATTTCCTTATGAATATCCTTCAAGATATCCTCATGAACTTCCTCGTAGCATCTCCTTTCTGGCTGGATATCCTTAGGAATATCCTAATGAATATCCCTGTGATTATCCTTGCATGAACTGATTCCTGGCTGAATCCTTGTGAATATCGTCATGAATAACTTTAAAGATACCCTTGTGAACATCCTTGCAGAAACTGCGTCATGGCTGGATATCCTCACTAATATGCTTAAAGACATCCTTATGAATATCCTGACAGAAACTGCTTGCTGGCTGGATATCCTTATGAATATCCTTGCAGAAACTGCTTCATGTCTGGATATCCTCATGAATATCCTTGAGGATATCCTCATTAAAAATCCTTGCAGAAACTGCTTCCTGTCTGGATATCCTCATGAACATCCTCATGAACATCCTCATGAATAGCCTTGTGATTATCCTTGCATGAACTGATTCCTGGCTGAATATTAATGAAGATATCCTTGTGAATATCCTCATGAATATCCTTAAAGATAGCCTTGTGGATATCCTGGAAGAAACTAGTTCCAGGCTGGATATCCTTGTGAATCTCCTTAAAGGTATTCTTGTGAATATCTTTTGCAGAAACTGCTTCCTGGCTGGATATCCTTATGAATATCCTGAAAATATCCCTGTGAATATCCTGGCAGAAGCTGGATATCCTAATGAAGTTCCATGAAGATATCCTCATTGATATCCTTGCAGAAACTGTGTCATCCCCCTGAATTTCTCTCTCAATAACATCATTGCTGCGAAATAGAGGGTTACATTGGTGAATGCAGAATGATGCCCTCTACTGGTCATGTTGCTAAGATTGAATACTAGGCATGGACATCATTTTGCATATTCCCATTACATAATCTACGGGATATCGGTTGTGGTGATGTACAATTCTACAATTTTACTGTGTTTTTCTAGGACAAGCTATTAGTCGGCCCACATTATTATCGAACACTATTTCAAACCTTTTAAGATTGGGCTGTCTTTTTGTCAGCCACAGTATGAGGCAGTGCGTAGAATATCCTTGTAGTAAACTGCTTCCTGTCTGCATATCCTTATGAATATCCTCATGAATAGCCTTGTGACTATCCTTGCAGAAACTAATTGCTGAATGGATATCCTTATGAATATCCTTAAGGATATTCTTATATTTATTTTTGCAGAAACTGCTTCCTGTCTTGATATCCTTATGAATATCCTTCAAGATATCCTCATAATCATCCTTGTGAAATCTGCTTTCTGGCTGGATATCCTTAGGAATATCCTAATGAATATCCCTGTGATTATCCTTGCTTGAACTGATTCCTGGCTGAATCCTTGTGAATATCGTCATGAATAACTTTAAAGATACCCTTGTGAACATCCTTGCAGAAACTGCGTCATGGCTGGATATCCTGACTAATATGCTAAAAGACATCCTTATGAATATCCTCACAGAAACTGCTTGCTGGCTGGATATCCTTATGAATATCATTGCAGAAACTGCTTGCTGGCTGGATATCCTTATGAATATCCTTGCAGAAACTGCTTACTGGCTGGATATCCTCATGAATATCCTTGAGGTTATCCTCATACAAATCCTGGCAGAAACTGCTTCCTGTCTGGATATCCTCATGATCATCCTCATGAATAGCCTTGTGATAATCCTAGCATGAACTGATTCCTGGCTGAATATCTGTGAAGATACCCTTGTTAATATTCTCATGAATATCCTTAAAGATAGCCTTGTGGATGTCCTGGAAGAAATTGCTTCCTGGCTGGATATCCTTGTGAATGTCCTTAAAGATATCCTTATGAATATTTTTTGCAGAAACTGCTTCCTGGCTGGATATCCTTATGAATATCCTAAAGATATCCCTGTGAATATCCTGGCAGAAGCTGGATATCCTGATGAATATCCATGAAGATATCCTCATGGATGTCCTTGCAGAAACTGTGACATGGCTGGATATCCTTATGAATATGCTCAAAGATATCCTTATGAATATCCTTGCGGCAACTGGTTCCTTGCTGGATATCCTCATGAATATCCTCATGAATAGCCTTGTGATTATCTTTGCATGAACTGATTCCTGGCTGAATACCCTTAAAGATATCCCTGTGAATATCCTAATGAATATCCTCAAATATACCCTTGTGAACATTCTTGCAGAAACTGCTTCCTGGCGGGATATCCTCCTGAATTTCTCTGTCGATAACCTCATTGCTGCGAAATAGAGGGTTACATTGGTGAATGCAGAATGATGCCCTCTACTGGTCATGTTGCTAAGATGGAATACTAGCCAGGGACATCATTCTGCAAATTCCAGTCACATAATCTACTGGATATCGATTGTGGTGATGTACAATTCTACAATTTGACTGTGTTTTTCTAGGACAAGCTATTAGCCGGCCCACATTATTATCCAACACTATTTCAAACCTTTTAAGATTGGGCTGTCTTTTTGTCAGCCACAGTATGAGGCAGTGCGTAGAATATCCTTGTACTAAACTGCTCCCTGTATGCATATCCTTATGAATATCCTCATGAATAGCCTTGTGACTATCATTGCAGAAACTTATTGCTGGTTGGATATCCTCATGAATATCCTTAAAGATATTTTTGTAAATATTCTTGCAGAAACTTCTTCCTGTCTGGATATCCTAATGAATATCCTTCAAGATATTCTCATAAACATCCTTGTGAAATCTGCTTTCTGGCTGGATATCCTTAGGAATATCCTAATGAATATCCCTGTGATTATCCTTGCTTGAACTGATTCCTAGCGGAATCCTTGTGAATATCGTCATGAATAACTTTAAAGATACCCTTGTGAACATCCGTGCAGAAACTGCGTCATGGCTGGATACCTGACTAATATGCTTAAAGACATCCTTATGAATATCCTCACAGAAACTGCTTGCTGGCTGGATATCCTTATGAATATCATTGCAGAAACTGCTTGCTGGCTGGATATCCTTATGAATATCCTTGCAGAAACTGCTTACTGGCTGGATATCCTCATGAATATCCTTGAGGTTATTCTCATACAAATCCTTGCAGCAACTGCTTCCTGTCTGGATATCCTCATGATCATCCTCATGAATAGCCTTGTGATAATCCTTGCATGAACTGATTCCTGGCTGAATAGCCTTAAAGATATCCCTGTGAATATCCTAATGAATATCCTCAAAGATACCCTTGTGAACATTCTTGCAGAAACTGCTTCCTGGCTGGATATCCTCCTGAATTTCTCTGTCGATAACCTCATTGTTGCGAAATAGAGGGTTACATTGGTAAATGCACAATGATGCCCTCTACTGGTCATGTTGCTACAATGGAATACTAGCCAGGGACATCATTCTGCATATTCCCGTTACATAATCCACTGGATATCGGTTGTGGTGATGTACAATTCTACAATTTGACTGTTTTCTTCTAGGACAAGCTATTAGCCGGCCCACATTATTATCCAACACTATTTCAAACCTTTTAAGATTGGGCTGTCTTTTTGTCAGCCACAGTATGAGGCAGCGTGTAGAATATCCTTCTAGTAAACTGCTCCCTGTATGCATATCCTTATAAATATCCTCATGAATAGCCTTGTGACTATCATTGCAGAAACTAATTGCTGGTTGGATATCCTCATGAATATCCTTAAAGATATTTTTGTAAATATTCTTGCAGAAACTTCATCCTGTCTGGATATCCTAATGAATATCCTTCAAGATATTCTCATAATCATCCTTGTGAAATCTGCTTTCTGGCTGGATAGCCTTAGGAATATCCTAATGAATATCCCTGTGATTATCCTTGCTTGAACTGATTCCTGGCTGAATCCTTGTGAATATCGTCATGAATAACTTTAAAGATACCCTTGTGAACATCCTTGCAGAAACTGCGTCATGGCTGGATATCCTGACTAATATGCTTAAAGACATCCTTATGAATATCCTCACAGAAACTGCTTGCTGGCTGGATATCCTTATGAATATCATTGCAGAAACTGCTTGCTGGCTGGATATCCTTATGAATATCCTTGCAGAAACTGCTTACTGGCTGGATATCCTCATGAATATCCTTGAGGTTATCCTCATACAAATCCTGGCAGAAACTGCTTCCTGTCTGGATATCCTCATGATCATCCTCATGAATAGCCTTGTGATAATCCTTGCATGAACTGATTCCTGGCTGAATATCTGTGAAGATACCCTTGTTAATATTCTCATGAATATCCTTAAAGATAGCCGTGTGGATGTCCTGGAAGAAATTGCTTCCTGGCTGGATATCCTTGTGAATGTCCTTAAAGATATCCTTATGAATATTTTTTGCAGAAACTGCTTACTGGTTGGATATCCTTATGAATATCCTAAAGATATCCCTGTGAATATCCTGGCAGAAGCTGAATATCCTGATGAATATCCATGAAGATATCCTCATGGATATCCTTGCAGAAACTGTGACATGGCTGGATATCCTTATGAATATGCTCAAAGATATCCTTATGAATATCATTGCAGCAACTGCTTCCTTGCTGGATATCCTCATGAATATCCTCATGAATAGCCTTGTGATTGTCCTTGCATGAACTGATTCCTGGCTGAATACCCTTAAAGATATCCCTGTGAATATCCTAATGAATATCCTCAAAGATACCCTTGTGAATATTCATGCAGAAACTGCTTCCTGGCTGGATATCCTCCTGAATTTCTCTGTCGATAACCTCATTGCTGCAAAATAGAGGGTTACATTGGTGAATGCAGAATGATGGCCTGTCTGCATATCCTTATGAATATCCTCATGAATAGCCTTGTGACTATCCTTGCAGAAACTAATTGCTGGATGGATATCCTCATGAATATCCTTAAAGGTATTCTTGTAATTATTTTTGCAGAAACTGCTTCCTGTCTTGATATCCTTATGAATATCCTTCAAGATATCCTCATGAAAATCCTTGTAGAATCTGCTTTCTGGCTGGATATCCTTAGGAATATCCTAATGAATATCCCTGTGATTATCCTTGCATGAACTGATTCCTGGCTGAATCCTTGTGAATATCGTCATAAATAACTTTAAAGATACCCTTGTGAACATCCTTGCAGAAACTATGTCATGGTTGGATATCCACACTAGTATGCTTAAAGACATCCTTATGAATATCCTCAAAGAAACTGCTTGCTGGCCGGATATCCTTATGAATATCCTTGCAGAAATTACTTACTGGCTAGATATCCTCATGAATATCCTTGAGGTTATCCTCATACAAATCCTGGCAGAAAACTGCTTACTGTCTGGATATCCTCATGAACATCCTCATGAATAGCCTTGTATATATCCTTGCATGAAGTGATTCCTGGCTGAATATCCATGAAGATATCCTTGTGAATATCCTAATGAATATCCTCAAAGATACCCTTGTGAACATCCATGCAGAAACTGCCTCCTGGCTGGATATCCTCCTGAATTTCTCTGTTGATAACCTCATTGCTGCGAAATAGAGGGTTACATTTATAAATGCAGAATGATGGCCTCTACTGGTCATGTTGCTAAGATGGAGTACTAGCCATGGACATCATTCTGCATATTCCGGTTAAATAATCTGCTTGATATCGGTTGTGGTGATGTACAATTCTACAATTTGACTGTTTTCTTCTAGTACAAGCTATTAGCCGGCCCACATTATTATCCAACACTATTTCAAACCTTTTAAGATTGGGCTGTCTTTTTGTCAGCCACAGTATGAGGCAGCGCATAGAATATCCTTGAAGTAAACTGCTTCCTGTATGCATATCCTTATGAATATCCTCATGAATAACCTTGTGGCTTTCCTTGCAGAAACTAATTGCTTGTTGGATATCCTCATGAATATCCTTAAAGATATTCTTAAAGTTATTTTTGCAGAAACTGCTTCCTGTCTGGATATCCTAATAAATATCCTTCAAGATATTCTCATAAACATCCTTGTAAAATCTGCTTTCTGGCTGGATATCCTTAGGAATATCCTAATGAATATCCCTGTGATTATCCTTACTTGAACTGATTCCTGGCTGAATCCTTGTGAATATCGTCATGAATAACTTTAAAGATACCCTTGTGAACATCCTTGCAGAAACTGCTTCATGGCTGGATATCCTCACTAATATGCTTAAAGACATCCTCATGAATATCCTCACAGAAACTGCTTGCTGGCTGGGTATCCTTATGAATATCCTTGCAGAAACTGCTTACTGGCTGGATATCCTCATGAATATCCCTGAGGTTATACTCATACAAATCCTGGCAGAAACTGCTTCCTGTCTGGATATCCTCATGAACATCCTCATGAATAGCCTTGTGATTATCCTTGCATGAACTGATTCCTAGCTGAATATCTGTGAAGATATCCTTGTTAATATTCTTATGAATATCCTTAAAGATAGCCTTGTAGATATCCTGGAAGAAATTGCTTCCTGGCTGGATATCCTTGTGAATCTCCTTAAAGATATCCTTGTGAATATTTTTTGCAGACACTGCTTCCTGGCTGGATATCCTTATGAATATCCTAAAGATATCCCTGTGAATATCCTGGCAGAAGCTTGATATCCTGATGAATATCCATGAAGATATCCTCATGGATATCCTTGCAGAAACTGCGACATGGCTGGATATCCTTATGAATATGCTCAAAGATATCCTTATGAATATCATTGCAGCAACTGCTTCCTTGCTGGATATCCTCATGAATATCCTCATGAATAGCCTTGTGATTATCCTTGCATGAACTGATTCCTGGCTGAATACCCTTAAAGATATCCCTATGAATATCCTAATGAATATCCTCAAAGATACCCTTGTGAACATTCATGCAGAAACTGCTTCCTGGCTGGATATCCTCCTGAATTTCTCGGTCAATAACCTCATTGCTGTGAAATAGAGGGTTACATTGGTAAATGCAGAATGATGGCCTCTACTGGTCATATTGCTTAGATGGAATACTAGCCATGGACATCATTCTGCATATTCTGGTTAGGGCCTACATTGTGGTGATGTACAATTCTATAATTTGACAGCTTTCTTCTAGGACAAGCTATTAGCCGGCCCACATTATTATCCAACACTATTTCAAACCTTTGAACATGGTATGAGGCAGCGCGTAGAATATCCTTGTAGTAAACGGCTTCCTGTCTGCATATCCTTATGTTGCTTGTTGGATATCCTTATGACTATCCTTAAAGATATCCTTGTGAGCACCCCAGCACAAACTGGTTCCTGGCTTGATATCCTTATGAATGATCTCATGACAAGCCTTGTGATTATCCTTACAGAATCAGATTTCTGGCTTGATATCCTAATGAATATCCTTAATGATATCCTTGTGAATATTTTTGCAGAAACTGCTTCCTGTCTGGATATCCTTATGGATATCCCTGAATATATCCTTGTAAATGTCCCAGCAGAAACTGCTTTCTGGCTGGATATCCTCATGAATATCCTCATGAATATCCTTATGTGTTTATTCTTGCATGAACTGATTCCTGGCAGGATCTCCGTGAAGATATCCTTGTGAATATCCTTGTGAATATTCTTGCAAAAAATGCTTCCTGGCTGTATATCGTAATGAATATCTTCATAGATATTCGTGTGAATTTCTATGCAGAAACTGATTCTTGGCTGGATATCCTTGTGAATATCCTTGCAGAACCTTCTTTCTGGCTGGATATTCTAATGAATACCCTTGAAGATATCCTTGTGAATTTATTTGCAGGAACTGCTTCCTGGCTTGGTATCTTCATGTATATCTTTGTGGAAACTGATCCCTGGCTGGATATCCTCATGAATATCTCTACCAGTTAGCTTATTGCTGTGAAATAGAGGGTTCCATTGGTAAAAGCAGAAGAATGCCTTCCACCGGTCATATTGCTCGATTGAATGGTAGCCATTTACATCTTTGATCATCTTTCTGTTACATAATCTACTGGAGATTGGTTGTGGTGATGTACAATTATACCATTAGACTATGTTCTAATAGGACAAGCCATTAGCCAGCCTGAGTTATCATCCAACCCTAATCTAACCCAGATGAGGTGTATCCTTGAAGATATCCTTGTGAATATTCTTGCAGAAACTGCTTCCTGGCAGGGTATCCTCATGAATATCCTCATAAATATCTGTGTGAATATCCTTGCAGAAACTGTTTCCTGAGTGGATATCCTCATAGATATCCATATAAATATCCACGTGAATATCCTTTCTTTAACTGCTTCCTGGCTGGATATCCTTATGGATATCCCTATTAATGAGCTTATTGCTACTATAAGGTTACATTGATAAAAGCAAAAGGATCCTTTCACCGGTCATATTACTAAGATGGAATACTAGCCATGGACATTGTTTTTCATGTTCTGGTATTATTGTCTGCTGGATATTGTGTACTACATTGGACCCCCCTGATGACAAAATGAATAGTAATTATATATGTTTTATAACTCATGTTTTATGACTGCCAGTAATTAGGCTCAATAACCCTTGATTTCTTCTACCCATTTAAGGGTTAATGGCAATAGTTTTTATTCTGTTTGAATATCTTTAGGGATATTTTCCTGGATATTCTGCTGTATTCTCTCATGGTTATCCCTCTTGACTAGCCTCATGAATATCCTTGGTTGATTTCCTAGTTTTGGTATTGTGCAGATATTCTAATGAATATATCCTTAAAGATATCCTTGAGAATATCCTTACAGAAACTGCTTCCTGGCTGGATATCCTGATGAATGTTCATGTGAAGTCAGTAATACCCTACTTTAACCCACACATGATTTATAGATCTATGGGTCGACCCATTTGACAGCCGCTATATCAGGCAGCCGGGCGAATATCTTTTGAGAAACTTATTCCTAGCTGGATATCCTCATGAATATTTTAAAAATATCCTTGTGAATATCCTTGCAGGAACTGGTTCCTGGTTGGATATCCTTATGACGACCCTTAAAGATATCCTCATGAATATCCTTGCAGACACTTCTTCCTTGCTTGATATCTTTATAAATGTCCCTATCAATATAAATATTGCTGCAGAATAGAGGGTTACATTGGTAAAAGCAGAAGGATGCCTTTCACCGGTCATATTGCTAGGGTGGAATACTAGCCATGTAAATACTTACATAATTAGTTGGATGTTTTATGCCACATTGGACCCCCCTAATGACAAAAGAATAGGAATTCTTCATGTTTTATGCCTGCCAGTAATTATGCTCAATAACCCTTTATGGTCATCATACTGGTAATTGCTCTTCTGATTTGCCATCCTGAGCTTAACGGCAAAACTGCTTCCTGTTTATTTGAGACAGCTGGTTCGGTGCGCCAATTTAGGTATTTTTTAACCCATTCAAGGGTTAAAGGCAATACTTTCATATGTTTGAATATCCTTGGGGATATTTTACTGGATAATCTGCTGTATTTTCTTATGGTTATTTCTGCTGGATATCCTCATGAATATCCTTGTTTGATTTCCTGGCTTGGTATTGTGGTGATGTACAAATCAACCATGAGACTATATGTTCTTCTATGACAAGCCATTAGCCAGGCCTGGTTATTATCCAACCCTTATCTAAGTTAGACGAGGTCCATGTAATTCATGGTGCACAGGTGCACCTATACATAATAGACTCAGTGATCAGTTGATGCCTGTGCAATGTCTGCTTTAAGACGTTAACACAGTCATAACTGGGCCTTACTGTATTATCTGATTACCAGATTACACTATTGATTTTAGTTTCAAAATAGAACTTACACATTACCTACTTTTGATCAATTAGGAATAATTGTTACACATACAGAAAAATGCCAGAATTAATATTTAAACCTAATTAGTGTGGTCAAGAAAATTAGTCTCTTCATGAGCAATCTGGTCATATTAAGCGGCAAGTGATGGAAAACATAAAGCCAGATCTTGCAGCATGAAGCAGTAAGCTTTAACCATAGTTTCAACCCTATTCCCCCAGTCTTGTGATACAAAGGTGACACATGAGAGAATTATGGTAGCACTAGAGTTTATTGAACATTTATGTCAACAATGCAATGCAGTTCATACAGAATCAGTAAAAAGTAAGATCTGTAGTCTTTTGCAGACCAACTTTTATTGATTTCCCTTTTAGTGACACAATGTTGATGACCAGTCTAAAAGGTGTAAAGGTCATATCCTTAGCACTGCCATTTCGGGCCAATGTGTATAGTAAAAAGGGCTCCCTGAAAGCCAAGATTTTGCGTTTGCATGGGAAACAATACACTATGGCAGTGCGCCTCCAGAATGTACCAGCAGTCCTGAGGTAAACCATTGTTCTGCAATACACCATAGGCCTTCTGTAAATTACCACTTTTTTAAACTAACAATCCCACTCAGGAGATTGTGAAGAATAGTGCTCTTTCACAAGAACTCTAGAGGTTGTGTAAGAACACATTGATTCCTTTCAAATTAACATGTAATAATTTTATCTCCACAAATGATTTCAATTAAGAACATGGACACAGGGTTATTAGGATTCCTGGCTGAATACCCTTAAAGATATCCCTGTGAATATCCTAATGAATATCCTCAAAGATACCCTTGTGAATATTCATGCAGAAACTGCTTCCTGGCTGGATATCCTCCTGAATTTCTCTGTCGATAACCTCATTGCTGCGAAATAGAGGGTTACATTGGTGAATGCAGAATGATGGCCAGTCTGCATATCCTTATGAATATCCTCATGAATAGCCTTGTGACTATCCTTGCAGAAACTAATTGCTGGATGGATATCCTCATGAATATCCTTAAAGATATTCTTGTAATTATTTTTGCAGAAACTGCTTCCTGTCTTGATATCCTTATGAATATCCTTCAAGATATCCTCATGAACATCCTCATAGAATCTGCTTTCTGGCTGGATATCCTTAGGAATATCCTAATGAATATCCCTGTGATTATCCTTGCTTGAACTGATTCCTGGCTGAATCCTTGTGAATATCTTCATGAATAACTTTAAAGATACCCTTGTGAACATCCTTGCAGAAACTGCGTCATGGTTGGATATCCTCACAAATATGCTTAAAGATATCCTTATGAATATCCTCAAAGAAACTGCTTGCTGGCCGGATATCCTTATGAATATCCTTGCAGAAACTGCTTACTGGCTAGATATCCTCATGAATATCCTTGAGGTTATCCTCATACAAATCCTGGCAGAAAACTGCTTACTGTCTGGATATCCTCATGAACATCCTCATGAATAGCCTTGTAATTATCCTTGCATGAACTGATTCCTAGCTGAATATCCATGAAGATATCCTTGTGAATATCCTCATGAATAACCTTAAAGATAGCCTTGTGGATATCTTGGAAGAAACTAGTTCCTGGCTGGATATCCTTGTGAATCTCCATAAAGATATTCTTGTGAATAATTTTGCAGAAACTGCTTCCTGGCTGGATATCCTTATGAATATCCTAAAGATATCCCTGTGAATATCCTGGCAGAAGCTTGATATCCTGATGAATATCCATGAAGATATCCTCATGGATAGCCTTGCAGAAACTGTGACATGGCTGGATATCCTTATGAATATGCTCAAAGATATCCTTATGAATATCCTTGCAGCAACAGCTTCCTTGCTGGATATCCTCAAGAATATCCCCATGAATAGCCTTGTGATTATCTTTGCATGAACTAATTCCTGGCTGAATACCCTTCAAGATATCCCTGTGAATATCCTAATGAATATCCTCAAAGATACCCTTGTAAACATTCTTGCAGAAACTGCTTCCTGGCTGGATATCCTCCTGAATTTCTCTGTCGATAACCTCATTGTTGCGAAATAGAGGGTAACATTGGTAAATGCAGAATGATGCCCTTTACTGGTCATGTTGCTACAATGGAATACTAGCCAGGGACATCATTCTGCATATTCCCGTTACATAATCTACTGGATATCGGTTGTAGTGATGTACAATTCTACAATTTGACTGTGTTTTTCTAGGACAAGCTATTAGCCGGCCCACATTATTATCCAACACTATTTCAAACCTTTTAAGATTGGGCTGTCTTTTTGTCAGCCACAGTATGAGGCAGCCCGTAGAATATCCTTGTTGTAAACGGCTTCCTGTCTGCATATCCTTATAAATATCCTCATGAATAGCCTTGTGATTATCCTTGCAGAAACTAATTGCTGGTTGGATATCCTCATGAATATCCTCAAAGATATTCTTGTAAATATGCTTGCAGAAACTGCTTGCTGTCTGGATATCCTAATGAATATCCTTCAAGATATCCTCATGAACATCCTCGTAGAATCTGCTTTCTGGCTGGATATCCTTAGGAATATCCTAATGAATATCCCTGTGATTATCCTTGCTTGAACTGATTCCTGGCTGAATCCTTGTGAATATCGTCATGAATAACTTTAAAGACACCCTTGTGAGCATCCTTGCAGAAACTGCGTCATGGCTGGATATCCTCACTAATATGCTCAAAGACATCCTTATGAATATCCTCACAGAAACTGCTTGCTGGCTGGATATCCTTATGAATATCCTTGCAGAAATTGCTTACTGGCTAGATATCCTCATGAATATCCTTGAGGTTATCCTCATACAAATCCTGGCAGAAAACTGCTTACTGTCTGGATATCCTCATGAACATCCTCATAAATAGCCTTGTGATTATCCTTGCATAAACTGATTCCTGGCAGAATATCTGTGAAGATATCCTTGTTAATATTCTCATGAATATCCTTAAAGAAAGCCTTGTGGATGTCCTGGAAGAAATTGCTTCCTGGCTGGATATCCTTGTGAATGTCCTTAAAGATATCCTTGTGAATATTTTTTGCAGAAACTGCTTCCTGGCTGGATATCCTTATGAACATCCTAAAGATATCACTGTGAAAATCCTGGCAGAAGCTCGATATCCTTATGAATATCCATAAAGATATCCTCATGGATATCCTTGCAGAAACTGTGACATGGCTAGATTTCCTTATAAATATGCTCAAAGATATCCTTATGAATATCCTTACAGCAACTGCTTCCTTGCTGGATATCCTCATGAATATCCTCATGAATAGCATTGTGATTATCCTTGCATGAACTGATTCCTGGCTGAATACCCTTAAAGATATCCCTATGAATATCCTAATGAATATCCTCAAAGATACCTTTGTGAACATTCATGCAGAAACTGCTTCCTGGCTGGATATCCTCCTGAATTTCTCTGTCCATAACCTCATTGCTGCGAAATAGAGGGTTACATTGGTAAAAGCAGAATGATGCCCTCTACTGGTCATGTTGCTAAGATGGAATACTAGCCATGGACATCATTCTGCATATTCCCTTTACATTGTGGTGATGTACAATTCTACTATTTGACTGTTTTCTTCTAGGACAAGCTATGACCTGGACCACATTATTATCCAACACTATTTCAAACCTTTGAACACGGTATGAGGCAGCGCGTAGAATATCCTTGTAGTTAACGGCTTCCTGCATGTCTGCATATCCTTATATTGCTTGTTGGATATCCTAATGACTATCCTTAAAGATATTCTTGTGAGCACCCCCGCACAAACTGGTTCCTGGCTTGATATCCTTATGAATGATCTCATGACAAGCCTTGTGATTATCCTTACAGAATCTGATTTCTGGCTTGATATCCTAATGAATATCCTTAATGATATCCTTGTGAATATTTTTGCAGAAACTGCTTCCTGTCTGGATATCCTTATGGATATCCCTGAAGATATCCTTGTAAATGTCCCAGCAGAAACTGCTTTCTGGCTGGCTATCCTCATGAATATCCTCATGAATATCCTCATGTGTTTATCCCTGCATGAACTGATTCCTGGCAGGATATCTGTGAAGATATCCTTGTGAATATCCTTGTGAATATTCTTGCAAAAAAGGCTTCCTGGCTGTATATCCTAATGAATATCTTCATAGATATTCATGTGAATTTCTATGCAGAAACTGATTCTTGGCTGGATGTCCTTATGAATATATATATTTAGATATATCCTTGTGAATATCCTTGCAGAACCTTCTTTCTGGCTTGATATCCTAATGAATACACTTAAAGGTTACATTGGTAAAAGCAAAAGGATCCTTTCACCGGTCATATTACTAAGATGGAATACTAGCCATGGACATTCTTTTTCATATTCTGGTATTATTGTCTGATGGATATTGTGTGCTACATTGGACCCCCCTGATGACAAAATGAATAGTAATTAAATATATATTATAACTCATGTATTATGACTGCCAGTAATTAGGCTCAATAACCCTTGATTTCTTCTACCCATTTAAGGGTTAATGGCAATAGTTGTTATTCTGTTTGAATATCTTTAGGGATATTTTCCTGGATATTCTGCTGTTCTCACTCATGGTTATCCCTCTTGGATAGCCTCATGAATATCCTTGGTTGATTTCCTAGTTTTGGTATTGTGCAGATATTTTAATGAATATATCCTTAAAGATATCCTTGTGAATATCCTTACAAAAACTGCTTCCTGGCTGGATATCCTGATGAATGTCCATGTGAAGTCAGTAATACCTTACTTTAACCCAGACATGATTTATAGATCTATTGGTTGACCCATTTGACAGCCACTATATCAGACAGGCGGGCGAATATCTTTGGAGAAACTTATTCCTAGCTGAATATCCTCATGAATATTTTAAAGATATCTTTGTGAATATCCTTGCAGAAACTGGTTCCTGGTTGGATATCCTTATGACGACCTTTAAAGATATCCTCATGAATATCCTTGCAGACACTTCTTCCTTGCTTGATATCTTTCTAAATATCCCTATCAATATAAATATTGCTGCAGAATAGAGGGTTACATTGGTAAAAGCAGAAGGATGCCTTTCACCGGTCATATTGCTAGGGTGGAATACTAGCCATGTAAATACTTACATAATTAGTTGGATGTTTTATACCACATTGGACCCTCCTAATGAATAGGAATTCTTCATGTTTTATGCCTGCCAGTAATTATGCTCAATAACCCTTCATGGTCATCATGCTGCATTAATGCATCATGCCCTTTCTTAGAATGATGCATGAATGAGGTTGATGCACTCCCAAAAGGGCAGGATGATGCACCAATGTAGCACCAGGTAATTGCTCTTCTGATTTGCCATCCTGAGCTTAACGGCAAAACTGCTTCCTGTTTATTTAAGACAGCCAAGGGTGCACCAATTTAGGCATTTTTTAACCCATTCAAGGGTTAATGGCAATACTTTCTTATGTTTGAATATCCTTGGTGATATTTTTCTGGATATTCTGCTGATTCTCTCATGATTATTTCTGCTGGATATCCTCATGAATATCCTTGGTTGATTTCCTAGTTTTGGTATTGTGCAGAAATTCTAATGAATATATCCTTAAAGATATCCTTGTGAATATCCTTAGAGAAACTGCTTCCTGGCTGGATATCTTGATGAATGTTCACGTGAAGTCAGTAATACCCTACTTTAACCCAGACATGATTTATAGATCTATGGGTCGACCCATTTGACAGCTGCTATATCAGGCAGCTGGGCAAATATCTTTGGAGAAACTTATTCCTAGCTGGATATCCTCATGAATATTTTAAAGATATCCTTGTGAATATCCTTGCAGAAACTGGTTCCTGGATGGATATCCTTATGACGACCATTAAAGATATCCTCATGAATATCCTTGCAGACACTTCTTCCTTGCTTGATATCTTTATAAATATCCCTATCAATATACATATTGCTGCAGAATAGAGGGTTACATTGGTAAAAGCAGCAGGATGCCTTTCACCTGTCATATTGCTAGGGTGGAGTACTAGCCATGTAAATACTTAAATAATTAGTTGGATGTTTTATGCCACATTGGACCCCCCTAATGACAAAAGAATAGGAATTCTTCATGTTTTATGCCTGCCAGTAATTATGCTCAATGACCCTTTATGGTCATCATACTGCATTCATGCATCATGCCCTCATTTAGAAAGATGCATGAATGAGGTTGATGCACTCCCAAAAGGGCAGGATGATGCACCAATGTAGCACCAGGTGATTGCTCTTCTGATTTGCCATCCTGAGCTTAACGGTAAAACTGCTTCCTGTTTATTTAAGACAGTCGGTTTGGTGCGCCAATTTAGGCATTTTTTAACCCATTCAAGGGTTAATGGCAATAGTTTCCTATGTTTGAATATCCTTGGGGATATTTTACTAGATATTCTGCTGTATTCTCTTATGGTTATTTCTGCTGGATATCCTCATGAATATCCTTGTTTGATTTCCTGGCTTGGTATTGTGGTGATGTACAAATTAACCATGAGACTATGTTCTTCTATGACAAGCAATTGGCCAGGCCTGGTTATTATCCAACCCTAATCTAAGTCAGACGAGGTCCATGTAATTCATGGTGCACAGCTGCACATATATATAATAGACTCAATCATCAGTTGATGCCTGTGCAATGTCTGCTTTAAGACGTTAACACAGTCATAACTGGGCCTTACTGCATTATCTGATTACCAGATTACACTATTGATTTTAGTTGCAGAATAGAACTAACACATCACCTATTTTTGATAAATTAGGAATAATTGTTACACATAAAAAAAAATGCCAGAATTAATATTTTAACCTAATTTGTGTGGTCAAGAAAATTAGTCTCTTCATGAGCAATCTGGTCATATTAAGGTTGATCGCTACTCATTGAATATGGACTCCTGCGCAGCTCTCTGCGCATATAGCTCAAAACTGTCAGAATGGGCTTATATTGGAGAGATATATACATATATATGCACACTAAGCCATTTTTTAAAAATTGGACAATTCCGAATAAAATTGAGCATTTTATTGCACTTTAAATATTTGAAGTATTTTGAGCTAGTGATATTTGCTACTTTTAACATAAATCAGAATATTGGAATTATTTACCAATAAATCAGTATCAAGATTGATATAGATCTCATCACTGTGCTTAAGACAACCAAGGGTATGAGATGTATACACTTTTTACCCCGATCCCTGGCCTTTGGCCCATTGTTTTGGCCTTTAAATATGAGATTTAGACCTTTTTTGTCCTCTTTTTTAACTTCAAAGGCCAAAAACCCTAAAATTATGCACGGGACCCCCTATCAAAATTCCTTTAAAATGTTAGCGATTGATCTGAACTAATTTTTGAAAAAAAAGAAAAAAAAGTTCATGGATATTTTACAGTGATATTTGGATATTGCTGAAGAATTATGCATTAAATTTGAATAATCGTCATAAAATCATCACGTTTTTTCATACAAAGGTACATTTTGGGACCATAATTTTATTTTTCCCATTCAAGGACATAACCTAGGATTATTCATGTGCAATACAAAATCAATGTGGGCATTGGTTCAATAAGAAAAAAAAATCATGAAAATTTCCCATTTTTTTGAATTTTTTTGGCAAAAATAGAGAATTTTTTTTTCTTCAAAAATCTGTAAAAAAAAAAGGTAGCGCGGGACCCCCCCTATTTTTTTACATTTCGCATTTCTTAATGATCTAAACTACCATGAGGCAAAAAATTAGGATATTCTATTGATGAAAAGTTAAGAGTAGCGATCAACCTTAAGCGGCAAGTGATGGAAAACATAAAGCCAGATCTTGCAGCATGAAGCAGTAAGCTTTAATCATTGTTTCAACCCTATTCCCCCAGTCTTGTGATACAAAGGTGACACAAGACAGAATTATGGTAGCACTAGAATCTATTGAACATTTATGTCAGCAATGCAATGCAGTTCATACAGCGTCAGTAAAAAGTAAGATCTGTAGTCTTTTGCAGACCAACTTTTAATGATTTCCCTTTTAGTAACACAATATTGATGACCAGTCTAAAAGGTGTAAAGGTCATATCCTTAGCACTGCCATTTTGGACCAATGTGTATAGTAAAAAGGGCTCCCTGAAAGCCAAGATTTTGCGTTTGCATTGGAAACAATACGCTATGGCAGTGCGCCTCCATAATGTACCAGCAGTCCTGAGGAAATACCATTGTTCTGCAATACACCATAGGCCTTCTGTAAATGACCACTTTTTTAAACTAACAATCCCACTCAGGAGATTGTGAAGAATGGTGCCCTTTCAAAAGAACTCTAGAGGTTGTGTAAGAACACATTGATTCCTTTCAAATTAACATGTAATAATTTTATCTCCACAAATGATTTCAATTAATAACATGAACAGGGTTATTAGGATTAGATCTAAAGACCTCCATTTATATATAGGTGTTAGGAACTTGAGAGAACACCAGACTTCCATTTAACATGATCATTGAGAGAAATATCCCTATTGTTTATAACTATAACTAAACATCTATAATCAATACAGATTCTAGAAAGATATACATTACAAGCGGTATTTTCTCAGCCATGTATCAAGTATACCTATGAAATATTTCAGGACAAAAGAATACCCTTTCTTTACATAAACCCAGTCAAAACATCCTTCAATCCCGCATCAAAAGCTTCATATACTTCAGCAATCATTATTGCTATGAAATGTTGAACTAAAATGCTATAACTAACACTGATCTTTTCTACAAGTTTTCTATCATCCAACATTCCTTCCATAAAGCATGTTACAGTGGATCACTGGTAGTGGAATAAAAACATTCTGTGCATATACTTAGTTATACTTCAACAATCATCATTCTGTTTGATACACCAATTGAAGGGGCAACTGGACATGTTGTGTGTATGACCCAACAGTATGACAAATGTATTCTTAAGGAAGTGCCCATATCACTCTCTTGTAACTAATTGACAAACCTTGATAAATACCTACATTAGATAACCAAATGCAACTAACATAGGGCATACAATATGTTTCAATACATGTACCAATAAGATAAAGACATGTCTTACATACATATTCAGGAGTCCATGGCCCATGTGAGAACCATGTTGAGGGATACATTCAGCATGTTAGATCACTTAGCACCATTATCTTGTGTAATGCTCTATAGGATATTCAAACACTAATTGATCTCATCAGATCACACTGTACATCTGTAGCTTGCATGTTGTGCATGAGGCTGGTTTCCCATACACTGTAACCATGATGAGTATATAGCAGGGACGGCTTCCTTCATCCTGCCTACAATGTCTTTGGGGTGTGACACAGCCGGCCGTTACACAACTCCTCAACAGTAAATGTCATCAGGTCTCCATGGCTAAGTGTCCACAGAAGAAGCTTGATGTTGACATCATAACCACTAGAACCACTTCAACCTCTGCTGGCCGACTGGTAGTACTACATCAACTGAGAAATATGGAAAGAAACAGATGAGCATATCAAAAACATTCTTTGATTTATATTTAAGTAATATCATATGAGACCAGGGATGTCAATATCATTGAGCTTAGTATTCCAGCAGTGCTACTGGAACAAGTATTAGAGTTACCTGGACATTGACTATTGATGTAAATAAGGAGGTGAAACAAAATGGATGTTAAACCGGAGCATGGAACATGCAGTTGATGTAAAACATCCTAGACCATGAGTTACACTGTTATGTCATTAGTATCCATCTCAGCACACAGCAGAGCAAGCAGCAGCAAACAGTGCAGCAAGCAACAAACATTCACTAGTATCTTTCTCAGTGAAATTAATAGGTTGTGTCATGGTGTGAAACAAGTTAAGCACCAATCAACTGTCCTTGTTACCTTACCTAACCCATAGACTTGGAACATGGGGTAATGGCATAACCATAGGCTATAGATACTTTTTAACATGTTTCACCAGGATTGAGGAACCTCCAGTGATCTTTTCTTTGCTAAAGCAGACATTGCACATTTCTCAATTCAGGGAACTTTTGAGTGTAGACTATAAATATAAAAATTGGTGTTGTCCGTTTGTGAACAGAGAAAAATGTGAGGGTCATTATTGCTGAATCTACTGAGAGTCGGGCAGTTGAGGTAGCAGTATTTCTGGCGACAATAACTCTCCCCTTTTTCTCTGTGTAGCATCTGGACAAGACTGGGTGATGAAAGATGAATAATTTCACTTAGACATTTTCTCACTCCAGTGATACCTGGCATAATGTTAAAAGTCTGAGCTAGATTTCTATTCATAAACCTAGGAATTACTTACCATTTAGTGGAGCCACATTCTGTATTCTTGCATCACCTTCACTGCGAGTTCTGTTGTTTCTGAATGTGAGAAAGTTTAAATGATACATTTCAGCAATTAAGAAATGCTATGTGCTGTGGTTTTTTTTAACATAAATAATTGAATTTGATTTTATAATCTGTCACTTTGAAAGAGACAAGATGATGTCATCTATCACATCAGGCTCACGATTAGCAGCTACAATTTCATCTACCCTCGTTTGGTTTAGCTCATGCCATAATTGAACAAGCTGCCTACACTGGGAAATCAACTTGCCCTAAATAAATTAGTTTTCATTATCAACTGTCCTCAGTAAAGCTTCTCTTTCTTTTCTGCTTCCTATGGTATTTATTACGGCACAATGTTTCCTACTCACTTGTTTCAGTAAACGTTTCTCCTCTCCTTGGCGCAATGCCCGCAGCCGTCGTTTCTCCATCTGCTCGGGAGAGAATATCCTCTTTGGCTTTCCATTACTGTAAACAAATGAAATGTATTCTTACATCACACTGTCCAAATATGAGTTTGATCACTGCTAACAATCCTTAGGTTTCTGCTACTCCTGTTGTCAGAATAAAATCAAGACATGGTGACATGACCTACTTGTATTTGAAGTCCTAGGTACCATACGTGATACAATTAGATCCATGGCCCACACATGGCATAAAATATGACAAAGTTATAAAATGACCAACTGTTTGCCCGTGGTATTAATTTATGCTGTTGTTAGAAATGAGTACACTGTTACATTACAAACACCATGTGTGCTGGGATGTAGTGTGACACAACCAGGGGGACATTACAAATATCAATTGTTACCCTCTATACTGGCTGTTATATTGACTACTGTCTCTGTTACATTATGTGCATGCTGCTGTACAGGCTCAGATCTCTGAGCACCATATCCATGGTTGCAGCACTCCATTGACATGAAGGTTGTACCCAATGTTAGACACATGCTAAACTCCCGGATACTCAAGTTAACCTGACAGTGTTTTCTTTTCATTAATGTACATGTTTTATTTATATATTATTCCAACTGGTTTGTCAATCTGCTTGTGGCATCATGGAAAACCCTTAGATGTAAATGGTAAAATGCTACAACAGCAAAACATGGACACTCCTCACCATGTTTGCTGATGTGCTGAGAGCCTCTCCCGGCATGGCATGTCCTCAAATATCCTACAAAAATGGTGCTGAAATGGCATTTCCAGTCAGCCTCATTCAGAATGGTGTTTTTTTGTCCATTCTCAAACTGTTGTGAGCACATGCCAAGCATGACATCCATCTGTCCCACTAGATGTCTTTAGCAATAGAATCAGCTTATTTGTCTTGGGGAAATCAGATTTAATTGAGCGCGGCTACCCCCGCCATAGCTGGGTTTAGCTATCTCTAGTGAGGCTGGGTGATCAAGGGGACAAACGGAGGACTTCACCAATGATGGCAAGGAGTCACCATGATTTGCTGAGTAGACACATTTTCAGCATAACAGAACTAATACTAATACTCACATGACAGCAGGGGCAAGAGGCAACTTTGAAAGGGCCAACTTTTTCAAACGCATTTGTTGTTTCTGCAAAACAAAATTAAGATAAAGATAGTGAATTTTAACAGATTTACATATTAAAGTGTCAACATGGGTGCACAGTACATTCTCTCCTACAGCATTGTTCCATGCTATGCTGGGTCATGCTAAGTTACATCACCAGCGATTCTGGATTTTAAAGGAACATGATGTTTACACAAGGTTACCCAGGTAGTCAGCATAAACTGCTTAAGCTTGAATGATCTGATATGTCATATGTCATTATGAAGCACCCTTTTCAAAACTTTCTAGCTATTGCAAATACTGGAACTGAACATATCATATTTACTACACTTTGTGATACATCACAGCACAGTATAAAATATTAGCCCCAAAGAGTATATATGTTGATTAGAGGCTGAAAGATTGTATGATTATAGTGCTCTATAAAAAATCACATAAGATTGTGCACCATATTAATCTGAAGCCTTTCATCTCACCTGGTTGTCTAAACGCTTTTTCTCCTTTTTTGTCCCGTTCTCTTCATCCTCATCACGTTGTTGTTGTGCACGCTGGCGCCGCTTTTCCATTTGGGCAGCATTGAATGTCCTCTTATGCTTTCCATCACTGTTAACAAATGATATCCAGTCTTGTACACATTAGAATTGTACCCAACTAGAACCAGATGGGACCTTAATATACTCCGGTTACTGTACTAGTATTTGTTGAAACACATTTTCTGATTAGAACTACTGAAAATATAATCCCCTATGTTTTGCAACACTTCACTTAGAGTAATTGAATAATTAAAAGAGAATAACTTCTAAATCGTATTAGCCAAAGGTTTGTTTTTTAATACAGTAGGTATATCACCTTAAAAACAGAGATTTATTTACTCACTTGTCCACTGGTGCATTGGGCATTGTCAGAGAGGCCTTCTGTTTCAATGTTTTCTGTTGATTCTGTATAAGAAAACAAGAACAGCTCAACAGGGTTATCTTTCATTGCCCAAATTGAATAGCATTTAGTGCTAGAATGGAATTTAAATTTAAATTGACAACTACAAGTCAATGTTGATTCAATATTGATTCAAGGATGGACTGAATTTGTTGCCCTCTGGTAGACCCAGGGAGACTTACATAAAGGAAGCGGTATCCCAAATACTACCATGCATGCCAAAACTTGTTCTGACACCAATTTGATTTCTTTCTCCAGGTAGTCATTGAAGTAGTCATCTCAATGTCTAGACACAAGTATCCTTACAGTAGCAATTGAACAGTTGATTATTCCAATACTCTTTAATAACCTAGATTCACATAATCATATGCACCCTTTCATTATCACCTTGTTGACTAGACGTTTCCTCTCAGCATTTTTCTTGATTCTCTGATGTTTGACCTGCTTCCTTTTGCCCTTTGATGACAGCTTTCTCTTTGGAGTTTTGTCACTATAACAAATAAACATCTCCAAATGATGTTGGTACAGTTCCCAAAGCCATGGTAAGCACTGACATGTTGAAGTGATCTAACAATGTTAATGTGTATGACACAGCTGCATACTTGTGAAAGCTAGGCACTAATTGTTTAACAGAAATGGACAATATTGCCCCACACCAATGGATGTAGCAATATAAGTGCATTCAAAGAGTAGGCAACTGTTCTCCATAGCCCTGCTCCAATCTGTATACATTTCAGCTTCTTACCTGACCAAAGTAGTGCACAACAGTCCACCACCTTCCATGTGCTGCTCCTGGCATTCTGAACTCAATGTCTGAGGGCAGTAGGAGCACATCTGGAAATGATGAGTAGGCACATAGTAAGTGACTGTCATTTGACTTACGTTGAGATTTTAAATATTTTTTATAAAAGATAGCTTGTGGCCTTTGATGCCTGCCATGGATGTGCAGATTTATGTATGTCTATGGACAAAACCTGATGTTGAGGGGAGGGGTTCCAGGAAGTTTAAAATAGTCAATGTAGACAAATAAAAGAAAGGCTGAACTCACTGAAGCATGGAAGCTGTAAAGGTCCTGGAGGGCGCTGGCACGTTTCGCACTGTAAGCCTCAAGGGAGGCCCAGTTCTCTATAACCAGCACCTGCTGCTGCCTGATCTTCTCAGCATCATGATCAGAGCACTGCTCCTGTAGACGCAGTGCCTCATCCACCAGCACCTGCAACTGTTCACAATGTGCAAAGTTACACAAAAATATCAACAGTTTATTCAGTTCTATGGTGACTCAGACCAGACCAGATCCACTGCCTGTTTGGGATATCACTCATTGAGAAGAGAGAGTAAATAGGGAATCTGTTTACAGTTCATGGATGAATCTTGTTGTCTTATTAATCAGACATTGCTCATGGACTATATGTATAAGATAATATATGGAAGAACCACAATAAAGTTAGGATGTATGCTATGCATAGTTTTAGATCAATATTTAATATGAACTGCAGCAAGAAAGGGGGACTTTTTCATGATACAGTTGTGTTTACATTGGTTTTAGAAAGAATCCTCAGAAAATTCTCTGTATTGGCTATGTTTGTTAACATTTAATATCAGGGGATTCACAGGACAATTATCTCTCAAATAGTATGTATTAGAATGTGGCATTTTGTTATATTCATGTATTCATGAGTCACACTGCAGAAATGTTCAAAAACTCTCTTAGCAACTTTTCTGAAAAGTCACCCTTTCTTGCTGCAATAGTTTATAGTAATCGGACATGAAGCTTTAACTTACCTCAGCCTCTAAGGTGATCATTTCATTGTGGAATGCCTCATGTTTCTCCTGGTAGTTAGTAACTTCTACGATATCCCTGCCAAGGTCGTCTGGGATGGCGCTGTACTTATCCTGAATGTTTAACAGCGCCTCCTCAACATCTTGGTTTAAGCGATACATCTTCAATGCACTCAAGTCGTCATGCAGCTCGAGTAAGGCTTCCCCGAGCTCGTGCCATTCACACCTGGTTAGTTAAATCTAGTATTTTTACTCTGACACAAGAATTGGAATTCAATAATTGTTTACATATGTCCAATCTCAAAAGATGAGAAAGGATCAAACACACTGGAATGAAGAGGTAGCTTTAGCTGCTAGCAAATTAAATTCAAACAACACTTGAAATCCATGAAAACCTTCATAAAGTAGGGAAGAAGTATGACTAACTTCATGAACTGTACAATATTGTATCCGTTTATAGCATACTGTTATAAACTACATCAGGACATGCTATTCTATATGATGCCTACCTAAGGTGCCTCTGTCTGTTGAGTATGTCAGTGGAGAAGCGGCTGTTTCCTGTGACCAGCTCCATGGCCATGTCCTCACACTGGGTGAAGCGTTTAGACTGGGCCTCCACTGCCATCTTCAGCTCATCCAACTTCTCCTGTATAATCGGAGGAGGAACCATTGTTTTCCATTAAACCTGTTGTACATATATACATATTTTGACTAGTATCAAGGTTAACAAATTGGTATAATTCAGGATTTCCTTTCTGTGATTAATCAGATCTTTTTTTAAAAGGACTCTGATGAAACCTGGTTATAAGTATTAGATTAAAATCCACCATGCTCCTTCAAAAGATCAATAAACATGGATCGATCTGAACCCTCAGCCACAGTCTCCAAAATTCTCAAACCACTCAACTATAATCCTTGTATGCTACCCCACAGGGGCAGATTATACTTTTAAATCTTTTACAAAACACTGCATGATCTGTGAGTGTCACATGCAGGCTATGACAGGGATGATCGATTCAGACACCTGGTTTTGCTGTTATCACTCAGTAGATGAAGGTAAAATGGTTCCGAATAGTGATCCTACCTAGCCTGTTTAGTACATAAGGCACTGGTAACTACAAGGATATCCTCTCCTGAATAAAAGTACACTTACTGCTATGTGTTCATAATCCCTGCCAAACTCATCTGAGCATGCTAGCATGTGTTCCCTGATCCACTGTTGGAAGTCATCGCTCTCCCAGAGGTACTTGTGGTAGCTCTGCAGCTCCTGCAGGTATCGATGCTGCTCAGCACACATCACCTGCCGACCCAACACAAACTTCTCAAGGTCATCCTGAAGTATAAAATGTGGTAAATGGTAAAGGGGTAACCACATCCATAGGATGATAAATGCCAAGTTAGGAAGAAAGTCTAATGGTTCAATAGAAAATGCAAAGGTCAGCATAATGCACATATATATATACTATATTTCTGACAACATTAATCCATGAGGATGATGGTATTGGTAATGGTGTATACATAATGACTATAATTGAACATGGGTCTAATGCATGAATCTCTGCATTGGTGAACAGAAACACATAAAGCATCATGTATTTCATAAAGGTTTATTTGTCATAATACTTGGGCAATTGAAACCTATTGCCTCAACTTTCTTGTCAAACAAAGGCAGTATTGCATTGATTATACTTACAATATGTGGAAGAGTCACAAAAGACAACAGAGTTGGTGTCCCCTCAACCTTCGAGTCCATCAGTACCCTGCAAAATAAATTAAACTGTTGTTTTTTTTAAAATCGTCCCCCACTTGGGTACTTTGCACTCCAATACAATCAATTTTGTAGATAGTGGGGTAAATTATCATTTTCCTCACATATAAAATGACCCTCATACCATTCAATGCATTTTAAAACTGGAAATCATGCAAGCACACAATGATCAACATGAGTGAGAGGAAAGACTATTATCCTGAAATATATATTATTTGAGTAGTAATTATATGAATCTGAAGAGCAAGACTTAAATATGGCATACTCTTTCTGATACTATTGTTAAACATGAATTAAAATATTGGTAACATCTAACAACCTAAGAGCAGTTTGGGTTAAAGGTTTCAGTCGGAACTCATGGATATTTTGTACTCACGGGATGGCAGGCAGGTCTCTCATCTCTGTGGACAGCACAAAGGAAGCGGGAGGAGAGGCAGAGAGGGTCTGAGGACTGCAACTCTCAGTCACTATCGGCTCACTTAAATATGCAGAATAATCACCAACGGAAGATAAAGCTTACAATGTTAGTTTGAGGGGGTAGGTGAAACAACAGAGATGGTGACAGGCCTGCTGTTAACTGTCAGCATGGATGAGCTGTGATTAATGTAGACACATCGGTATGGGGGAGCACAACTGGAACAGACAGAACACTGGTAGCCTCTTAATGCCTAATTGTTTGCATTTTACTTATGCCTACCTTTAGTAAATACAATTTGGCTCAGTAGATGAACCACTGTTGAGGGAAATCTATTTCTAGCTTGCTAATGTGATCACACCTCATTTCAACAGAAAAGTGTGAAGTACATGAAACTAGCGGTACATGTGACGAATACTGAAGCCTCTCTCGCACCTTCTAAGAAGAACTATCTTTAATCTAGCTCACATTTAAGGACATCTTGCTTACCGGATTTTCTTAGGCCGCCTGAATGTAGCCCAATCGGTTTCTCCATCATCCAGCCCGTAATCCCAGAAGAGCTCCTCTCCTTCTGGGATGTCCTCTGCAGCAAAGAAAGGCATCCTGGGTTGTTTCCCGGGCTCCACAGGCAGTAGGTGGAGGTATTTCAGGTTGGGCCCCCGGGAATGGTTCACCAAGCGCCCATACGTACCCGTTTTCATTGTCCCATCAAGAGCACAAGACTTGTTGTTCCAGGTGACATCAACAATGTAGGACCCTTTGTTCTGCTTTTTGTACTTCTGTTTCCTTATTTTCTTGAGTTCTTCAGTTATGATTTCTCCCTCATATTCGAGGACAAAGCTGCCTTGCTTGAATGCCCGCCTCGTCACCACACACTTTCCACGTTCAGGGTGTTCCACTACCCTGAAGTCAGCATCAGCCTGGCTCTGACTCCAATTACGCAGTCCATGCGTCATGATGTCAATGGTGGTTGTGCAGGGGTTGTCCTCATCTAACTCATCCTGTTACAATGAATTTAGTAAAAATGGATTATTGCTGTCTGTGTCTTAGGAAATCAATACATGAAACTCTGCAACCTGTACACTTCTATGACTGGCAGAACTAAAGATGGCTTAGAGTACATAGAAATGCATAAATTAATTTACCATACATGTCCAACCAAGTAATAGACCGAGGGTTTATTACATTCCTCATTTCTCTAACTACAGCACTGAATACAATAATTATGATGCAATAAATAGTGCAATAGATGCTATGGCAAATGCATATTGTATTTAACATTGAAATGATTAAAATGCCTAAGCAGCATTGTATGGTGATACATTAAAGGAGTCAAAAATGATTAAGCTACAAGTGTGTGGATGTTGTGTGTGTTGAGTACACACTAGACTTCCATGGGGGGTCAAAGGGTACAGTTACTTACAGCCTGGGGCAGAGACATCCTTTCTCGGCGTGTTAACATCCTATGCACTTCTCCAGCCATGTTGACCGATCAATGTGAGCTGCAGAGACAACACAGAGCAGGGTTAGGTTTGCTGTCACATCACCCGCGGTCAATCATTTGAACTGCATCTGAACAACTAAGGGGCCATTCAAGTATGGCATCATCACCTTTAGGGATTTTTCAAGAACCCCCGGCCCTCCCAGCTGTTCATCATTTTCCCTTTTTGTACATGGTCAGTTCATCACTTCCCATATACCCTGTTTGGACCCAATGCAGGATATTCACTAGGATATCCAGCACGAATATTGAGGATAATATGATCACGCATATTCACATGAATACCCAACCAGGCTATGAATTTCTTATGCCATTACTGTATTTTCTGTAATCAAAACTCTTATTTTTTTGAAATACAAGATTATCTATGCTTAAGTACTGAAATGACCGTATTCAATGCCTCCCATTGAAGTCGTATTCAATGGGCTAAGAAAAGATTGTCCCTTTTCTTCATTAAATGACTTCAAATAAAAGAATTAAACACAAATGCCAGCTACATTGATACCACCCTGATGTATTTCACTCATGGGGGCTGAGGCGCATCCCTTTCAGCCTGTGGCTTTGTGGGATACTGCCCCAGCCCCCACTCATGAAATACAGCAGAGACGGTATCAGTGGGCGTTGGCATTTGTCTATTTATTATGTTGGTAGCATTTTGGTACTCAATAGTCTCAGGGTAAAAGAAAACTATAAAAATGTAACTTTTTCAGTTTAAAAAATAGCCCCAAAGGGACGGGGGAGGTTATTATGAGGAGGGTGCATATAACATTGAATATGGTAACCTTTCACCATGTCAAGAAGAATATCCATACAGATATTCAGACAGTGCCAATACAAGCACCAGTATACATCAAAATATCCACCCAGTAAGGATATCCATGAGGATATACAGCAGAATATCGTTGAAAAGACCAGGACTAGGATAATGCATCAATGCATCATGCCCATGGTCATCATGATGCATGAATGCAGCCGTGTTGAGTAATATGCCAGGGTTTCATTCAAGCATCACGCTGATCATATGGGGTTGGGACACTCCCAAAGAGTCAGCATGATGCAGCAATGCAAATTGGATGAGTTACTCATCTGGACTGCATTGGTGCATCATGACAACACATACCGTAAATTCCCGCGTAATACCGGCATCTCGCGTATAACCCGCACCCCCAACTCAGGAGAATCCTATCACCCGTTTTTGTATCTGAAAATCTCAATTTTAGTACTGCTCTATAGTAATAAAAACCCTCGTATAACCCACACCCTATATAGGCATGTTTGGTTTCAAATGAAAGCCGAGTTTGATTAGCATACAACCCGCGGGTAGTACGCAGGAATTTACGGTATCAGCTTTTAGTGACTTGCCATCCATAAAGTAGTGCCTAAAGGGTTTACCAAAATATCCTTCAGGCAATGATATCCATCAGAAAGTATAGCAGAATAACCTGGAAAATATCAACAAGGATATTCACAAGGATATCCACCCAGGAACTTAATTACTATCGCCTCTAATCCTTTAAGGATTTCAAAAACCACAACACCTTGCCCCTTTGATCTAAGAGAGGTCCAGTCTGTGGTCACCAAACCAGGGTTCCAAACCATTATTAACATGGAGCTACATGCCAATTATTAATATTTCTAACCATTTAGGGAGGGCAGCTCACTAAAAAGCAATATTTGTTATCAGCATAGCAACCCAGGAAAGCAATCAAGGATATTCACCAGGATATCCAGCAGAAACATCCATCAGGAAATATAGCAGAATATCTGAGAAACATCAAGGATTTCACATGATTTTCCTACTAGGAAATAAATTTCTTTTGCCTTCAACCCTTTAAGATTTGCATATCTTGCAAATGATAAAATCTTGCAATAATGGGGGGAGGGCTTGCTGTGATACATCAAGCCTTCATTAGTATATAAACCAGGGTTAAATTGATGCATATGTGTAGTGCTGCTTTATTACTCCCACAACAACACAAGAACAACACTTCAGGCATCATAGTGCTTTAACCATGGGTATGCCCTCACCATGTAAACACCACTATGGGTATGCCCCGACCATGTCTACATCACTATGGGTATGCCCTCACCATGTCTACATCACTATGGGTATGCCCTCACCATGTCTACACCACTATGGGAATGCCTTCACCATGTCTACATGACTATGGGTATATGCCCTCACCATGTCTACATCACTATGGGTATACCTTCACCATGTCTACATCACTATGGGTATGCCCTCACCATGTCTACACCACTATGGGTATACCTTCACCATGTCTACACCACTATGGGTATGCCCTCACCATGTCTACATCACTATGGGAATGCTCTCACCATGTCTACATCACTACTGGAATGCCATCACCATGTCTACATCACTATGGGTATGCCCTCACCATGTCTACATCACTATGGGTATGCCCTGACCATGTCTACACCACTATGGGTATGCCCTGACCATGTCTACATGACTATGGGAATGCCCTCACCATGTCTACACCACTATGGGTATGCCCTGACCATGTCTACATGACTATGGGAATGCCCTCACCATGTCTACACCACTATGGGTATGCCCTCGCCATGTCTACACCACTATGGGAAGGCCTCTCCATGTCAACGTCACTATGGCCGCACTCCCTCACCATGTCAGCATCACTATTGGTATGCCCTCATCATGTCTACACCACTATAGGTATGGCTTCACAATGTCTACATCACAATGGAAATGCCCCACCATGTCTACACCACTATGGGTATGCCCTCACCATGTCTACACCACTATGGGTATGCCATCACCATGTCTACACCACTATGGGTATGCCATCACCATGTCTACACCACTATGGGTATGCCCTCACCATGTCTACACCACTATGGGTATGCCCTCACCATGTCTACACCACTATGGGTATGCCCTCACCATGTCTACACCACTATGGGTATGCCCTCACCATGTCTACATCACTATGGTGGCACTCCCTGACCATGTCTACACAACTATGGGAATGACCTCACCATGTCTATATCACTATGGGTATACCCCCTCCATATCTACACCACTATGGGTAGGCCTCTCCATGTCAACGTCGCTATGGCGGCACTCCCTCACCATGTCAACATCACGATAGGTATGGCCTCACAATGTCTACATCACTATGGGTATGCCCTCACCATGTCTACATCACTATTGGAATGCCCCAAGCATGTCTACATCACTATGGGAATGCCCTCACCCTGAAAACACCACTATGGGTATGCCCTCACTATGTCTACATCACTATGGGTATGCCCTCGGCATGTCTAAAATATTACTGGAATGCCCTCACCCTGTAAACACCACTATGGGTATGCCCTCACCATGTCTACAATACTATGGGAATGCCCTCACCATGTCTACATCACTATGTGAATGCCCTAACTATGTCTACACCACTATGGGTATGCCCTTACCATGTCTATACCACTATGGGAATGCCCTCACCCTGTAAACACCACTATGGGTATGCCCTCACCATGTCTATATCATTATGGGAATGCCCTCACCATGTCTACACCACTATTTGTATGCCCTCACCATGTCTACACCACTATGGGTATGCCCTCACCATGTCTACATCACTATGGGTATGCCCTCACCATGTCTACACCACTATGGGTATGCCCTCACCATGTCTACATCACTATGTGAATGCCCTCACTATGTCTACATCACTATGGGTATGCCCATGACATGTCTAAAATACTATTGGAATGCCCTTACCCTGTAAACACCACTATGGGTATGCCCTCACCATGTCTACTTCACTATGGGAATGCCCTCAACATGTCTACATCACTATGGGAATGCCCTCACCATGTCTTCACCACTATGGGTATGCCCTCATTATGTCTACATCACTATGGGTATGCCCTCGACATGTCTAAAATACTATTGGAATGCCCTCACCCTGTAAACACCACTATGGGTATGCCCTCACCATGTCTACAATACTATGGGAATGCCCTCACCATGTCTACATCACTATTTAAATATACCCTTTTCCCAAAAGTGTCAACATTTACAAGGGTCCCCATCCATTTTTTTACACAGAGCTGCATATCAATGATTGACATTTTTTTATGGTAAATAAAGGTTCAGTATAAGCATAAGTATAAGCAGCCAGCAAGGGTATCCATTAGCAAGAACAGCAGAATATCCTGAAAAATAGCAGCAAGGATATTCACCAGGATATCCACATACTCATTTTGTTGTCATGATGCGTGGTTGCAGGGCTTTTGAATACCCTGCTGGATATCCTGGTGAATATCCATTAGTAAGATTGGATATACACATGTGGCAGCTTCAATGCATCAGTCCACTAGCATAGCAGCTGATGACGATAGAAGGTGGTTACCGCTCAAACATAAAGTGAGTGATACTTTCAATGAACAATGCCCGGATGAAAGCCAGCTCAAATGATTTTGTGGTTTGGTGATACACATGGTAACCCCATGTATGTTTGGAAAGTGGTAAATGCTTAAACATTGGGGCCCTCACCATGTCTACACCACTATTCGTATGTCCTTACCATGTGTACACCACTATGGGAATGCCCTCACCATGTCGTCATCACTATGGGTAAACCCTCTCCATGTCTACACCACTATGGGTATGCCCTCACCATGTCTACATCACTATGGGTAAACCCTCTCCATGTCTACACCACTATGGGAATGCCCTCACCATGTCTACATCACTATGGGTAAACCCTCTCCATGTCTACACCACTATGGGTATGCCCTCACCATGTCTACATCACTATGGGAATGCCCTCACCATGTCAACACCACTATGGGAATGCCCTCACCATGTCTACATCACTATGGGAATGCCCTCACCATGTCTACATCACTAAGGGAATGCCCTCACCATGTCTACATCACAATAGGAATGCCCTCACCCTGTCAACACCACAATTTGTATGCCCTCACCATGTCTACATCACTATTGGTATGCCCTCACCATGTCTACATCACTATGGGTATGTCCTCACCATGTCTACATCACTATGGGTAAACCCTCTCCATGTCTACATCACTATGGGTATGCCCTCATCATGTCTACATCACTAAGGGAATGCCCTCACCATGTCTACATCACTATGGGTATGCCTTCACCATGTCTACATCACTATGGGTATACCCTCTCCATGTCTACACCACTATGGGTATGCCGTCACTTTCAATGCCCTCACCCTGTCTACACTACTATGGGAATATGTTCCAAAAAGTGTTAACATTTACAAGGGTCCCCACCCATTTTTAACACAGAGCTGCATGTCAATGATTGACATTTTTCTACGGTAAATAAAGGTTGAGTATAAGCATAAGTATAAGGAGCCAGCAAGGGGTATCCATTAGCAAGTATAGCAGAATATCCTGAAAAATATCAGCAAGGATATTCACCAGGATATCCACCTACTCATTTTGTTGTCATGATGCATGGTTGCAGGGCTCATGAATGCCCTGCTGTATATCCTGATGAATATCCATCAGTAAGAATGGAGATACACATGTGGCAGCTTCAATGCATCAGTCCACTAGCATAGCAGCTGATGACGATAGAAGGTGGTTACCGCTCAAACATAAAGTGAGTGATACTTTCAATGAACAATGCCCAGATGAAAGCCAGCTCAAATGATTTTGTGGTTTGGTGATACACATGGTAACCCCATGTATGTTTGGAAAGTGGTAAATGCTTAAACATTGGGGCCCTCACCATGTCTACACCACTATTCGTATGTCATTACCATGTCTACATCACTATGGGTATGACCTGACCATGTCTACATCACTATGGGGGCACTCCCTCACCATGTCTACACCACTATGGGAAAGCCCTCACCATGTCATCATCACTATGGGTATGCCCTCACCATGTCTACACCACTATCAGTATGCCCTCACCATGTCTACACAACTATAGGTATGCCCTCACCATGTCTACACCACTATGGGTATGCCCTCTCCATGTCTACATCACTATGGGTATGCCCTCTCCATGTCTCCATCACTATGGGTATGCCCTCAACATGTCTACACAACTATAGGTATGCCCTCACCATGTCTACACCACTATGGGTATGCCCTCAACATGTCTACACCACTATTGGTATGCGGTCATCATGTCTACATCACTATGGGTATGCACTCTCCATGTCTACACCACTATTCTTATGCCCTCACCATGTCTACATCACTATGGGTATGCCTTCACAATAAATGCTTTCACCATGTCGACACCAATATGGGTATGCCCTCACAATAATTGCTTTCACCATGTCTACATCACTATGGGTATGCCCTCACAATAAATGCTTTCACCATGTCTACATCACTATGGGTATACCCTGTTCATGTCTACCCCACCATGGGGATGCCTTCACCACATCTACACCACTATATGTATGCCCTACCACATATACACTATTATGGGAATGCCCTCACCCTGTCTACACTACTATGGCAATATACCCTTTTCCCAAAAGTGTCAACATTTACAAGGGTCCCCACCCATTTTTAACACAGAGCTGCATGTCCATAATTTGACATTTTTCTATGGTAAATTAAAGTTCAGTATAAGCATAAGTATAAGCTACCAATTTCTCCAGTTTCTTTGGTGGTAACCTGATTTCCATTTTCTCACTGTCAATCTCCAGACCCAAGTAGGTCACACAGGTAGATGGTGGACACACCTTATCCCAGGCAATGTGGAACCCCAGTCGTCTCAACAGATCCAACAACATTTGTTGGTGTAAGGTGCACTGCTCCAATGAGTCACCCATCACAATGTAGTCATCCAAGTACCCATAGACATTTTTCACACCTCTGCGATTCATGCATCTGACTACAAATTCAGTTAATTGGGTGAATATAAATGGGGCACAGCGCAGCCCGAAGGCCAGTGCACCATCCTCATAGTAGCTCTGAACACCGTCCAAGTCCCAGGAGAACCCCTGTTTGGATCTGTCGGCTGGAGACACAGCCACAGCGCGAAACGCTGATTTAATGTCAACGACGCTGAACCAAGAACCATTAGTCATAACCTCAGTAACATCGTCCACTTGTGTGTAATGAAATGTCTCACAAGTTGAGTTCATGTAATCATTTATACTTCTGTCCTCATCCCGCTCATCTCCCCTGCTACAGTCTGTTATAGGACGGATGCTGCCATCCGGCTTGATAATAGCACCCAGTGAATGGACACACTGGGGTCTACCATCTACCTTCCTGACCTTACCATCCTGTAACTCCTGCCTAACAAGTGCATCCATTTGATCCTTGACGCCTGGCTTGATGATAGATTTATAATTTTCTCTGCAATAAGAACCAGTGTAGCTCTCATCGACAATTTTGAAGCCGTTGGTAACACCATTCAGAATATACTCAAAATTTTCATCTATCTCATCAAACCCCATACATTCATCAAAGAAGGCACAAGGGTTGAGCTGTAGGGACATACCATCCAGAACATGAACTCTATTGCACCCAATACCACAGGGTCTGTTCCAGACGACCCCGCCCACTTCCCTACTCATGGGTGTGGTGGGCATAGCATAGGTACATGCAGCGCCACAATCAGTAGTTGTACAATCAGCAACGCTATCAACATCTTCTGTCACATACACAGGACCATTGACGTCCCAGAGCAACTTGGTGCTACCCACAACGTACCATGAATCATCAAAAACATCACATTCATCGAAGTTTATAGGATCTACATCATGCACATCCATACAACCGACACAGTCATTGACCTCACAGTTACCCACAGTGGCACACAATGCATTAACGCTGACCTCAGGCACCCCTTCCAATACAGTAACACTGCCTTCAGCCTGCTCCTGTATTATCTCAGCAATAATGACAGGAGCAGCCTCATCCTATTCGGTAGGCTTGGGTCCCCCACCACACTTGTACTTAGTGTGATTACCCCCACAATTCTGACATACATGTGGGTGCATACAGCCCTTGGTAGTACAACCTTCGTCAGAGTTATAGCCATAACAATACCAGCTTTTTTTCTTCTTCTTTTTCTTACTTTTACCAGAACCTTGGCCCCCGGTGGGGTTACCTGCATGGGAGCCTGGTACAGGTATTCCCAGAAGCCCACATAAGTAGGAGACATCAAGATTTTCCAACCCTACAAGTCTAGAAAATATTTCATGGTCAAAGTAGCAGAAGGTTGCTTGGCCAAATGTCTCAGCCCTCTCCCTCATAGCAACGTCATATTCAATCAGGGCCTTGTCATTGTACACCCCACGTTTGTCCAGGAGGAACTTCACATGCAACCCATACTTGTCAACTGGATCCCCCCTGGCCAACATGCTGTTAATCAGCCCCATGCTGGCCGAGGTGACATCTCTTAGGGTAGGGTTTTTTGCCTCTTCTGCCGTCATATGCTGTTCAATGTTAAATGTCACAAATGACTTACTCTTGTTCCCTTTGTCCGGTGCATATAACACATTTTGTCCAGCAAGGCCTGCCCCCAGACTCCCTGCATGTGGCTGGGGGATGCCATACATTGTAGCAGCAGTGGGAACCCCGTTTATCAATGCTATTGGGGGGTACAGGGGAAGTCCGTCAGGTGCATACATGTTAGTTGGAGCAGGCCACCTCGGCCCACCTGTGTGCTGCCCAGTGACTGCAGCCTGCTGCTGTCCTCCAGTACCCACACTAGCTCCCTGAAACCCCCATGTAGGATAAGCTCCAGCATTAATTGTAGCCTGGCCTGTATTAGGCCATAATCCGGGGGCAGGGGCTGCATGTCTCATGAAGCCAGCCCCCCATCCTAAGGCCCCCAGGTGGTGTCCTGCACCTACACCCAGAGGCACTGGTGTGGGTGTGTAGGAGTGTGGAGTGTAGCCTCCAGGCCCTCCTCCTCCTCCAGCAGTCCCTACCCCTCCTCCTCCTGCTGCAGGGGAGCCCGTGGTGGTAGTAGCAGGGGTGGTGCCAGTAGGAGCAGCAGGAGTAGTAGCACTCAGAGTGTCTGTAGCCCCACCCTGTGCACCCCCTGGTGACAGGGTGGTGGTGGTGGCGGCAGGGGGTGACACACACACCGGAGGGGACGCTGCTGCTAGCTCAGTGTGACCTCCTGCTGCTGCTGTTACCGGGGAGTACTCCCCGGGTGTCCAGCCGTGACCTGGATTCGGTGAGACACTGTAACCGGTTCTGTCCGGTTCCCCCTGGGCAAAATGTCCACCATGACCCAATGTCATTCCATGCATGAAAGTGGACAACATCTGAACCTGCTGCTGCATAGCAATCCTGGTGTATTTAAACTCCTCTGCCATATTAGTCAGAAGTCCCCATGCCTCAGCATCAGAGGGAGGTTTAGGTGCCTGTGGTGATGCCTCAGACTGCACACCACTACCACCCTTATCCTCCTCCTCAGGACCAGCCATTGCTAGATATGTCTTGGAGTCAGTCTGTATTAATTCCACATCCACATGTTGCCTCCAGTCCTCATCTACACCTGTCCCTGCAGCCACTAGCTTGGCTGTCCGTACATAGGAGCAAGGTTTACCTCCCTTGGGAGGATGAGGGTGGTTACACTCACCACATTTCTGTAAGGACCTCATTATGTGTGTGTATATTCCAGTGCAGGTCTGCTGTTGTCCGCGGCGTGATCACTACTGGCCACTGGTGCCAACCTGCACCCCCTAGGGGGCAGCGCCCCCTAGTGGTGACACTGGAGTCACTGTCTCTGTTTTGTATTTATCCACACATATATGCGTACATATATGTTACCTCACATAGCAGGGGTATCCATTAGCAAGTACAGCAGAATATCCTGAAAAATATCAGCAAGGATATTCACCAGGATATCCACATACTCATTTTGTTGTCATGATGGGTTGTTGCAGGGCTCATGAATACCCTGCTGGATATCCTGGTGAATATCCATCAGTAAGAAAAGCTGTGATACAGCAACCATCTGCAATAACAAACGTGAATATCTCAAAAGAAATGGATGAATGGATGAAAATTATATTTGATGTCAAATAATGGTTAGGATATCCAAATTGGATATCCACAAGGATGTCCAACTTGGAGAGTTGCTAGCATAAGCACCAGTATACATCATAATAACAAGTCAGGTTAATGAACCTGGATATTCACCAGGATATCCATTTATGGGTGTGTCTGACACTTACTTGGGGCTTGTTGTAGAATACCAATGTGGTGTCTGGGTGTGTCTGACACTTACTTGGGGCTTGTTGTAGAATACCAACGTGGTGTCTGGGTGTGTTTGACACTTACCCGGGGCTTGTTGTGGAATACCAACGTGGCGTCCGGGTGTGTCTGACACTTACTTGGGGCTTGTTCTGTTGGTGAGTGTTAGTGCACTTTTGTATGAATATGTATGGTAATGATACTCAATGCATTCAACTTTTAGTTTTAGAATATATTTTATTCACACTAGTCATATGAACAATCATAATTTCTAGTAAATTTGCTGAATAGCGCCTCCCAGCCCTCCTCCCTTATATGAATAAAACTACAGATTTAATTCATCATAAACCCTAACTACTTCAGATTTGTATTCTATTAATATCATTAAACAAGGAAGTCTCTATAAGTAACAGAATTGACCAGTAACATTTCAGCCTTATCCCTTAAAACCTGTCTAATACTGCAAAAACTTCATAGATGAATTAGAATAAAGTATAATTAATGTGTCACTTGGTAAAACTATATGACCTTATTTAGCATGTCAACTTCTGCTACTCAATATGCTGTTCATTGAAATATACAGTTTGGTAAATCCCCATGCCCAAAGCACACCTTCTCACGGTTGCAATTATTGCGCTGCTGGTTCACATGTCTAGGTTCATTGGATAAATGGGACAGTTGTATACACTTTTTTGTATGACACAAATGAGACATTTGGTGTTGATCTTTCTCAGTCTTTCCAGCTAGAACATACACCAATCTATGTACCGGTTGATACCCCTCGCCCCAACCCTCAACTGTTAGTTTTAAGCGGCTGTAACCACGGGAAAATCCGCCATGCCAAAAAAGGCATCCGGTATCATCATCATGAGCGCTGTACTCTTTTATCCGATTCACAATCTTCTCTCTGTACTGATCTGTCATCAGTTTCACTACTTCCGTACTCATGGCCCCTATTGGTTTGTACTGCACCTATAAATGAACCAAAGAATTTATAAGTATTTTGCTTTAGCAACCTGGGGGTGAGATGTTGAGTGTTAAAAATAATGTTTGATTGGTTGCCTGATAGACCTGCATTGACCTTTCTAGAGTTACTGCCTACCGTACCGTCATGATAAACTGCCTGTTTCGAGTCTTGTATAAGCGCCGGGAGTACAGGGGTGTTGAAATATTCCTTAAGCCCTGGAAAAGGATCTCCAATAAGCGCCTATCTTGGATTTAATGGCCCCTCCAAATTGAAGAGCGGCCCGGCGCTAAATTGCGACGGTACTGTACACTTGAAGTAGTATGTGCCTGTATGTGTCGATTCATTGAGAGAGCTAGGTTAACTTATTGCAAGGTCAGGTGAATGTTTTCTCTCCCAAAAGAATATCCATGGATACTTTAACACCTCAAAGATATCAGCCTGTCTCCTAAGACTATCTATGTAAGTGTCGGATATTGCATTAAGTCCTGACTTCTTAAGTCTGATGTCCATATGACACACCCAACCAGGCACATCCTATCCACACCGAAATGTGTACAGGAATGCCGATAGGACCTAGCTACCCCTTTGACACTTCACCATGGTATTGTGTCCTTGCCTAACCCCAGGCCACACCATTCTCAAAGCATAATATCCCTGACTCAGAAATTTAGGCTGACATATTTCATTCATCATAGTTACTTTTGATATCATATTCATAGGGGGAGATCATACAGGTATTTACTGTTGAATTGCATTGTATTTGATATCTGTTCTACTACAATTATTTCATACTAGTGTCATATTGAAGGCCAAAAAAATGATAGATTTTTTCCGTTGCTAGCACTTCTAGATTTCTCCTGTTGTTGCTAGCAACCCACCTGCAAAAGTAAGTATTAATTACCCCTTTTCTTTAAAATGCTATTTGATTTTGTGAATTAGTTAATGAAGAGGGAGATCACAACATGAGGGCTGCTATAAATATTGATTTATGTAAGTTTGGGGAGAAGATGGTAACAACTTGGTAACAAGTACATGTATACTTCCATCTAGCCTCTAACTGTTCCTGTCAAGCATCTCAAGTCTGTTTTAAATGGGTAGGCAGGTACCAGGGATGAGCTAATGCTGTTTTATGTATGAGGGAACAACGGGAGAGACCTTGTGTGTGTTCCGATTGCAGTAAACAATTGAATTATTTAGTGAGCCCAAGTTGTGGGTGTTCAGCCCTAACAAATTGGTATGTTTTAACCGACCACTACCCATACTTATCATGGTTATAGATTATATGTTATTATTTCCAAGATATAAACCATCAAATAGCCTGATAAGATCCATATAATATAATCCAACATAGATCTGTTTCTTACCATAAATGATTTGGTACCAAAGAGATTTCTAGATTGTAGATGAAAATATGGTATGACAGGAGTTGTTATACTTCTACTTTTAGCCTTATGTAGATCTGACATCTTCATAACCTCTGACTTATAGATCATAAGTAATCATTAGGACTTTAAATCTGTCATACTTACAAGTTGAAGGAAGACAGCGGGTCAGAGATAGAAAGACAGTTGGTCAGCTTTTGGAGTTGTGCCTTGCTGTCTTGTTTTTCCTTTTCCTCGTTCAGCTCTCACCATGGACAAACATCAGACACTGTAGGCAATGAGTATGGAGTCATTTATAATGCTTGTCATCCCAAAACAAAGAATGATTCTGAATTAGACCTTGATCGCACCTTTAGTCAGCACTAACTCCAATAAAAAACAATAAAGTGTCTCTCTAAGGGATGGGCGTAATACAAGTAGCTTTTAGTCAGCAATGTAGCCTAAATACAAATGTAGCTAGATAAGCTAATGACACACAATGCCCCCCTAAGGGAAGAAAGCCCATGAGTAGTCAGAAAGTAGAAAAGCATTTAGTCAGATTACATAGGACGTAACAAATTGATATATGCTTTAATTCAATCAATGTCTAATGAGACATTAATACTAAAACTCACTGGTATGTTTTCCAAGAGTACCAATGTGTAATTTTTAACTCTCTTACATTGTATGGGACTCAGCATACCAACCTGGTATCTGGGACATCATCTGGGACAAGTTTAAGCATACCAAGTTCAACCATCACAATATCAATACACATACATCCAAACAGAATAGGGCTGTGTCTCATTAGATCGGGCCAACGTGAAGGTCTTTGACTGGGTGCCATATTTGATCTCTTGACAGAAAATGGTTTGTTTAGGGCACATTAAGTTATATGAGGAGGTATAACCACCTCCATTCTCTTTCCTTTATCCCTGACATATCAAAGAAGACTTTTTTTTTCTTTTAAATCTTCTTTTTTTATGGTGGCCGGTCAAAGATGGCACACGGTCAAAGATGGCACCCGGTTAAAGCCATAGAGATATCATATTGGAGTATCGGGAATTGAGGCTCCAGCCACTTTCTCGTTTTGACCTAGCAGAAGCTCATCCTGCTGCCATAACCCTAACACAAAGTTACAAGCTGCATCACCAAGGAGACCGATAATTTATTTTATTAGCAACTGTCCCCCATGTTCCATTGTGCACCATTCTCCTCTATCTAGAAAGGTCAATGCAGGTCTATCAGGCAATCAATCAAACATTAGTTTTGACACCCAACATCTCCCCTCCCCCAGGTTGCTAAAGCAAAATGCTTATAGATTCTTTGGTTGAATATCATTGAAAATATTCTCAAGAATCACTTTTTTTTTATTGATTTATCATTTATTCTATGTAACCTTACATGTGAGGCCTATATGTTAACGAAGTTGACTTTTCTTGCAAGACAAGTCTTAAACATACACTGTAAATACTTTACCAGTCTTATCCTTCATGACAAGAAAAGGCATATGTATGACAATATTTCACTATTTAATAGTGTATATATAATAGGATTGAGACAGAATAATAACGAAGGGCTGCTTTTAAGGCCTAATGAGTCTATCAACCCCATATACTCAAAAACATCTCAAACATGGGATACATGGATGCATCATGACAACAAAAAGCCAGCCATCAACCTGTTAACTGTTTAAGGACAGCATATTGCTAAAAAGCATCATTTGGCATTTGTCACTTCAGGGAAGTAACTATCTGGTGCTGCATGGAAGCATAATGCCTTTCTGAGTGTATCAATCCTAACTCGCATCACTCTGGGCTAAGTCATGATGCATTAATGCAGTATGAGCCCTGGTTCATTTGCTTAATTACTGGTACCCTTAACTGTTTGAGGAAAAATAATGCTTGCAGAATTCCTATATATATTTCATCTTGGGTGCCAAGGTAGGTCAGTATATCCAGCAGAATATCCAAACTGAATATGTCCACAAGGATATCCAACCAGGATAGTGGTGCAAACACCAGTATACATCATAATAATGAGCCAGATAAACAAAGCTGGATATTCACCAGGATACCCAGCAGAAAATATCATCCAGGATTTTCACATGATTATCCAACCATGACTTCAAGTTTTTGCTCATTTAACCCTTTAAGCATTGAATAACACATCAAGACTTTATGTTTAAGAAGCTCCAATGTAATGCCAAATATTCTGACGAATATATATTCAAGAGAAAATGTCATCCAAGCCTTCATGAGCGCATCAACCCTATCTGCTAAAAAACATGCATGTATGCAAGACTTCAAGAATACATCTCAAAGGGATGCATGGATGCATCATGACAAAAATAAAAGAAATCATTAAACCTTTTAGGGCAGCATAGTCGTAAAACGGTTAAAGGATGTCATGTCGTTAAAATGCAACATCTGTCGTAATAATGCACTACAGCAGGCCTTTAGCTACTGGCTGGCACTGCATTGGTGCATCATGCTGATCTTTGTTGTATGCATCATGCAGACATAGAGCATGATGCAATATAGCACAATACATCCTTTTAAGGGTTAATGTACTTGATTACTGGTACCCTGACCTCTGGGTTGTGGCATAGTGCCTCAAGAATTCTGATTCATTTCTTTATCATGAGGCTCGCCTGAAGCATAAATGTCCGCCAGAATATTCAACCAGAACACCTAGCCAAGACACTGGCCAGTACAAGCACCAGTGTACAGCAACATATCAAGCCAGATTACATACTCATTTCTCTAACTACAGCACTGAATACAATAATTATGATGAAATAAATAGTGCAATAGATGCTATGGCAAATGCATATTATATTTAACATTGAAATGATTAAAATGCCTTAGCAGCATTGTATGTTGATACATCAAAGGAGTCAATAATGATTAGGTTACAAGTGTGTGGATGTTGTGTGTGCTGAGTACACACTAGACTTCCATCAGGGGTAAAAGGGTACAGTTACTTACAGCCTGGGGCAGAGACATCCTTTCTCGGCGTGTTAACATCCTATGCACTTCTCCAGCCATGTTGACCGATCAATGTGAGCTGCAGAGACAACACAGAGCAGGGTTAGGTTTGCTGTCACATCACCGGCGGTCAATCATTTGAATTGCATCTGGACAACTAAGGGGCCATTCAAGTATGGCATCATCACCTTTAGGAATTTTTCAAGAACCCCCCCCACCCCGCCCTCCCAGCTGTTTATCATTTTCCCTTTTCGTACAATGGTAGCGTATAGGAAAAACATGGTCATTTCATCATTTCCCATATAGCCCTGTTTGTGCTGGCACTGCTTTGGTAGACCAAGCGAAGCCTTTGTGAGTGTGTCAACCAAAGAGGCTCAAAGTCATGCATGCATCCCGTGCTGACATACTTTTTGTGTACTCTCATGGGATGCATGTAATCAGTATAGATTAGAGTATCAAACCAGGAACCCAATGCAGGATATTCACCGGGATATCCAGCAGGAATATTGACGATAATATGATCACGCATATTCACATGAATACCAAACCAGGCTATGAATTTCTTATGCCATTACTGTATTTTCAGTAATAAAAACTGTTATTTTTTTGAAATACAAGATTATCTATGCTTAAGTACTAGAAAGTCCGTATTCAATGCCTCCCATTGAAGTCGTGTTCAATGGGCTAATAATTGTCCCTTTTCTTCATTAAATGACTTCAGATAAAAGAATTAAACACAAATGCCAGCTACAATAATACCACTCTGATGTATTTCACTCATGGGGGCTGAGGCACATCCCTTTCAGCATGTGGCTTTGTGGGATACTGCCCCAGCCCCCACTCGTGAAATACAGCAGAGACGGTATCAATGGGCGTTGGCATTTGTCTGTTTATTATGTTGGTAGCATTTTAAGGAGGGTGCATATTACATTGAATATGGTAACCTTTCACCATGTCAAGAAGAATATCCATACAGATATTCAGACAGTGCCAATATAAGCACCAGTATACATCAAAATATCCACCCAGTAAGGATATCCATGAGGAAATACAGCAGAATATCGTTGAAAAGACTAGGACCAGGATAATGCATCAATGCATCATGCCCTTGATCATCATGATGCATGAATGCAGCCATGTTGAGTAATTTGCCAGGGTTTCATTCAAGCATCATGCTGATCGTATGGGGTTGGGACACTCCCAAAGAGTCAGCATGATGCAGCAATGCAAATTGGATGAGTTATTCATCTGGACTGCATTGGTGCATCATGACAATACATATCAGCTTTTAGTGACTTGCCATCCATAAAGTGTTGCCTAAAGGGTTCACCAAAATATCCTTCAGGCAATGATATCCATTAGAAAGTACAGCAGAATAACCTTGAAAATATCAACAAGGATATTCACAAGGATATTCACCCAGGAACTTAATTACTATCGCCTCTAATCCTTTAAGGATTTCAAAAACCACGACACCTTGCCCCTTTGATCTAAGAGAGGTACAGTCTGTGGTCAGCAAACCAGGGTTCCAAACCATTATTAACATGGAGCTACATGCCAAATATTAATATTTCTAACCATTTAGGGAGGGCAGCTCACTAAAAAAGCAATATTTGTTATCTCATTAAAAAAATGTATCAGCCTCACTCATGCATCATATCAAACTGTAACATTGGCATAGCAACCCAGGAAAGCGACCAAGGATATTCACCAGGATATCCAGCAGAAACATCCATCAGGAAATATAGCAGAATATCTGAGAAACATCAAGGATTTCACATGATTTTCCTACTAGGAAATAAATTTCTTTTGCCTTCAACCCTTTAAGATTTGCATATCTTGCAAATGATAAAATCTTGCAATAATGGGGGGAGGGCTTGCTGTGATACATCAAGCCTTCATTAGTATATAAACCAGGGTTAAATTGATGCATATGTGTAGTGCTGCTTTATTACTCCCACAACAACACAAGAACAACACTTCAGGCATCATAGTGCTTTAACCATGGGTATGCCCTCACCATGTAAACACCACTATGGGTATGCCCCGACCATGTCTACATCACTATGGGTATGCCCTCACCATGTCTACATCACTATGGGTATGCCCTCACCATGTCTACACCACTATGGGAATGCCTTCACCATGTCTACATGACTATGGGTATATGCCCTCACCATGTCTACATCACTATGGGTATACCTTCACCATGTCTACATCACTATGGGTATGCCCTCACCATGTCTACATCACTATGGGAATGCTCTCACCATGTCTACATCACTACTGGAATGCCATCACCATGTCTACATCACTATGGGTATGCCCTCACCATGTCTACATCACTATGGGTATGCCCTGACCATGTCTACACCACTATGGGTATGCCCTGACCATGTCTACATGACTATGGGAATGCCCTCACCATGTCTACACCACTATGGGTATGCCCTGACCATGTCTACATGACTATGGGAATGCCCTCACCATGTCTACACCACTATGGGTATGCCCTCGCCATGTCTACACCACTATGGGAAGGCCTCTCCATGTCAACGTCACTATGGCCGCACTCCCTCACCATGTCAGCATCACTATTGGTATGCCCTCATCATGTCTACACCACTATAGGTATGGCTTCACAATGTCTACATCACAATGGAAATGCCCCACCATGTCTACACCACTATGGGTATGCCCTCACCATGTCTACACCACTATGGGTATGCCATCACCATGTCTACACCACTATGGGTATGCCCTCACCATGTCTACACCACTATGGGTATGCCCTCACCATGTCTACATCACTATGGTGGCACTCCCTGACCATGTCTACACAACTATGGGAATGACCTCACCATGTCTATATCACTATGGGTATACCCCCTCCATGTCTACACCACTATGGGTAGGCCTCTCCATGTCAACGTCGCTATGGCGGCACTCCCTCACCATGTCAACATCACGATAGGTATGGCCTCACAATGTCTACATCACAATGGGAATGCCCTCACCATGTCTACATCACTATTGGAATGCCCCAAGCATGTCTACATCACTATGGGTATGCCCTCACCATGTCTACATCACTATGGGTATGCCCTCACCATGTCTACATCACTATGGGTATGCCCTTACCATGTCTACATCACTATGGGAATGCCCTCACCCTGAAAACACCACAATGGGAATGCCCTCACCATGTCTACATCTCTATGGGAATGCCCTGGCTAGGTCTACATCACTATGGGTATGCCCTCACCATGTCTACACCACTATGGGTATGCCCTCACTATGTCTACATCACTATGGGTATGCCCTCGGCATGTCTAAAATATTACTGGAATGCCCTCACCCTGTAAACACCACTATGGGTATGCCCTCACCATGTCTACAATACTATGGGAATGCCCTCACCATGTCTACATCACTATGTGAATGCCCTAACTATGTCTACACCACTATGGGTATGCCCTTACCATGTCTATACCACTATGGGAATGCCCTCACCCTGTAAACACCACTATGGGTATGCCCTCACCATGTCTATATCATTATGGGAATGCCCTCACCATGTCTACACCACTATTTGTATGCCCTCACCATGTCTACACCACTATGGGTATGCCCTCACCATGTCTACATCACTATGTGAATGCCCTCACTATGTCTACATCACTATGGGTATGCCCATGACATGTCTAAAATACTATTGGAATGCCCTTACCCTGTAAACACCACTATGGGTATGCCCTCACCATGTCTACTTCACTATGGGAATGCCCTCAACATGTCTACATCACTATGGGAATGCCCTCACCATGTCTTCACCACTATGGGTATGCCCTCATTATGTCTACATCACTATGGGTATGCCCTCGACATGTCTAAAATACTATTGGAATGCCCTCACCCTGTAAACACCACTATGGGTATGCCCTCACCATGTCTACAATACTATGGGAATGCCCTCACCATGTCTACATCACTATTTAAATATACCCTTTTCCCAAAAGTGTCAACATTTACAAGGGTCCCCATCCATTTTTTTACACAGAGCTGCATATCAATGATTGACATTTTTTTATGGTAAATAAAGGTTCAGTATAAGCATAAGTATAAGCAGCCAGCAAGGGTATCCATTAGCAAGAACAGCAGAATATCCTGAAAAATAGCAGCAAGGATATTCACCAGGATATCCACATACTCATTTTGTTGTCATGATGCGTGGTTGCAGGGCTTTTGAATACCCTGCTGGATATCCTGGTGAATATCCATTAGTAAGATTGGATATACACATGTGGCAGCTTCAATGCATCAGTCCACTAGCATAGCAGCTGATGACGATAGAAGGTGGTTACCGCTCAAACATAAAGTGAGTGATACTTTCAATGAACAATGCCCGGATGAAAGCCAGCTCAAATGATTTTGTGGTTTGGTGATACACATGGTAACCCCATGTATGTTTGGAAAGTGGTAAATGCTTAAACATTGGGGCCCTCACCATGTCTACACCACTATTCGTATGTCCTTACCATGTGTACACCACTATGGGAATGCCCTCACCATGTCGTCATCACTATGGGTAAACCCTCTCCATGTCTACACCACTATGGGTATGCCCTCACCATGTCTACATCACTATGGGTAAACCCTCTCCATGTCTACACCACTATGGGAATGCCCTCACCATGTCTACATCACTATGGGTAAACCCTCTCCATGTCTACACCACTATGGGTATGCCCTCACCATGTCTACATCACTATGGGAATGCCCTCACCATGTCAACACCACTATGGGAATGCCCTCACCATGTCTACATCACTATGGGAATGCCCTCACCATGTCTACATCACTAAGGGAATGCCCTCACCATGTCTACATCACAATAGGAATGCCCTCACCCTGTCAACACCACAATTTGTATGCCCTCACCATGTCTACATCACTATTGGTATGCCCTCACCATGTCTACATCACTATGGGTATGTCCTCACCATGTCTACATCACTATGGGTAAACCCTCTCCATGTCTACATCACTATGGGTATGCCCTCATCATGTCTACATCACTAAGGGAATGCCCTCACCATGTCTACATCACTATGGGTATGCCTTCACCATGTCTACATCACTATGGGTATACCCTCTCCATGTCTACACCACTATGGGTATGCCGTCACTTTCAATGCCCTCACCCTGTCTACACTACTATGGGAATATGTTCCAAAAAGTGTTAACATTTACAAGGGTCCCCACCCATTTTTAACACAGAGCTGCATGTCAATGATTGACATTTTTCTACGGTAAATAAAGGTTGAGTATAAGCATAAGTATAAGGAGCCAGCAAGGGGTATCCATTAGCAAGTATAGCAGAATATCCTGAAAAATATCAGCAAGGATATTCACCAGGATATCCACCTACTCATTTTGTTGTCATGATGCATGGTTGCAGGGCTCATGAATGCCCTGCTGTATATCCTGATGAATATCCATCAGTAAGAATGGAGATACACATGTGGCAGCTTCAATGCATCAGTCCACTAGCATAGCAGCTGATGACGATAGAAGGTGGTTACCGCTCAAACATAAAGTGAGTGATACTTTCAATGAACAATGCCCAGATGAAAGCCAGCTCAAATGATTTTGTGGTTTGGTGATACACATGGTAACCCCATGTATGTTTGGAAAGTGGTAAATGCTTAAACATTGGGGCCCTCACCATGTCTACACCACTATTCGTATGTCATTACCATGTCTACATCACTATGGGTATGACCTGACCATGTGTACATCACTATGGGGGCACTCCCTCACCATGTCTACACCACTATGGGAAAGCCCTCACCATGTCATCATCACTATGGGTATGCCCTCACCATGTCTACACCACTATCAGTATGCCCTCACCATGTCTACACAACTATAGGTATGCCCTCACCATGTCTACACCACTATGGGTATGCCCTCTCCATGTCTACATCACTATGGGTATGCCCTCTCCATGTCTCCATCACTATGGGTATGCCCTCAACATGTCTACACAACTATAGGTATGCCCTCACCATGTCTACACCACTATGGGTATGCCCTCAACATGTCTACACCACTATTGGTATGCGGTCATCATGTCTACATCACTATGGGTATGCACTCTCCATGTCTACACCACTATTCTTATGCCCTCACCATGTCTACATCACTATGGGTATGCCTTCACAATAAATGCTTTCACCATGTCGACACCAATATGGGTATGCCCTCACAATAATTGCTTTCACCATGTCTACATCACTATGGGTATGCCCTCACAATAAATGCTTTCACCATGTCTACATCACTATGGGTATACCCTGTTCATGTCTACCCCACCATGGGGATGCCTTCACCACATCTACACCACTATATGTATGCCCTACCACATATACACTATTATGGGAATGCCCTCACCCTGTCTACACTACTATGGCAATATACCCTTTTCCCAAAAGTGTCAACATTTACAAGGGTCCCCACCCATTTTTAACACAGAGCTGCATGTCCATAATTTGACATTTTTCTATGGTAAATTAAAGTTCAGTATAAGCATAAGTATAAGCACATAGCAGGGGTATCCATTAGCAAGTACAGCAGAATATCCTGAAAAATATCAGCAAGGATATTCACCAGGATATCCACATACTCATTTTGTTGTCATGATGGGTTGTTGCAGGGCTCATGAATACCCTGCTGGATATCCTGGTGAATATCCATCAGTAAGAAAAGCTGTGATACAGCAACCATCTGCAATAACAAACGTGAATATCTCAAAAGAAATGGATGAATGGATGAAAATTATATTTGATGTCAAATAATGGTTAGGATATCCAAATTGGATATCCACAAGGATGTCCAACTTGGAGAGTTGCTAGCATAAGCACCAGTATACATCATAATAACAAGTCAGGTTAATGAACCTGGATATTCACCAGGATATCCATTTATGGGTGTGTCTGACACTTACTTGGGGCTTGTTGTAGAATACCAATGTGGTGTCTGGGTGTGTCTGACACTTACTTGGGGCTTGTTGTAGAATACCAACGTGGTGTCTGGGTGTGTTTGACACTTACCCGGGGCTTGTTGTGGAATACCAACGTGGCGTCCGGGTGTGTCTGACACTTACTTGGGGCTTGTTCTGTTGGTGAGTGTTAGTGCACTTTTGTATGAATATGTATGGTAATGATACTCAATGCATTCAACTTTTAGTTTTAGAATATATTTTATTCACACTAGTCATATGAACAATCATAATTTCTAGTAAATTTGCTGAATAGCGCCTCCCAGCCCTCCTCCCTTATATGAATAAAACTACAGATTTAATTCATCATAAACCCTAACTACTTCAGATTTGTATTCTATTAATATCATTAAACAAGGAAGTCTCTATAAGTAACAGAATTGACCAGTAACATTTCAGCCTTATCCCTTAAAACCTGTCTAATACTGCAAAAACTTCATAGATGAATTAGAATAAAGTATAATTAATGTGTCACTTGGTAAAACTATATGACCTTATTTAGCATGTCAACTTCTGCTACTCAATATGCTGTTCATTGAAATATACAGTTTGGTAAATCCCCATGCCCAAAGCACACCTTCTCACGGTTGCAATTATTGCGCTGCTGGTTCACATGTCTAGGTTCATTGGATAAATGGGACAGTTGTATACACTTTTTTGTATGACACAAATGAGACATTTGGTGTTGATCTTTCTCAGTCTTTCCAGCTAGAACATACACCAATCTATGTACCGGTTGATACCCCTCGCCCCAACCCTCAACTGTTAGTTTTAAGCGGCTGTAACCACGGGAAAATCCGCCATGCCAAAAAAGGCATCCGGTATCATCATCATGAGCGCTGTACTCTTTTATCCGATTCACAATCTTCTCTCTGTACTGATCTGTCATCAGTTTCACTACTTCCGTACTCATGGCCCCTATTGGTTTGTACTGCACCTATAAATGAACCAAAGAATTTATAAGTATTTTGCTTTAGCAACCTGGGGGTGAGATGTTGAGTGTTAAAAATAATGTTTGATTGGTTGCCTGATAGACCTGCATTGACCTTTCTAGAGTTACTGCCTACCGTACCGTCATGATAAACTGCCTGTTTCGAGTCTTGTATAAGCGCCGGGAGTACAGGGGTGTTGAAATATTCCTTAAGCCCTGAAAAAGGATCTCCAATAAGCGCCTATCTTGGATTTAATGGCCCCTCCAAATTGAAGAGCGGCCCGGCGCTAAATTGCGACGGTACTGTACACTTGAAGTAGTATGTGCCTGTATGTGTCGATTCATTGAGAGAGCTAGGTTAACTTATTGCAAGGTCAGGTGAATGTTTTCTCTCCCAAAAGAATATCCATGGATACTTTAACACCTCAAAGATATCAGCCTGTCTCCTAAGACTATCTATGTAAGTGTCGGATATTGCATTAAGTCCTGACTTCTTAAGTCTGATGTCCATATGACACACCCAACCAGGCACATCCTATCCACACCGAAATGTGTACAGGAATGCCGATAGGACCTAGCTACCCCTTTGACACTTCACCATGGTATTGTGTCCTTGCCTAACCCCAGGCCACACCATTCTCAAAGCATAATATCCCTGACTCAGAAATTTAGGCTGACATATTTCATTCATCATAGTTACTTTTGATATCATATTCATAGGGGGAGATCATACAGGTATTTACTGTTGAATTGCATTGTATTTGATATCTGTTCTACTACAATTATTTCATACTAGTGTCATATTGAAGGCCAAAAAAATGATAGATTTTTTCCGTTGCTAGCACTTCTAGATTTCTCCTGTTGTTGCTAGCAACCCACCTGCAAAAGTAAGTATTAATTACCCCTTTTCTTTAAAATGCTATTTGATTTTGTGAATTAGTTAATGAAGAGGGAGATCACAACATGAGGGCTGCTATAAATATTGATTTATGTAAGTTTGGGGAGAAGATGGTAACAACTTGGTAACAAGTACATGTATACTTCCATCTAGCCTCTAACTGTTCCTGTCAAGCATCTCAAGTCTGTTTTAAATGGGTAGGCAGGTACCAGGGATGAGCTAATGCTGTTTTATGTATGAGGGAACAACGGGAGAGACCTTGTGTGTGTTCCGATTGCAGTAAACAATTGAATTATTTAGTGAGCCCAAGTTGTGGGTGTTCAGCCCTAACAAATTGGTATGTTTTAACCGACCACTACCCATACTTATCATGGTTATAGATTATATGTTATTATTTCCAAGATATAAACCATCAAATAGCCTGATAAGATCCATATAATATAATCCAACATAGATCTGTTTCTTACCATAAATGATTTGGTACCAAAGAGATTTCTAGATTGTAGATGAAAATATGGTATGACAGGAGTTGTTATACTTCTACTTTTAGCCTTATGTAGATCTGACATCTTCATAACCTCTGACTTAAAGATCATAAGTAATCATTAGGACTTTAAATCTGTCATACTTACAAGTTGAAGGAAGACAGCGGGTCAGAGATAGAAAGACAGTTGGTCAGCTTTTGGAGTTGTGCCTTGCTGTCTTGTTTTTCCTTTTCCTCGTTCAGCTCTCACCATGGACAAACATCAGACACTGTAGGCAATGAGTATGGAGTCATTTATAATGCTTGTCATCCCAAAACAAAGAATGATTCTGAATTAGACCTTGATCGCACCTTTAGTCAGCACTAACTCCAATAAAAAACAATAAAGTGTCTCTCTAAGGGATGGGCGTAATACAAGTAGCTTTTAGTCAGCAATGTAGCCTAAATACAAATGTAGCTAGATAAGCTAATGACACACAATGCCCCCCTAAGGGAAGAAAGCCCATGAGTAGTCAGAAAGTAGAAAAGCATTTAGTCAGATTACATAGGACGTAACAAATTGATATATGCTTTAATTCAATCAATGTCTAATGAGACATTAATACTAAAACTCACTGGTATGTTTTCCAAGAGTACCAATGTGTAATTTTTAACTCTCTTACATTGTATGGGACTCAGCATACCAACCTGGTATCTGGGACATCATCTGGGACAAGTTTAAGCATACCAAGTTCAACCATCACAATATCAATACACATACATCCAAACAGAATAGGGCTGTGTCTCATTAGATCGGGCCAACGTGAAGGTCTTTGACTGGGTGCCATATTTGATCTCTTGACAGAAAATGGTTTGTTTAGGGCACATTAAGTTATATGAGGAGGTATAACCACCTCCATTCTCTTTCCTTTATCCCTGACATATCAAAGAAGACTTTTTTTTTCTTTTAAATCTTCTTTTTTTATGGTGGCCGGTCAAAGATGGCACACGGTCAAAGATGGCACCCGGTTAAAGCCATAGAGATATCATATTGGAGTATCGGGAATTGAGGCTCCAGCCACTTTCTCGTTTTGACCTAGCAGAAGCTCATCCTGCTGCCATAACCCTAACACAAAGTTA